>CM067171.1:39917283-39952283 GCA_034093135.1 Erigeron breviscapus | reverse complement strand
GGTCCGTACGATTTGTGTGTTTTGTGTGGTCACTGCTTTGTTTTTCACACGTGTATCGGTTTCACCGACCAGGGGTTGATTCTTGTTGGGATGCTGGGTGATTCGGATGACGTCATTGGAATCAAGATGTGGAAAGTCATTTGATAGGTGTGATGAAATCGCGGAAATGCCCGTGGATTTGGTGGAGAAATTGAAAGGGGGTGAGCTTAATTTTACGACAATTGAAGTGCGAATGATGGGACATGTTGTTTATATTTATAAACCGGTGAGGGCGGATGTGGTGATCGTGTGTGAATATCGCGGTGATGGTGAATATAGATGGTGGAGCGTCGACAATGTGGTGGCGAATGATCGGAGTATCATGGAAAGGTTTGTGTTTACTTGTTCGAATGTTGGGATTGAGGTGTTCACAATAATAAAGCTAAGCTAGTCGAAAACGAATCATTAAATCACATATTATTTTTTATTTTTTTTATTTTCACTAGTAATTGGTTTCAACTTATGATATATTAGTTGTATCTTATTTGTGAGATTAATAAAAAAAAATAAGTTGTCATTATTATGGTTATTACATACAACATACGGTAGGAGATTATAGTTTGAATTAAAAATGCAAATCCGTAAAGTTTAATCGAAGTCTGCCCAGTTTTTAGACTAGCCTTTCTATTGATCCATTTTCACCTTTAACAGTTAACCGCGACATCACTAAATCATCACATTGCATCACCTTTACATAAACCTCTATGATGCAATAAATGTAACCCCCAACAAAATAAACATTTTATAAACAACCACAACAACAATCTTATGACCGTATGAAATCTCTTACAAAGATGTCATCTAACTCCATAAATGTAATTTAACTCCATATCTATACTCCTTTATAATAATTATCAACCCCTTATTTTTGGAAAGTGTTAGAAAATAGTTAGATGCAAAAGTACTAAATTACCCTTAATAAATACCCATTATGGAAAGAGTTTTTATAAATTACCAAATTTGCCCTTAATGAATTAATTTACACTCTAAACCTTTAGTTTAATAATTAACACTTTAAACCCCTATCTTCTAAAATATTTCACTATCATCTTTACATCAACCTACACCACTTGACACCGTCACCGACACCACTAGACCGTCGTCCCCGCCACCGCCGCCGCATTGCGCGGGTACCATGCTAGTATAATATAATGATTAAATTACACTATTAATCCTTCATCTTTTAAAATATTTTCATTAACTCTTTACACTCAATTATCTACACCACTCGACGCTTCATCTACCACCAGCAGTCACCCCCACCACCACATCGTTGCCGCGATGACCACCGCCGCATTGCGAGGGTAATATGCTAATAACCTTTTAATGATTAAATTACACTATTAATCCTTATCTTTTAAAATATTTTCATTAACTCTTTACACTCAATTATCTACACCACTCGACGCTTCATCTACCACCAGCAGTCACCCCCACCACCACATCGTTGCCGCGATGACCACCGCCGCATTGCGAGGGTAATATGCTAATAACCTTTTAATGATTAAATTACACTATTAATCCTTCATCTTTTAAAATATTTTCATTAACTCTTTACACTCAATTATCTACACCACTCGACGCTTCATCTACCACCAGCAGTCACCCCCACCACCACATCGTTGCCGCGATGACCACCGCCGCATTGCGAGGGTAATATGCTAATAACCTTTTAATGATTAAATTACACTATTAATCCTTCATCTTTTAAAATATTTTCATTAACTCTTTACACTCAATTATCTACACCACTCGACGCTTCATCTACCACCAGCAGTCACCCCCACCACCACATCGTTGCCGCGACGACCACCGCCGCATTGCGAGGATAATATGCTAATAACCTTTTAATGATTAATCTATATGGGTGTTTGACGGTAATAAATTATATATATATATATATTGTTATAGAGAAAAAATATATATATTATATATATATATAATATATATATATATATATTATATATATATATAATATATATATATAATATATATATATATATTATATATATATATATTATAGAATATAACATAATATATGTTATTGTTATATATATAATTATATATATATATATTATAAAAAGAATACATTTTATTTTGAATGTGTTGAAAAAATGTAATATTTTCACTTAACATCTCTTAAAATATTTTCACCTATACTACTCTCTTAACATTAATGATTAAATTACACTATTAATCCTTTATCTTTTAAAATATTTTCATTAATCTTTACACTCAATTATCTACACCACTCGACGCTTCATCTACCACCAGCAGTCACCCCCACCACCACATCGTTGCCGCGACGACCACCGCCGCATTGCGAGGATAATATGCTAATAACCTTTTAATGATTAATCTATATGGGTGTTTGACGGTAATAAATTATATATATATATATATTATATATAAGCATATAAGATTTAGTATTATATAATTATATATATATATATTGGTAGAGCATAGAGAAAAAAATAAATTGAACTTTTAATCCTAACCATCTAAATTCATAGGAAAAACAATCTTGGCCTTTGAAATTAAAGTCAACTTTGACTATTTTAGATATGGTAACATTTTTTATTTTATTTAATGTATATTTTTACAATCATGGTAACTATTTAATACATGGTAATTATTTGTACAGACAGTTTTAATAATCGTACATGACTAGAATTTGAACAACAAAAAACTTGATGTATGTAGACTGTAGTAAGTAGTAACTTACAACTTAAAACTCTTTTTTTTCCCTAACGGTTGACTTAAACTAAAAGGTTGTGAAATTTGTTTAAAAGCAAATTCTTACCGATATTACGTCAAAGTTTGAATGCATATATATTCTTTTAACATAAAAAAAAATAACTTCAAATAGTTGTCATAAGATTATTAAGTTACGCTTTCACCCTTTATATATCTATATAAAGGGTTTCACCCTTTATATAATGTACATATAGCTTAGGGAATAAGCTAAGGGTAGGATAGTAATTACCTAACATATATTTGTATATAACACTCCCCCTCAAATATATATTACTACATATTATACACTAGTCGTTCTGTTGCCTCATTAAAAACCTTACTAAGAAAACCCAGTGGGATAAAACTTAGTTAAGGGAAAAAGAGTGCAACGTCTATAATGCTCCCCCTCAATTCAACATACGTCTTTCAATCTTCGAAGTCCGATCTTGTAGTGACAACTGCTCGAAGCTGCTTTCAGGTAAGGACATTGTAGATAGGTCAATCAGATTATCACTTGGTTTGACTTATGTATATCAATTCATCCATCCTTGTAGATCGTAAGTTGAGAAGAATTTTCGTGAGGGGTGCTTTAGTCTGTCATCTTTGATGTAGCATTCCCAGATATGAGTTATGCAAGTAGCGTTGTCGTCATCGAATGGTCTTCAGGGTCTTCTTGATTGATTCAATTTCGCATGTATCTACTATGTGATTTATCATCAAAACACTTATCGAATATGTGTTTTATTTATTTACTTGGGACTTGTTATTTTGACAGAATAGACCTAAGTCTTATGTCCCATAAGAATATAAAAGCTTTATATTGACTACATGCACCTCTTTCATGTTTCAACTCACTCTTAAAACAGCCATACTACTGTCGATTAATAGACAGGTTCGAACTGAATAAAAGCATGAGCATACGCACTTACAAGGCATGTCTATATATCTTAAGTTAAGGCTACATTTACGAGATATTTAGTGAGTCGATTGTATTCGACTAGATTATTTATATTTATAGAACATATATCTTGTGATGTGTGGCGAATGATCGGAGTATCATGGAAAGGTTTGTGTTTACTTGTTCGAATGTTGGGATTGAGGTGCTTCAAGATGCGAATGATCGGAGATTTGGGGTTTAAGAAGAGGAAAGACAACCTTAAGGACCATGTATATGAAATATATATCATATATACAATAATACTTATTTATATAATACTATATATATATATATAGTTGAGTTATTACGAGAACTAAATATTTGTCGAGAACTATGAGAACTATTCTTGTTCATTGGATTAACTAGATCAAAGGTTTGAGATAATTTGGTGGCATTTATGTAATTAATGTTAATAAAAACTAATTTCTAAATATTTAAAAATGGAGAAAGGGCATGCTAGGAATATGAATATTAAAAAAACGGGCATGCACGAGAAAAATGGATCTTCACTTTTGAAAATTTGTCAACCGTTTTTAACCAATTAATTATATGAGTAATTGATTAGAAGTATTATTTTGGCCATTATAACCAAGTTTTGGCTCACAAATTTTTGTGCGAATAATTGTTTCACTTGTTTTATTCATATATTATAAAAATTGAATTATGTTCACAAGTAAACAACTCACGATAATAAAATATACAGGCATAAAAATGGTTAGTAACCCTATTCACATGTGTACATATTTTTTTGACTCGTACACATGCAAATGATCCTATTCACATGTGTACATATTTTTTCTAGAGATTTCACAAGTGTATATAAAATTATTTCGAGTCGTACACATGTTATTGACCTTATAAACATGTGTAAAGATATATATTTTAGCAGAGTTCACAAGTGTATATAAAATTATTTTGAGTTGTACACATGTGAATGACTCTATTCACTAGTGTATAGATATTTTTTTTAGCAGAGTTCACAAGTGAATATATAAACAACACATATATGAAGTATGTTTACATGTATATAACCATATTCTCTTGTGTATAGATATTTATTCTTTTAACAAAATTCTCAGATATTTATTCTTTTAACAAAATTCTCAAATGTATTTAAGAATATTAAATTGTTCTAAAAATAATAAGAAGCTGTTAGCCTAATTATCAGAAAAAAGTGTTAGAAGTAATATTAATAAAAGTAGTTATTAGATTTAATATGTTAATTTTAAAAGTAAATGATGTTGTTATATGGTCGACTCCATGAAATATTATTTTTATTTGAACATGACTCCATGAAATTAAAAAGGAGTAACTTTTTTTTGACCTGCTGTGCGATTTAGGAGGAGTGGTTCAAGGTGGTTTTTATCTTTTATTTAATTACTAATCTAATTGTATCTATAAAGTTACCATATTATTCCTACACTTATTAATTAGATATTAGTTCTCACAGTTCTCGATAAAATTTTAGCTCTCATTTTAACTTTTGATCTCCTATATATATATATATATTAAATTATTACCTTGCATGGTGAAACGATGAAATGTAGGACCAACGGGGTAATTCTTTGAAAGTTAGAAATAATATAAGTATAATTTATTGTATACTAGTACATATTAAAAAAGAGCAATGCTATAGTCACAAACTAATTACAAACAAACTTTTACAAACTCATGTCTAACCAATCAAATCAAGGGAGAGAATGGAGAAAGAGAAAATAACTTAACATATAATTGGTCCACCTAATTTGCCAAATCATTTTGTAAACATTTGTTTGTATTTAGTTTGTATACATAATATTTCTCTTAAATTAAATGGTGGTGGTGTCATGTCAATATCAATATTATATTACTCCTATTTTAGTATTGGCCCCATGTAGTCCGACCGGACTTTCCCCGGCAACCTCGCCGCTAATGAGGGGGGTCCGCTAATATTCTGTCAGATTAGCCATTAATGACATGGGGGCCCGCACTTTCCGCGGCGATATCGCCGCGGAAACTTTTGTCTTATTTGACTTTCCGCGGCGACATCGCCGGGGAAAGTGGCTGGTCGGCTTACCCATTATTCTTTGGTCGGGACACGCGGGGCGTTATTTTATCATCCAAACAACTATGATTTTTTGAAAGGTAAAACAACTGTGATCTACAGAAAGCTCTTTAATATGATGTCCCTCATTTTAAATGTTTTTAACTTATTTGATCTCCATATTGAAGACCACGACAAATGAGGCAATGATGAGTTTAAAGTTAGAGCAAATAGAATATGATTTTTGCCAATTATATATATACTAAAAAGTTATGTGATTGTACATGTGTTTTATGCGTATAATGTACACGTTCTTACAACACATAATAATTTTTTACCAATTTTTATTTTAACCCCTTAAGGTTTCTATCTTTTAATTTTTATCCTATATCAAAGTTTTCTTTTTCATTTTTTTGACACAAAATTTTTAGGTTATCATTGTTGAGTCCCAATGTTAATTGTAAATTTAATGATGACAAATCTGACCTATAAACACTTAGTAATCTTTTGGTTCTTGTAATCTGATCTGGGTCAGACTAAGCTGACACAGCTTACGATCTGTTTCTGACCCAGATCATGCTTCATAATTGTAATTGTAATATCTTATGGAAGCAAGTGTTATTTAAGTTGCATCAACAATGTATTAGCATTCAGTCCAAGTCGAAGAGGAGGATTGAAGATAGAAGACCAAGATGTTAGTGGAAGACAGCTTGGGATTAGCAGTCAGCTTGGAAACACTTAGGCATATTGGTGCTTTGACAAACGGCCCAATCTGTGTCTGACAATCAAGTGAAGATAACAACCTGGATTGAAGATAAGGACAAATGACGTGACTAGGAAGATTCCTAGGATCCAGGTTGGTGGTTGTTTTACATATGCGTGTCCATACTCCTATTGGTAGATGAAGAATGTGCGTCAGTACGTGGAGGACCACAAGTACCATGAAAGGCACGATTGATTATTCCTTCATCAACCACTGAATGAAGAACACGTAGCTGCAACGGACACCTAATGAAGGAGCGCTTGTGCCTATAAAAGCCTCATTCATGGATTGCATATGTGTGGCATTTCCTGAGAATCATTCTTCACACAAGTTTCTCTGCTCTTACACACAACTTCGTCTGTACGAGATCAGCTTGGGCTGATTCTCTTGAGCTGAAACTTATTGATTGTTGTTTGTCATTTCATAGGGTTGTTTAGATATCTATAGGCTATCTTTATTCCGCAACAACCCTGTAATTCTTTGTATAGATTATTTCTTAATAAAGGATTACATTTGAAAATAACAATCTGTGTTCAAGAATGTTTTTATTTCTTTACTGCTTTACCGTTTTAATGATTCCTGTCTTTACTTACTTGCTTGATATTCATAAACTGAATCTTAAAACGTTTTGTGTTAAAAGTTTGTAAAGATTGTGAAAAGTTGTATTCACCCCCCTCTACAACTGTTCTGTGTTCAATATACTTTGGTATATTGATACACCGTGGGACGTATCAATTGGTATCAGAGCGGTGGTTGAGAATTAACTTGACTTGATCCTTGCATATTTTCATTTATAATAAAGCATAATGTCATCTTATATTGATAATGGTTCTTCAACCCGACCATCCATGTTTGACAAAGATGATTTCAGTGGGTGGAAAGGTAGAATGTCTTTGTTCCTTGAATCCATCGATAACAATATGCCTGACATCCTTACGGATGGTCCTTATGTTCCTACACAAACCATTGTGGTAGAAGCTGTGGTCAGGGAAGGTCAACCAACCATTCCTGCCACAGTCAAATCTATTGTTAAGGACAAGGCAGATTGGGGGGATGAGGATAGGAGGTTGGCAAACTTGGATGTGAAGGCTAGAAATTTCATTGTCCAAGCTGTGCCCAAAGACCTTTACCATTCAATTAAAATGTGTTCAACAGCAAAGAAAATGTGGGGTACATTGACTGTTATGTTTGAGGGTTGCTCTACCTCCATGGAATCCACAATTACTACATTGACCAGGAGGTATGAGAGATTTTTCTCTTTGAGAAATGAATCTTTAACTGACACTCATACCCGCTTTAATGCTTTGGTAAATGATTTAGCTGCTGTTGGAATTAATAAGAAAAATGAGGTTTTAAAGAGCAAATTTCTTGATTCATTACCACCCAAATGGAACAACTATATTTCTTCTGTTAAATTAAGTTCTGTTTATCATGATCTTGATCTCCCTGGACTTTTTGGTTTGCTTCATAACCAAGAATGTTCAGAGGCTGAAAAGTTAATTGCTATGGGTGATTCTTATAGTCAGCCTGCTGCTGCACTTGTTGCTTCTATGACTGAACACCCTAGTTCAATTAGTAATGAGATCATTCCTTGTGTTAATGATGATATTCCTGTGATGTCAAATCCTAACTCTGTTTGTGCTGAATCTGAGTGTGATGAATCTGATGGTGATGAACTAGCAAATGAAGTTGCTATGTTGGCTGAAAGGATCAGAAGGAGATCCTTTAATAAGTTTAAAGGAAAAAGAAGAGGTGGCCAAGCTGACAAGACCAAGAAGCCATTTGATATGTCCAAGGTCACTTGTTACAATGTGGCAAGACTGGACATATGGCTGGAGATTGCAGATCCAAAGAAACTGCTCAAGCTGTGCCAGCCAAAGGTGGAAGAGGTGAAAAATACTCTAAGCTCAAGACTAAGTACAAAGCCTTGAAAGCACAAGTAGCTGAGCTGACTGAGAAGGTGAACAAAATGAGAAGAGTCTGGTAGCCAAAGACTGGGCTGAAAGTGCCACATCATCTGATGATGAGCTGTACAAAGATGCCAAGTGTTTCATGGCTAAAGAAGCTACTCAAAGATTTGCTGAAGATCTGGTGAAAATACAACAGCAATCTGAGTCAGCTCACCAGGCATCCACCAGTCAGACTGCTCCACCTGAGGTAACTTCTTTTTCCAATCTGTCTGATAATGAGAAGCTGACCAGACTGAACAAACTTGGAGATGACGTGTTACTACAAAAACACTTCAATCAAGAACTCAAAAAGGAAATACATGTTTTGAAACTTGATAACAGCTCTAAGAGTCACACCATTGAAAAACTAGAATCTGAAGTTAAAGCTCAAAAGCAATTAAACTCCATTTTGATTAAAGAAGCTAAAACTGCAGAAGAAAAGTTTTTAAAGGTTAAACAGATTACTGAAACATGGTGTATAAGCTCTAAAAGAGTTGCTAAATGTGTAAATGAACAAATACCTCATCAAATCCAAGCTATCTTTGATGGTGATTATGATAGAGCCATAGCCATTGCAGAAGTATGTGTTATGGAGCCTTGTTATCAGCCTCCTTCACCACCCAAAGTCCAAACCAAAGAGACTATTTCTAAACCAATTAAGTTGGTTCAGAAATCTGGTATTGGGTTTAAAGATCCTGAAACCATTGGTCAGACCATTGCTGAAGCTGTGTCTGAAGCTGATCAGGTTGTTGAGTTAAAACCTGAGGAGAGTCTTGACTTGTCCAAGATGACCATTACCCAATCTGTGTCAGATTCAAAGACTAAAACAAACAAGAGTAGTTTAAAGAGAAATAAAAGAAAGGATAGAGATCACAGTGTTCCTAAAGAGAAAATTAAGCTTTTAAAGAGTAAGAAGTCTGGTTCTCTAGGAAATGAGTCACAAGCAAAATCTGAGTCTATTTCAAGTAACACCAAGTTTGACTCTGACAAGTTGATTTTAAAATATGTTGAGTCCAAAACTGATAAGGTGTCAATGAAAACCAATTTTCTTAAGAAGGTGTCTGATCCAAAAACTGTTGATCAAAGAAAATTGAGTGCTGAATGTAAGAAAGCTGGAATAGGCAAAGGTCAGCTCTGGTGAACCCATCCTTGGATGGGTTCCCATAAAGAACTAATCTCTTTTCATAATTGCAGGGCGGTCATGACGATAATACCTGGCACTTGGACAGTGGATGTTCCAAGCATATGACCGGATGTAAGTCCCTGCTATGTAGCTTTAGGATTCGCGCTGGTCCTAATGTTACTTTTGGAGATGATTCTCAAGGAAAGACTGAAGGTTTCGGTGTACTTTCAAATGGTCCTCTTACTTTCAGAAGAGTCTCATATGTTAATGGTTTGAAGCACAATCTGATCAGTGTGAGTCAGTTGTGTGATGCTGGTTATGAAGTGAGATTCAGGTCTGATAAAGGAATTGTTCTTGATTTAGAAGGCAATGTGGTTCTTATTGCAAAGAGGGATGAGTCTTTGTATTCTTTTGACATGAGAAATCCAACTGTCACAAGAGAAGTCTGTTTCATGTCAAAGTCTCAAGATGAGCTAAATTGGTTGTGGCATAAAAGGCTGTCTCATATGAATTTCAAAGACATCAACAAGCTGTGTAAGAAAGAGTTGGTGTCTGGTCTTCCATTGATCAATTATGAGAAGGACAAGCTATGTGGTGCTTGTGAGAAAGGCAAGCAACATAAAGCTACCTTTAAGTCTAAAACATGCTCAACCATTGATAATTGTTTGGATCTGCTTCATATGGACTTATTTGGACCAATCAGTACTCCGTCATTCACTGGAATAAGGTACTCCTTGGTAATTATTGATGAGTATTCAAGATACACCTGGGTTTTCTTTCTAAGACACAAGAGTGAAGCTGCTGACAGCATTATTCATTTCATCAAGCAAGCTGAAATTCTCTACAAAAGGCCTTTAAGGCAATTAAGGAGTGATAATGGTACTGAACTCAAAAATATCACTCTTAATTCATTCTGCAGTGAAAAGGGGATTTCACAAGTCTACTCAGCTGCCAGAACTCCTCAACAAAATGGTGTTGCAGAAAGAAGAAACAGAACTCTTATTGAAGCTGCCAGATCCATGATGGCTCAAAACAATGTCAAGTCTCACTTCTGGGCTGAAGCAGTACACACAGCTTGCTTTACCCAGAACAGATCCCTCATTGTGAAAAGACACCAGAAGACTGCATATGAACTTCTTAAGGGGAGAAAACCCGAGATTGGTTTCCTAAGAATGTTTGGAAGTCCTTGCTACATTCTGAATCAGAAAGACCATCTTGAAAAGTTTGATGAGAAATCAGATGAAGGTATCCTACTTGGATATGCAACAATGATGAAGGCCTACAGAGTGTACAACAAGAGAACTAAAACAATTGAGAACTCTGTAAATGTAAGCATTGATGAAGGTTGTTCTAAGCCAGATTGCTCTCCTCCTGAAGATGAAGACTTCAATTTTGAAGAACTGGTTGTACCTGAGAATGAGCCTCCAACAAATCCTCCAGTTGGAGCTAATAATGCTCAGACTCAGGGGGAGAAACTCATTGAAGAAGAAGAAGATGTTCCAATCTTTGAAGATGCACAAGCTGATCCTACTCCTACTGAAGTTACTGTTCAGAATCCATTAAATGACTCTCCAACTGGTTCAGACTCCTCCATTCCTGTACAAGCTGATCAGCCTCTTCCTCAAGCTGATCATGGTGAACCATCTAATCTGAATCAGTCCATTGTCCCTGTTACTAGATGGACAAAGAGTCATCCAATCAACCAAATCATTGGTGATCCACTCTCTGGTGTGAAAACAAGAAGAAAGGCAACATGCAACTTCTGCATGTTTGTCAATTTTGTAAGCAAGATGGAACCAACTGAAGTTGATGAAGCTCTGGAAGATCCTTCTTGGGTAAATGCAATGCAAGATGAGCTAACACAGTTTGAAAGAAACAAGGTTTGGGAACTTGTTCCAAGACCTCATCACAAGACTGTGATTGGAACCAAGTGGTTCTACAGAAACAAAATGGATGAAAGGGGAGTTGTGGCCAGAAATAAAGCAAGATTGGTCTCTTGGTTACAGATAAGAGGATGGAATTGATTATGATGAGTGATGTGTCATATTCTATACCATTTCCCACGTGAATTTAGTACCATTTATTCGTCGTTTTTACAGTTTTATTTCCAACTTTCGATGCTTTGAGGTATGTTTAGTGTTTTCAGGTTGGAAAATGATTATGCGGATGAATTGGTTGAATTTGATGACTTATGGAGGACGCGGGAGAAGGATTCGGTTGAAACCAAGTGAAAGATGAAGAAAACGGAATCTGGAAGGCATAACGGCCGTCACAAATGTGACGGGCGTTATATAGTCAATGTTGGTTCTTACTGTTACTGGTTCATAACGGGCGTAAAGTGAAGGTGTAACGGCCGTCACTAGTGTGACGGGCGTTAGGCACCTAGGTCAACGTGAAACGGGCGTTCAATGTGTGACGGCCGTTATGTGTGAAGATTGGCAAGTTACTGTGACGGGTTCCTTACACCCGTATGGTTTTCAAAGGATGTGTGACGGGCGTAACAATGGTTACGGCCGTTACGGGTTACGATGGTTGGTAACGGGCGTTACCATTTGTAACGGGCGTTACGCGACCAATTCATATAAATAGCTGCCAAGTTTCTGAACAGACGGACGACTTTTGGGGGAGAATTTGCCTAAGGGTTTTGGATCAAAATATCTTTCCAGGAGCTGCTCTATTAGGGGTCTATCAGGTTTCCAAGCAAGATTTCTTAGGCGGATCCACTGAAGATTCACGAGCACCCATCTGGATCGTATCTACTTATTGTCTTGCAACTTTCTATTTACTCAAACGATTGGTACAATATGTTTTATTACTATTTCTTTTATCAATTTCAATTTAGCATGATTGGCTAATTCTATTATCATCCACCTTGATGTAATTAGACGAATGATGTGATTGCTATGTTTTAATTCAAGAGTTGATTTCAATTACCGTTGTGTCGTGATCTTGGTGATTTAATTCCTTTATTTGTATTAATTTGATATTGGTGGCATGTGTGTTCTTCGTTAGTGGTACTAGTCGAATGCATATGTGATTTTCTAACGGTCGCTTGTCTATGAGTGATTATCACTAGTTCATGGTATGATAGTGAATGTCAAATTAATAAAAGGAGTCATTTTGTCAACGTGTTTAGTAACGGTTGGTGGTACCACGTTATTTTCACATAGGCGCAATTGGTAATTTGGTAATCAAACAAACTATTTGTTGGTATGGTTGTCTAGGCTTTGGTGGTACCGGCTTGGGTAATTAGACTAGCAAATAGAAAAGACAAAAAAACAAAAAAAAAAAAAAAAAAAAAAAAAAAAAAAAAAAAAAAAAAAAAAAAAAAAAAAAAAAAAAAAAAAAAAAAAAAAAAAAAAAAAAAAAAAAAAAAAAAAAAAAAAAAAAAAAAAAAAAAAAAAAAAAAAAAAAAAAAAAAAAAAAAAAAAAAAAAAAAAAAAAAAAAAAAAAAAAAAAAAAAAAAAAAAAAAAAAAAAAAAAAAAAAAAAAAAAAAAAAAAAAAAAAAAAAAAAAAAAAAAAAAAAAAAAAAAAAAAAAAAAAAAAAAAAAAAAAAAAAAAAAAAAAAAAAAAAAAAAAAAAAAAAAAAAAAAAAAAAAAAAAAAAAAAAAAAAAAAAAAAAAAAAAAAAAAAAAAAAAAAAAAAAAAAAAAAAAAAAAAAAAAAAAAAAAAAAAAAAAAAAAAAAAAAAAAAAAAAAAAAAAAAAAAAAAAAAAAAAAAAAAAAAAAAAAAAAAAAAAAAAAAAAAAAAAAAAAAAAAAAAAAAAAAAAAAAAAAAAAAAAAAAAAAAAAAAAAAAAAAAAAAAAAAAAAAAAAAAAAAAAAAAAAAAAAAAAAAAAAAAAAAAAAAAAAAAAAAAAAAAAAAAAAAAAAAAAAAAAAAAAAAAAAAAAAAAAAAAAAAAAAAAAAAAAAAAAAAAAAAAAAAAAAAAAAAAAAAAAAAAAAAAAAAAAAAAAAAAAAAAAAAAAAAAAAAAAAAAAAAAAAAAAAAAAAAAAAAAAAAAAAAAAAAAAAAAAAAAAAAAAAAAAAAAAAAAAAAAAAAAAAAAAAAAAAAAAAAAAAAAAAAAAAAAAAAAAAAAAAAAAAAAAAAAAAAAAAAAAAAAAAAAAAAAAAAAAAAAAAAAAAAAAAAAAAAAAAAAAAAAAAAAAAAAAAAAAAAAAAAAAAAAAAAAAAAAAAAAAAAAAAAAAAAAAAAAAAAAAAAAAAAAAAAAAAAAAAAAAAAAAAAAAAAAAAAAAAAAAAAAAAAAAAAAAAAAAAAAAAAAAAAAAAAAAAAAAAAAAAAAAAAAAAAAAAAAAAAAAAAAAAAAAAAAAAAAAAAAAAAAAAAAAAAAAAAAAAAAATAGACTAGCAACTTAGGTGTTTGGGTGATTTGAGCGGTTGGTGGTACCACGTGAGCATTTCATCTTTGCACGGTTATCTTGTCAACTCTAAACGAATTTGGTCTTATTTGAAAGCAATCATGTTAGAAGTCTAGTGAAGTCAAGGTGGATGATCCTTATTATTATTGTTTGAGCTCTTCTTTATTTTCAAGTATCTGTCATCTAAATTTACTTCAATTTAATCGTCAAAGTGTTTCACCCTTTTTCCAAACCACTTACTATACAATTAATCCAAAACAATCCCTGCGAACGAACCTGGACTTACCTCTTAACTATATTACAAACGATCGGGTCCACTGCCCGTGAGTGCGTAGTAGTGAGTTTTAAGGTGATTCTAGTTTACAAATATTAAACTCGATTTTGCACATCAAGTTTTTGGCGCCGCTGCCGGGGATTGTGCGCTGTTTTAGTTGTTAATTTAGTGGTTTGATCCTTCCTCACGCGTGAGGAAGTTATTTGCTTTAATAGTTTAGTTTTCTTTTCTTATCATTATCACAGGTGCAGTTGACGTGTTTGGTTAGTTGTGTTTTGCAGGTTTACTTTCTAGTTGATGAACTTGAGGTCTTCGGGTTTACCTCTTTATAGTCCTTTGAGAACACCATCTAGACGTAGATCTAACCTCACAACACCAACACCATTCTCACCCATTGCTAAGCCTACTCCTGATTCGGACGAGGAGGGGTTTAATTTGGACGAATTGTTTAATCTTGAAGTTAAGTTAGAGACCGAAATGGCGGATGAAGATAGGGACCCAAATGATATACGGTATGGCGAAAGGGTTCGCACTATTCCCGCAAACCGTGGTAGTCCTATTAGAACTCCGGCAATTGCTCATGACTTCAACCTAAAGGGTAATCATCTAAAGAGCATTGAGGAACAACAATTCGATGGTAAAAGGAAGTGGGATCCGTATCAACATTTAGAAAGATTTGAGAAGTTGGCTAGGTTATACCAATACGGGCAGAATCAAATGAATGCCGTAAAACTCGAGACATTTCCTATGTCTATTACCGGCGATGCTCTTGATTGGTTCAATGACCTTCCGGAAAATTGCATTACGACTTGGGACCAACTTAAGCAAGCCTTTATTGGTGAGTTCTACTCACTTAGAACCCAAAGAAAGTTGGAAAACTTGATAAGGTCGTTTGCACAAGACGAAGATGAGGATGTTGTTGATGCGTGGATCAGATTTAAAGAGATGTTGAGAAATTGCCCGGGTCACAATATGACTAAAGAACAATATGTCGAGCTATTCTTTGATGGGCTCGATAAGAAGTCAAAACGTGAGCTCGGTTATGCTTTTGGTGGAGGGTTCAATAAGATCACACCAAATGAGGGCTTTGAAATCTTGGAATCCATGGCAAAGGATAACGCAAACATGGATGATGATAGGTTTTTAAAGAATGAGAGAAGGTTGAAGAAGGGTACTAGCCAAGGCCGAGTTGCAAAGGTCGAAGCTAGTCATGATTCGGGAATGATTGGAGAGATGAGGGCGCTGGCTTCGCGCATGGATAAGGGATTTGCATCTCAAGAGGCTAGGTTTGGGGCCATTGAAAGGGATGTGAAGGTTGTTGCCGATGGATGTGACCATTGTGGAAATATGCATTATTCAGAAGATTGTCCAAGTCGGGGACCCGAAGATGTTAGTTACATCCAAAACCAACAACAAGGGAGCTATCAACGCAATTCCGGTTACCAAAACCGTCCTTCAGGTAATCCCTCTTATAACTCTTCTTTTCCTACTAACAACTCTCGTTTTTCAGGTAACAGGTGGCAAGGAGACAATTATCAGAATCAACCTCAACAACAACCTCAACAAGGACAAGGATCCGGTTCTTCTTCTTCTAATGCCGATCCAAATGACGAGTTGAGGGAGATGATGAAGCAAATGATGAGCAATCAGATTGAAACAAATACAAGTATTAAGATGATTCGGGATGATACGAAGGCATTGCATGAGAGGTTGGATCGGATAGATGGGAAGGTTGAGATGAATGCCAAGAATGCAGACTTGAACTTTAAGGATCTCGAGAGTAGGATGGCTGCCCTTTCTAGGCCACATGGTACTTTGCCTAGCACTACTCAACAGAATCCTAAGCCTCAATTTAGCATGGGGCCGAATCAGGGACACAATCCAAAGCCTCAGTCGAGTAATCAGGGATCATGGAGAAAGGATGCCCAGCCCAATGTCAGAAATGAGCACGTGAATGCTATCACCACGAGGGCAGGTAACACTTATGATTTAGCTTTATCTTCACCTAATAATTTGTTTCAATCTGTGCAGGTTAATGAAGAGGAGGAGCAAGTTGATGACGAGGTTGAGATGGAACCGGAACTAGCCGTGCCGACACCGGCCGTTCCACCCCAACCCGTTGCTAAACCTGTTGAGATGCCCGCTGAGGAACCAACTATTAAGACATATAAGCCGAAGGCTCCATTTCCCCAGCGATTGGCGAAGGATAAGCTAAAGGAACAAATGGATAAATTTGTAAGTCACCTCAGAAAATTGCATATCAATATTCCATTTTTAGATGCAATTGTGCAGATGCCAGGATATGCAAAGTGCTTGAAGCAGATTTTGATGAATAAGAAGCGTCTGGAGGAAGTGACTAATGCAGTTTTAGAGGATGTTTGCTCAGCAGCTGTAACAGGTAAGTTGCCCGAAAAACGAGGAGATCCAGGTAGTTTTACTATTCCTTGTAAGATTGGTAACTTAACGATAAAAAAGGCTTTAAATGATTCGGGTGCAAGTATTAATCTTATGCCTTCTTCTCTTTACTACAAGCTGAACTTAGGAACACCTAAACCTATTAACATGAAGATCAATTTGGCCGATAAGTCTGAAATTAGACCTATTGGAATATTAGAAGATGTGTTAATTCAGGTGGGAGGTTTGGTTTTTCCTGTAGATTTTGTTATTATTGAAGCTGAAGAAGCATTAAATGTGCCTCTTATCTTAGGGAGACCATTCCTTGCCACGGCCGATGCCAAACTTGAAGTTGGTCGTGGTAAGTTGACATTGAGAGCCGGAGATGAATCCGTTACATTTTCTAACACATGTTCTGTT
The DNA here is from genome assembly GCA_034093135.1 of Erigeron breviscapus. Taxonomy (NCBI): domain Eukaryota; kingdom Viridiplantae; phylum Streptophyta; class Magnoliopsida; order Asterales; family Asteraceae; genus Erigeron; species Erigeron breviscapus. Next base: position 39,935,268 of record CM067171.1, on the reverse strand, counting down.
TCTTTGCCTAATGCTGCTAATTATGTTGAAACTGCTTGTGTTAGTTCTTTGGATTCGCAGATTGATAGATGGTTGGATGAGAAGTTAGAGGAGAAAGTGGTTGAATTGAAATCAACAGCGGTACATGTTCCTAAACCGACGGATGGCCCTTGTGCTAAGATCCGTAAGCTTTATAGTCGTGTGAAGTCCGCTATTTCTCATGGGAATATTAAGTTATCCAAAGAGCTATGCTCTAATTTATCAACAAATGAGAAGGCTGAGTTAATGATGGTTGTTGATATTTCTGACGAAGCAAATGATTGGATATGCAACAAGGTAAAAGGTAACTGTTTCTCTCCTTTCAAGAGTAGACCGCCCAACAACCCAAGTGTGGGGGCGTCGGGGTCCCAATGTTGGTGATTATGAGAGGATTGAGTCTAGCTAAAGACTCGTTAATAAATGAAGCGCTTTTCGGGAGGCAACCCGTGTTATTTTCTTGCATTTTATTTTCATTTTTTTTTTTTGTAGTTAGATTTGATGTTTTATTGTCAAGAAAGTGCAGGCGAATTTTTGGTGTGAATGGGATTGAGGATTGTTGATGGCTATAGTGAAGCTCAAGTGTGGGGGGGGGGAAACCACTGGATTCTCTCCTAATCTCTAGTCTATAGAATCAATTGATTAGTTGTGTGATGTCATGTGCGTTTGTTGCCAGTAAGTTCAGTGCATTATTTTTGATTGGCATTTTTCTTGATACTGTTCACACACATCCGGTACGTGCTCTTATTCTTTTTGTCTATTGTCGCTTACCCCTATTTACCTTAGTTTTGACCTATATGGACTGTGAGGGCATTGTCCATCTCAAGTGTGGGGGGGTGGCAAATAGGTTTAAGCTACCGGGTACATCACTTTTGTTGTTTTGCCATTGAGATTTCTACCGGTTTTGTTGATGTGTCCCTCTCATAGGCTTTTGGATTTTGTCCAAGGGTAGGAGCTCCATTATCGAGCTCTTTACTGTGATGTGCGCATTTGGAATTGGTGTTTTCAATTTGGTGGAATAATGGAAGTTGATATGGTTTTTGAACTTGAGTTGAGCTTGTCCTTGTGGTAAATTGCTTTTGTCACTTAATTCATATCTTAATAAGCAATTTTACTACAAATTTTTCCTTGGCAAAAATTTTTAACCGGCGAAATGTGTTCTGAACGATTATTTGGCTAGTCCCTCGGGATTGATATCATTACTTGTGCACTCAAATTTATCCCTAACACCAAATTGTGAGATTTCATCATTTTGTATAGTTGTGTTAGGTTGCGGTTTTGGTTTGATTGCCTTGTAACTTTGTCCCTCTCTTAGGCTCTCGGATTTATTCGGGAGTAAGGGTTCCATTTCGAGCCCTGTACTAAGATGTGCATGTTTGAGGTATATCTATTCCATTTCCGGGTTCTTCTCTTGATATGAGTGTGCCGGTGATGTGTTGATTCTAGAACTTGGCCTGGTGATCGTGACGAGACCGCAGTGAGATCACTTATGTGATATAAGTACATCGGATGACGAATTGGCATTTAGGTTTGACCATACTTTTTCGTTCTTTCTTTTCACCATTTTCTTTTGTACTCACTTACTTTACATACTCACTTACACATACATGCATTCCATCCCTTTCTTTGTATATCTCACCTTTGTATAAATCCACTATTGTTCATAAACTTCCCCTCACTATACCGTTAGTCTAGTCGTGGTGGGCCGTTGATTGTCATTGGTTTGTTGGATGGTTTGGGAGATACTTAGTGGATTGCCTAGTGGCATGTTCTTGTCTTTGAGAATAGGTCACTTGGTCATATTATGGAGGTTGGTTTTGGATTGTGTTAATGTTTAGACATATTCATCATTGTAAAAGAGGGTGCCTACTAGTAGAGTAAAAGTGGTTCAGAAAAAAAAAAAAAGTGAAAAATTGAAAAAAACAGAAAACAAATAAAAAAAAAAAAAAAAAAAAAAAAAAAAAAAAAAAAAAAAAAAGAGAAAAAGAACTTGGGCTACTAGTGGGTACTTCTCGAGTTTAATTGTCTAAAGTTTTGTTGTATAATTTATAAGGGAAGGTTTGGTTGATATGAGTTGTTTGAAGTTGATACACCACAATGGTGTCGGGTTTGTCTTGGTATCGTTTGAGGTGTCATTAGCGGGTTAACATCTTATGGGTTTGGTTTGTTGGCAATCAATGGTACGGGTTGGCTAGACTAATTAGTTCACTTTTAGTACATATCTTATACTTTTTCTTTGTTTCATTTTCAATTCTTAACCTCACTACCATATTCCATTATACATAATCCATATACTTTGACTTTTCTTTTCTTCATTAACCTATATTCCCATTCCTTCATTGTAAATGTCCCTTATACATACCTTAGCTTAACTATACAACCTACCTTTATGCCTATTTTGATGATGTGCTTGGTGCTTACGCCACGTCGGTGGAGCTATGATCCCGGTTCAAGCCTATGGTAAAATAGCATACATCACGACCGAGCTATGAGTGATTCTACAATATATTCAACCCCAAAGTAAGTTTGTTGGAGTAGAATGAGTTTGATAGGTTCATTTGTTTCACTTGTGCTTGGTTGTGTTATCGTGGCTTGCGGATTGTTCAGGTATTGTCAAACATTTCGGGTTTTCATTTAAGATTAAAACTGCTTCACCCAACCTTTATGTCATTTGACATGCTTGGTGTGGCTTCTTTTTGATACTCGTCATTGTTTATTTTGCTCCATTGTCAAGGATTACTTTATGCTTTAATTCCGGATTTGCTTGAGGGCAAGCAATGCTCAAGTGTGGGGGGATTTGATGTGTCATATTCTATACCATTTCCCACGTGAATTTAGGACCATTTATTCGTCGTTTTTACAGTTTTATTTCCAACTTTCGATGCTTTGAGGTATGTTTAGTGTTTTCAGGTTGGAAAATGATTATGCGGATGAATTGGTTGAATTTGATGACTTATGGAGGACGCGGGAGAAGGATTCGGTTGAAACCAAGTGAAAGATGAAGAAGACGGAATCTGGAAGGCATAACGGCCGTCACAAATGTGACGGGCGTTATATAGTCAATGTTGGTTCTTACTGTTACTGGTTCATAACGGGCGTAAAGTGAAGGTGTAACGGCCGTCACTAGTGTGACGGGCGTTAGGCACCTAGGTCAACGTGAAACGGGCGTTCAATGTGTGACGGCCGTTATGTGTGAAGATTGGCAAGTTACTGTGACGGGTTCCTTACACCCGTATGGTTTTCAAAGGATGTGTGACGGGCGTAACAATGGTTACGGCCGTTACGGGTTACGATGGTTGGTAACGGGCGTTACCATTTGTAACGGGCGTTACGCGACCAATTCATATAAATAGCTGCCAAGTTTCTGAACAGACGGACGACTTTTGGGGGAGAATTTGCCTAAGGGTTTTGGATCAAAATATCTTTCCAGGAGCTGCTCTATTAGGGGTCTATCAGGTTTCCAAGCAAGATTTCTTAGGCGGATCCACTGAAGATTCACGAGCACCCATCTGGATCGTATCTACTTATTGTCTTGCAACTTTCTATTTACTCAAACGATTGGTACAATATGTTTTATTACTATTTCTTTTATCAATTTCAATTTAGCATGATTGGCTAATTCTATTATCATCCACCTTGATGTAATTAGACGAATGATGTGATTGCTATGTTTTAATTCAAGAGTTGATTTCAATTACCGTTGTGTCGTGATCTTGGTGATTTAATTCCTTTATTTGTATTAATTTGATATTGGTGGCATGTGTGTTCTTCGTTAGTGGTACTAGTCGAATGCATATGTGATTTCTAACGGTCGCTTGTCTATGAGTGATTATCACTAGTTCATGGTATGATAGTGAATGTCAAATTAATAAAAGGAGTCATTTTGTCAACGTGTTTAGTAACGGTTGGTGGTACCACGTTATTTTCACATAGGCGCAATTGGTAATTTGGTAATCAAACAAACTATTTGTTGGTATGGTTGTCTAGGCTTTGGTGGTACCGGCTTGGGTAATTAGACTAGCAACTTAGGTGTTTGGGTGATTTGTGAGCGGTTGGTGGTACCACGTGAGCATTTCATCTTTGCACGGTTATCTTGTCAACTCTAAACGAATTTGGTCTTATTTGAAAGCAATCATGTTAGAAGACTAGTGAAGTCAAGGTGGATGATCCTCATTATTATTGTTTGAGCTCTTCTTTATTTTCAAGTATCTGTCATCTAAATTTACTTCAATTTAATCGTCAAAGTGTTTCACCCTTTTTCCAAACCACTTACTATACAATTAATCCAAAACAATCCCTGCGAACGAACCTGGACTTACCTCTTAACTATATTACAAACGATCGGGTCCACTGCCCGTGAGTGCGTAGTAGTGAGTTTTAAGGTGATTCTAGTTTACAAATATTAAACTCGATTTTGCACATCAATGAGACTTTTGCACCAGTGGCAAGATTAGAGGCAATCAGAATGTTCTTGGCCTTCTCTGCTCATAAGGGTTTCAAAGTCTATCAAATGGATGTGAAGAGTGCTTTTCTCAATGGAAAATTGGAAGAAGAAGTCTATGTTGAACAGCCTCCTGGTTTTGAAAACTCAAAGTTTCCTGACCATGTGTTCAAGCTTGACAAGGCTCTCTATGGGTTGAAGCAAGCTCCAAGGGCATGGTATGATACTTTGTCTAAATTCTTATTGGCTAATAACTTCAAAAGAGGTAATGTTGACAAGACTTTGTTTGTGAGAAAGTATAATGGTGATATCCTGCTTGTACAAATTTATGTAGATGATATTATATTTGGGTCTAGCAGTGAAAGACTTTGCAAAAAGTTTTCTGAATTAATGTCTAAAAAGTATGAAATGAGCATGATGGGAGAACTAAACTATTTTCTGGGTTTCAAGTTAAACAGACTAAAAATGGAATTTTCATAAACCAAGGAAAGTATGTTAAAGATCTCTTAAACAAATTTGGATTTAGTGATTGCTCACCTATGAAAACTCCTATGGGAACTGGTGATAAGCTGGATGAGGATAAAAATGGCAAATCTGTTGACATCACAGCTTATAGGGGTATGATAGGATCATTTCTTTACTTGACTGCTAGTAGACCAGATATTATGTTTGCTACATGTCTTTGTGCAAGATATCAAGCTAGTCCTAAGGAATCTCATCTTAAGGCTATAAAAGAATCTTTAGATACCTTAAAGGTAGTCCCAATCTGGGTCTTTGGTATCCCAAAGACTCAGGATTTGATCTAATTGGCTATTCAGATTCTGACTTTGCAGCTGTAAGATTGACAGAAAAAGTACTTCAGGAGCTTGTCAATTGCTTGGCAATAGACTTGTAAGCTGGTCCAGCAAGAAGCAGCATTCAGTTTCTATTTCCACTGCAGAAGCTGAATATGTTGCTGCAGGAAGTTGTTGCTCTCAAATTCTTTGGATGCAATATCAGCTTCAAGACTATGGGGTCACTGCAACAAAAACTCCAATCTTTTGTGACAGTACCAGTGCCATAGCAATTTCAAACAATCCGGTGCTTCATTCAAGGACCAAGCACATTGATATAAGATATCATTTCATCAGGGATCATGTAATGAAAGAAGATGTTGAACTCCACTTCATTCCAACAGACAATCAGCTTGCTGACTTGTTCACAAAGCCATTGGATGAATCAAGGTTCAACTACCTCATAAGTAAGCTAGGTATGCTTAATTTGTAGAAAGTAGTGAGCTAAGTAATAACAAATCTGACCCCTTAGAGTTATACTAAATTTTGAAGGTAAGCTGTGTCAGACCCAGACTACCCTTTCACACTTGGTGCATTTCAAGTGAAAGAGGTAAGCTGAGTCTGACCCAGCTTCGTGGTTATTTTTGTTATTAAATATCTCAGTGCGTTTTATTACTTTCATTATTTTATTTAGTGTACTTGATGATCCTATTGGAGTGTGACACGTGTAGTGGTAACAACCGGTTACTGAAAAAGTACCACCACTACTTGTTGATTTTCCAATCAAAATCTTTCTCTCTCCAACTTTTTCAAATAAGATATTTTGGGTTTTGTATATAACTTTCATTTAACCTAAATCCCAAATCACTTGTTCATATTTTCTTAAAATCAATTTTTTTTCTCTCAAATCTGATTACTGTTTTATTAAATTTAATTTCTTCTAAAATTTGTTTTCAAAATGGCATCATCATCTGTTTCTATTCATTCTAATGATTCTCCATCTAGTTCTGAACCTGAAAGTCTATACCCAGCTCCGATAAGCGCCAATAAGCTTTCACCTTATGTGGTGGGAGATAAGGTAGTAGTGGTTCCGGCTGATCTTGATACTGGTAAAATCAAGATTGGCAGTCTGGTTTATGCCAATATTCATCCTCCTTCATGGGCTAAAGGATACGATGAGATTGTGGCTTTCTTATGGCATCATCCATTCGGCAAGGTGATGATTGAGAAGCCAGACTGGGTGTTTCAAGATCTTTTGTGTGAATTTTGGGCGAGTTGTGTTGTGAAACAAAACAAGAAAGGAGATGCTGCAATCTATGGCTCCATCCTCAACGGTAAGAAAAAGGTATACATTTCTTATGAGAGGCTTAGGTCTGCTTTTGAGCTGTCATATATGCCTGATGATGAATATGATGTTGTTATGTCTCATACTGAAGCCAAAAATGTTTTACAAGAAGTTGGATATACTGGTCCATTGGCTTCAGTAGTCAAAATGAAACATTTAACTGGTATTTGGAACTACTTATTGAGCACAATTTCAAAAACCTTACATGTAAAGGCAGGAAGCTTTGATCAGCCTAATGTCCTAGAATTGCAGATTTTTCATGCAATGGTCACCATGACCAGAATAGATTTTGCTGCTTTAATCTTTAAGGACCTTGTTGATCGCGTTCATAAGAATAGTCTTACCATACCTTATGGTAGGATTCTTGCTCTTATCATTGAAGCTATTCTTGACAATGATTACAGTCTGGCAACTGGTCAGACTGTTGAATGCAATCTATCAATAACAACATCTTCAATAGTCCAAAGGTATCTGTGCAGGGTCTGACCCGAGCAATGCAAATCTACCTTGATTTTTGCAGGAAAAGAGAAGAGGATCAAGAAGCACTTGAGGAAGCTGTCCCTACTTCGACACGATCTGAGTCTGACACTCAATCTGCTAATCAGGGGGACCCAGGTACACATGCTTCTGAACCCTCAAACTCTTCTGAATCTATTCAATATTCTACTCCTACAAAAGAGGGTGAAGGGTTGGCCAAAACATCAGCCTCCCTAGCCACACCTTCGTCCACTCGCTCAAAATCCGACTCTAAAAGACCCCTTGTTGAGGACTTAGTACCTCTCAAGGCCAAAAAGAAAAGATCGCATAAGAAATCTGTGTCAGCTTCTGGGGTTGATAATGCAACATCTTCTCTTGAGATCCCCCAAGGTGCAGGGAAAGCTAAGGAACGTTCCAAAGTTGTCCCTGTCACCAAAGCTGACAAGCTGGAAACGCCACGCCCATCTGCACTCTCCCAAAAGAGTGTAGACGAGTTAAAGGGAACACTACTGCTACCCAACCCTCCAAACAGGGTGAAGGTATTGAAAGAAAGACCTCCTCCCAAGGTCATACTGTGTCTAAATCGAATTCATCATCATCAGCCTCCCAAAAGGTTGATGATATCATTAAAGGGGTAACAGAGGATCTAGCCCATATCCAAAGTGAGTCAGAGTCAATGCACATCATTTCTGAGGATGGTCAGCCTAAGGAGAGAAGTATCGAACGCATTGGTGACACTGTTTCTCCTCCCCAAGCTGATCAGACTCCTTCTATCTTACACTCTGAGTCTGCACAGGCTGCCAATGCCCCTTCTATGTCACAAGGAGGGGTACAGGCCTCAATTCTTCCTAAGGATACTTTGGTGCACAAACACACCTCTGTTGAAGGGCAATCAAATGCACAAAACATTACACCTCCAGAGTCTGTGTCTGCATCTGTCCTTGGACAGAGGGATTCTGCAGGTTACTTGGCTGTCTTTAAGGCAGTCATGTCACCCCCTTGTGCAGCAAAGGGAACCATTGATGGTCCTCTCGATGTCAATGAGAATCTGATCACTATCTCCGGAAGTGATTCTTCATTCGATGATGAGTTTGCCCATCCATCCTCAAGGGATGCTCTGATGGAAGATGCCAGTGGAGGAGTTGATCAAAATCTAGATCAACACATTCCCACTGGCCCTCAGCCTGAATTAAACGTTAATCTTTCTCAGGCTGACCAACTCATCATCAATTCTGACAGATCCACTCATGAGACTCACTCTCATGAGCAAATGTTCCAAAATCCTTAAACCTCCACCCCCTTCTAAATATGCCCAATGACCCTGATATTAAGGATTGCAGGCTGCTCTTTCCAGAGTCAGTGGCTTTTAAGCCAACTACAAGTTCTTCCCAAGCTGCCACTATCTCATTTTCAGATGTGGTGGGTCAGCTCACTGAGTTCATTTCAACCTCTAAGGTTGAGAGCTCAAAGCTGACCGAATGCTTGGAAAAGATCCAAAAGGATCAGGATTTGACGGATAAGAAGGTGGATAAGCTGAGTCAAGATCAGACTGCATTGGAAGATTATGTTAAGAAAGCAGTTGATTTGATGCAGCAGAACCAGAGCAAGCTGACAGAGTCTCTTGATAATCTTACAAAGGCAGTCAATGAAGAAAATGAAAGAAATAAGAGTACTCTGGGTCAGATTGAGAATGCTGCAACCAAATTTAAAAGGGAAGTCACCATAGAACTTCGATCTGCAAACAAGTCACAAGCTGACTTCAAAAATGATCTGATTGAAGCTTCTAAGGGTGTTAAATCCAAGATTAAACTCCTCCATGAGGATTATGTTGAGCTAAGAAGAGCCTGCTGTCTGACTAATATAAAGATTGACTTGATCAACCAAGAACTTAAAGGCCTCTTTGCTACTCCAGTGAGCTCTTTCCCTGCTGATGATGACAAAAAGGGGGAGAAGAATGCTACTAAAAGAAAAAGGAGTGCAATGAGTGAAGCTGAAATAGAGCTAGAAAGAGAAAGACAACAAGCTCAGGTTGACAAGGAGATTGAAGAATACTTTGATAGACTGAAAGAAAGATTGGATAAGGCCAAAGCTGAGGAAGCACAAAATGATAGAAGATTGGTTGTGCATGGTTCTAGGGTGGAAGGTGAGAAGGAAGATGTGGAAGAGATAAAAAGACCAGAATCTGAGTCTGGTTGTGAACCTATTGGAAAATTGAATGAAGAAACTGAGAAGGAGAGTGATACAACCAAGGGGGAGACTGTTAATGATGTAATGGGAGATATAAGGAAGGAAGTTGGTGTTGAAAAAGATAAGAAAGGTGAAAAGAAAATAAAGTCCTCCCAAGCTGTTCCTGTGCAAGCTGTGCCAACTCAAGCTGACCCAGCTCCCAAAGTACAAATTGATGAATCTTCATCTAGTGAAGACACAGCCACTCTGTCCCAGTTCATGATCAAGAAAAGAACAACAGAAGTTGGGTCAAGTGGTGTGAAGGTCTTAACTGAGAAAGAAAAGGATTGGGAGATTGCAACTGAAACTGCTCCACAGCTTGGGGTAACAGTTGAGGTGGCATACAAAATGATTAAGGAGGACAGATTAGAAAGAGAAAGAATTGCTGCAACTAAGTCTGATTCTGAAATTGCCAAGGCTATTCAAGAACAATTAAATAAGGAAGATGAAGAAGATCTTGCAGCCATTGGTTCTAAAAAGAAAGTTGTGAGCAAAGGAAAAGGAAAGAAGAAAGTGGTGGTTCATTCTACACCATCACAGAAGGTTAAAGATGTGAAAGAAAGTGTGAAAGCTCATAATTGGTTTGATGCTTTGGAGAAAAGACAAATTACTGAAAAGATCCATTATAGAAGGCATCCAGAACCAATCCTCCAGGTTCTACTGAAAAGACGAAAAGGAAAGAACATTCCCAGCATAAGGTTTACAAGGAGAGGTTATGAAACCAACTGGGAAACCCATGATCTTGACAAACTGCTTGATCTAGGATACACAGAGTGGGTGGAACTACATAATACCATTACTGGTATGACTGGAGTTCACAAAGAGACAGTCTTGGAAGCCATTGAGAAGAAGTTAGCTGCTATTGTGAAGTACAAGATTGATATCTCTGGCCTTCCAAGACCAATTGCATATGATATGGATTATGAAGATGAGTCAGCTGAGCCACTGAAGAAGAAAAGAAGGTTTGAAAAGATTGATGCTCCTGGAGGTGACCATTCAGTTTTTCTCCAAAACTTGTCTCTTTCAGAGTTGCTTGCACAATTATCTTCTGGTGCTATTGACAAGATTCTTGATAATCTTAATCTGTCTCTACCTACTGGTGTTGAAGATGCAAGATGTGGGAAGTTCATAACTGAACCTGAGCATGGGATATACTTTGTAGATGCTAGAGGGAATTTGGTGTTTCAAAGGACTACTGAACTAAAACAGGTACCATCTATGCACCTATTTACCTTATACAGATTCTGCAGAAACTTTAGTGAAGAAGGTAATGGGTATGAGCAGTTCCTTATAGATGAAGGGTTAGATAGGCAATTAGATGTGAGAGTTGCTCCATCATTTGAGGTTAAGCAAGAAGCTATTGAAATGCTTGGAGAATAATGATGTAACATGTAATATCTTTGATTTATTCTCTATATATGCAAAGGCAGTTGTACAATCTAGTTTCTTTGTTAAAACTTCTTATCAGATTGAAAAGAACCCAAAAGATTCAAAGGGTCACAAGCTGTTAGTCATATTTTCGTTTGATTCTTTGTAAGCTGATAGTCAAAAGTGTAGTTGGGTTTTGTCATCATCAAATAGGGGGAGATTGTTGAGTCCCAATGTTAATTGTAAATTTAATGATGACAAATCTGACCTAAAACACTTAGTAATCTTTTGGTTCTTGTAATCTGATCTGGGTCAGACTAAGCTGACACAGCTTACGATCTGTCTCTAACCCAGATCATGCTTCATACTTGTAATTGTAATATCTTATGGAAACAAGTGTTATTCAAGCTGCATCAACAATGTATTAGCATTCAGTCCAAGTCGAAGAGGAGGATTGAAGATAGAAGACCAAGATGTTAGTGGAAGACAGCTTGGGATTAGCAGTCAGCTTGGAAACACTTAGGCAGATTGGTGCTTTGACAAACGGCCCAATCTGTATCTGACAATCAAGTGAAGATAACGACCTGGATTGAAGATAAGGACAAATGACGTGACTAGGAAGATTCCTAGGATCCAGGTTGGTGGTTGTTTTACATATGCGTGTCCATACTCCTATTGGTAGATGAAGAATGTGCGTCAGTACGTGGGGGAGCACAAGTACCATGAAAGGCACGATTGATTATTCCTTCATCAACCACTGATTGAAGAACACGTAGCTGCAACGGACACCTAATGAAGGAGCGCTTGTGCCTATAAAAGCCTCATTCATGGATTGCATATGTGTGGCATTTCCTGAGAATCATTCTTCACACAAGTTTCTCTGCTCTTACACACAACTTCGTCTGTACGAGATCAGCTTGGGCTGATTCTCTTGAGCTGAAACTTATTGATTGTTGTTTGTCATTTCATAGGTTGTTTAGATATCTATAGGCTATCTTTATTCCGCAACAACCCTGTAATTCTTTGTATAGATTATTTCTTAATAAAGGATTACATTTGAAAATAACAATCTGTGTTCAAGAATGTTTTTTATTTCTTTACTGCTTTACTGTTTTAATGATTTCTGGTCTTTACTTACTTGCTTGATATTCATAAACTGAATCTTAAAACGTTTTGTGTTAAAAGTTTGTAAAGATTGTGAAAAGTTGTATTCACCCCCCTCTACAACTGTTCTGTGTTCAATATACTTTGGTATATTGATACACCGTGTGACGTATCAATCATATTTTCATCAAACAACTTTCACATGGTTACGATTTTATTTTAAATACAAGTGTTTTAAGCGTAGAATTTACAAGTTCTTACAGCACATAATAATTTTTACCAAATTTCATTTTAACCCCCTTAAAGTTTCTATCTTTTAACTTTTATCCTATATCAAAGTTTTCGTTTTCTTTTTTTTGACACTAAATTTTTAGGTTATCATATTTTCATCAAACATCTTTCACGTATAATGTACAAGTTCTTACAACACATAATAATTTTTATCAATTTTCATTTTAACTCCTTAAAGTTTCTATCTTTTAATTTTTATCCTATATCAAAGTTTTCTTTTTCATTTTTTTGACACAAAATGTTTAGGTTATCATATTTTCATCAAACAACTTTCACATGGTTACGGTTTTATTTTAAATACAAGTGTTTTATGCGTAGAATTTACAAGTTCTTACAGCACATAATAATTTTTACCAAATTTCATTTTAACCCCCTTAAAGTTTTTATCTTTTAACTTTTATCCTATATCAAAGTTTTCGTTTTCTTTTTTTTGACACTAAATTTTTAGGTTATCATATTTTCATCAAACATCTTTCACATAGTTACGGTTTTACTTTAAATACAAGTGTTTTATGTGTGGAATGTATAAGTTCTTATACCACATAATAATTTTTACCAAATTTCATTTTAACCCCCTTAAAGTTTCTATCTTTTAACTTTTATCCTATATCAAAGTTTTCGTTTTCTTTTTAACCCTTAAAGTTTCTATCTTTTAACTTTTTTCCTATATCAAAGTTTTCATTTTCATTTTCTTGACACTAAATTTTTGAGGTATCATGTTTTCATCAAACAACTTTCACACGGTTACGGTTTTACTTTTAAACATTTGGTTTTGATTATTTTCATCTGTCTTATATATATAACGTTTTATAATATTATATATATATATATATATATAACGTTTTTAATATATAATAACTTTCATTATCGTTACGTCTTACGTTCATATAACATTCTAAGCATTAGTATAGTTATTGTTTATGTTTTTATACAAAAAGCCTGTACAAATTTATAAGTTTTTTATGCATGAAATGTACAAGTTCTTATAGCACATAATAATTTTTTATCAATTTTCATTTTAACACCCTAAAGTTTCTATCTTTTAACTTTTTCCTACATCAAAGTTTTCGTTTTCAATTTCTTGACACTAAACTTTTGGATATCATCAAAGAACTTTTACACAGTTACGGTTTACTTTTAAACATTTGGTTTTGATTATTTTTCATATGTCTTTTTATATAAATAACGTTTTTAATATATAATAATTTTCATCATTGTTACGTCTTACATTCATGTAGAATTTAAAACATTTATATAGTTATGTTTTATGTTTTTACACATCATATTATTCTTTTACACTTTTTATAGTTATTGCTACATGTTTAGTTGTGTTTTTAAAAATTTAGATTCGAATATTTGATATAAATTTTGGTCCAAAACTTTGTCGTGTATAAAGCGTATTCCGCGGCAACACGCGGGTACAACAACTAGTTAAATTCTGTTTTCAAATAGAGTGTAAATCGCTTGATATTTTTTTGGAACGGCAAAATCATTTTGTTACGTATCTACTAAAACTAGTACATATACTACACTAATAACGGAAATCTATACTATAAATAGTTCACATACAACTTGTAGAACACTTAATAATGTTTCCCAAAATAAACCTCTATGATGCAATAAACGTAACCCCCAACAAAATAAACATTTTATAAACAACCACAACAACAATCTTATGACCGTATGAAATCTCTTACAAAGATGTCATCTAACTCCATATGACCATATATGTATATTCAACTTTTGTGTTAAAAAGATACAAGCTTCAATTCTTAGCGCCTATAAAATCAGTAAATCACCATGCAAACGACATATAATAAAGAGACTAACAAGTTTTCTTTTAACAACACGTAATATATTAATATTAACAAGTTGCTAGAAAAGAGTTACATGCTTACTATAATACAACGAGAACGGTACCCGCGCGTTGCAGCGGTGATGCAGGTGATGACGGGGTGGTGATGTAATGGCGGCGGCGGTGATGGGTTGATCTACCTGACGGGCTCCGACCTCGGATTTAAAAATTCGTCAAAAGTATATCGAATGACCACTCTAATGAAAGAGCATTAAATTTTAAGAACACCCATATAATTTTTATAATTTATCGATGTACGGTTTTTGAGATAAAATATTTTGAATGAATTAGAAGGATAAAATGATTTATAGATGAGAGAAAAAAAATGATTGGTTGAGATTTGTGTAACATTCGTGATTTTTGAATTGTATTAAACGTGACTAAACGTGATTAAACGTAAATTGATTTCACAATTTAGTGAAATTTTGTTTAAACTGACCCGTTGACTTGACGTGTGCTTAATTTAATTTATTCTTGGATGATGAAATGACTTAAATGCTATTTGACGATTTTAGGACGTGTTTTATGTTAGTCGAGATTTTATTACGGTATTAAGTCGGTATATGACGTAACGTGACGTTTAAACCAACTAGAATTCTAATCGGGTGATCCATGGGTTGACCCGTGAGCCATAAACCACCACATTTGACCCAACCCTATCCAAACCCCACTCATTCCAACTCTTACATTTCTCATCCATACATTCATTCACCTATCCAACTCTTTCTCTCTCACATTCATTGCAAGACTACCCTTCCTCTCTCTCACTAAATCCTAGTATAATTAAATGTTGTTCAAGATAGATTTACATTAAATTCATCATCACAATCATCATTTAATTATCATATCGAAAATTGGAAAGTCAAAGTGCAAGGTGTAACAACCCTCAATTTCCGTATAGGACAACTTACTTATATTTATTTAGGTATCTATCCCTAGAGGTTTATTAAGAGAATTGACACTCTAGACATTTAGGGCATGGTGATATTTGCCCTCTAGTTCAATAGAATGCCAAAAGGAAGCCAGTTGCCTTAGATATGCCATAAACAAAAACTATAATTATTCAAGATAATCTCATACTATAAATTAGTTCTAACTGAACTTGAAGAAATGTCGACAAACCAAAAACTTTATTTCGAGAAGTTGAGTTATAAAAATAGTTGTATAAGACTCTCAAGTGGTGATAACCACCAAAAATCTTTATAAATATCCAACAATTCAAACACCAAGCTAATTAAAGTACATATGAGCACAAAATATAATGACCATCTCAAAATTTTATTTATGAACCTTATGCATACAAAAGTGTTGAATAATAATAATAAGTGAATATACAAGTCTAATAAAAATACAAGAATTTGAATAATGATTTATGTGACAAAAATTTAAGCACAAAATATATACACATACATATATACGGCCATATATATATATACATATACATATAATCACACAAGTATTTTAAAAAGCCTACTAAATAGTAATTTAAATTAACCATACATGCACCCATAAATACATAATGTACCTAGACATAAAATAACTAACAAAAACAAATTTCCTTTTCAAATTTTAAGTTAAAATTCGGCCTCCCCCTTCCCAACACCTTTTGCCCAATCAAACTTCAACTAGCTTCTTATTCCTTACACTCCCAATGCACAAAACATTCAACCTTCCTTTACACTCCAACCATATTCTCTCTCCAACACACACACTCCTTCTCTTTTCTCTCAAAAACTCTTTCCTCCTCTCCTCTTTCCTTCATCATTTCGGCCAAGGGGGAAAAAGCAAGAAACCAAGACAAAAATCTAACCTAAAACAATAACAATAATAAGGGTTTGTGCTAGATTAAGAAAGGGTTGATTCAAGTAAAGTTTAAGGGTTATTACAAGCTTGGAATAAGGGTTGTTTGGAGCATATAGGCCACGAATTTTCTGCCATATTTTCATCATCAAAACCGTGTTCTTCAAGGGTATAAATCTTCATCTCTTTATTAGATTAATCTTGTTTTTGTTTATATTCAAAGATCTTTATCAAAAGTTCATGTTTTCTTCTTATTTTCTTTGAAAAACACACTTAATGAGGGCAAGTTGATAGAATCTTCTTCCTCATGCTCATGCATGTCGAGATCTAGAAGAAAGATTCAAGGATTCAACAAGTTTAAGACCTAAAAGTGTTGTTATATATTAATAGCTTGTAAAGTGACTTTTTGTATGAAAGATGAATACATTTTTACATATTTTGAAGAATATATTTCTGGGATTTTTGATAAAAAGAAAGCTTTTGTGTTGATAGATGATAGATCAATAAGGATTTGTATTGAAAATGATGAGATGGATGCATGCATGTTAGATCTAAGAAGGTTGAATCTTGTTGTTGGATTATGAGATGGATATGGACTTGTTTTAAGTGAAAAATATGTTAATATTAAGCATAATATTCTGGATTTTATAAACATATTGCAAGAAATATGGATTTCATATGAATCAAGGCAAAACTATGCACAAAATCACTAACCGAAAATCACAAGAACACAATATACATTCATCACTTTCATCAAATGATTTGTCCATGAGGATATTAATAAAATCTGTGGAAAACACTAATAAAATGTTAAAGGATGAATTAAGATGGATAAAAAGTATTGGGGTTACCAAAATAAGTGGTTGGATAAATTAAAATTAAGCAAACATGCTTTTATGTTACCAAGAAAGTTCACAGAATCTGTATTTGAACTTGGAGCGTGTAAAAGTGGTTTAAACTGGACGATCTGGGTGTTGGCCATAAAAGAGAAAATATAGATACGTGAGTCTAGTTTCACCACCAACTGGAATCACCCAAAAATACTGAACAAAACAAAAGATATGATTTTTCTACTAAAACTGGCCAAAACTGCATTTTTGTCTGAATATTTTATCAACTTTAACAATTGTTATCTCCTAATCCATAAGGCTCCAGGAGGTCATACTTGGTGGAAAGTAAGTTCAATGTGTCCTAAACTTAAAATAAAATCATGGAATTTTTATTAAGAGTATAACCCAAAGAACTTTTATAAAACAATTTCATACACAAAACAGTGGCTGTTTTGACCACTTTCACTTATAAAAATATAGGTTATTGTATAAAAATCAGGAGGGTCCAAATAATTCGGTTTAACCCCAAAACAGTAGCCAACATTTCATAAAAATGTGAAGTAAAAACAGAAAATTCTGAAGTAAACTAATAATTTGTGTAATGGGCTAAAAGATACACTAAGGACCATAATGGGCTAACCCGACCCAAATAATAAACCCATTGAACCATAAATCAGTAGGCCCACCTGTCCCAATAACCAATATAACCCATCAATCATATAGCCCAAATAAGGTTAAGCACAACAACTAATTTAAGCTGAAAACATTTAGAAGCCCATGACACTTTGACCCAATTGGTAATGGCCCATAACACTTGCACGAATTTCATAAACCCGAGTAATCATACGACCTATCGAGAAATATGTGAGCTAAGAGATAAGTGTAACCAAAGTAACACAAAAGATAATTAAGTGGGATGAACATAACTAATTACGTTAACCAAACTATAAATTGACATTACAAATGCTAATTCGTATTAAAATCGGTTACACATCCAATGATGAATAAGAATAACATAACTTAACATGGCATTTCTATATGATAACCTAAGATAGGACCTTATTCGCCTTAGTTTCGCGTAGGAATGGTCTTGGCTTTGAAAGAATATTTGTTCAGTTTATTATGTCATAAAATGTTTGTTCGTATTGCTTGATTTATAAACATTTAAGTAGTATACATAATACTAAATTTATCAACCTGAAATTTTGGCGGTTGTCACATCCGAGTTTACCTCTTTTTACAAATCGTATAACACCTTTCCAAGGTGATACTTTCAAGAGTACATAATCACCAACTTCTACCCACCGTAATACCTTTCCAAGGTGACACCTTCAAAAGTACATAATCACCAACTTCAAACTCTAATGGTCTCTCGCCTCACATCGGCATACTTCTTCTGTCGTTCACGGGCCAATTGCAATCTCTCCTTGATTTGAGAAATTACCTTGTGTTCTCAACTA
>CM067171.1:39868360-39916283 GCA_034093135.1 Erigeron breviscapus | reverse complement strand
AAGAACATTCCCAGCATAAGGTTTACAAGGAGAGGTTATGAAACCAACTAGGAAACCCATGATCTTGACAAACTGCTTGATCTAGGATACACAGAGTGGGTGGAACTACATAATACCATTACTGGTATGACTGGAGTTCACAAAGAGACAGTCTTGGAAGCCATTGAGAAGAAGTTAGCTGCTATTGTGAAGTACAAGATTGATATCTCTGGCCTTCCAAGACCAATTGCATATGATATGGATTATGAAGATGAGTCAGCTGAGCCATTGAAGAAGAAAAGAAGAAGGTATGAAAGGATTGATGCTCCTGGAGGTGACCATTCAGTTTTTCTCCAAAACTTGTCTCTTTCAGAGTTGCTTGCACAATTATCTTCTGGTGCTATTGACAAGATTCTTGATAATCTTAATCTGTCTCTACCTACTGGTGTTGAAGATGCAAGATGTGGGAAGTTCATAACTGAACCTGAGCATGGGATATACTTTGTAGATGCTAGAGGGAATTTGGTGTTTCAAAGGACTACTGAACTAAAACAGGTACCATCTATGCACCTATTTACCTTATACAGATTCTGCAGAAACTTTAGTGAAGAAGGTAATGGGTATGATCAGTTCCTTATAGATGAAGGGTTAGATAGGCAATTAGATGTGAGAGTTGCTCCATCATTTGAGGTTAAGCAAGAAGCTATTGAAATGCTTGGAGAATAGTGATGTAACATGTAATATCTTTGATTTATTCTCTATATATGCAAAGGCAGTTGTACAATCTAGTTTCTTGGTTAAAATTTCATATCAGATTGAAAAGAACCAAAAGATTCAAAGGGTCACAAGCTGTTAGTCATATTTTCGTTTGATTCTTTGTAAGCTGATAGTCAAAAGTGTAGTTGGGTTTTGTCATCATCAAATAGGGGGAGATTGTTGAGTCCCAATGTTAATTGTAAATTTAATGATGACAAATCTGACCTATAAACACTTAGTAATCTTTTGGTTCTTGTAATCTGATCTGGGTCAGACTAAGCTGAAACAGCTTACGATCTGTCTCTGACCCAGATCATGCTTCATACTTGTAATTGTAATATCTTATGGAAGCAAGTGTTATTCAAGCTGCATCAACAATGTATTAGCATTCAATCCAAGTCGAAGAGGAGGATTGAAGATAGAAGACCAAGATGTTAGTGGAAGACAGCTTGGGATTAGCAGTCAGCTTGGAAACACTTAGGCAGATTGGTGCTTTGACAAACGGCCCAATCTGTATCTGACAATCAAGTGAAGATAACGACCTGGATTGAAGATAAGGACAAATGACGTGACTAGGAAGATTCCTAGGATCCAGGTTGGTGGTTGTTTTACATATGCGTGTCCATACTCCTATTGGTAGATGAAGAATGTGCGTCAGTACGTGGGGGACCACAAGTACCATGAAAGGCACGATTGATTATTCCTTCATCAACCACTGATTGAAGAACACGTAGCTGCAACGGACACCTAATGAAGGAGCGCTTGTGCCTATAAAAGCCTCATTCATGGATTGCATATGTGTGGCATTTCCTGAGAATCATTCTTCACACAAGTTTCTCTGCTCTTACACACAACTTCGTCTGTACGAGATCAGCTTGGGCTGATTCTCTTGAGCTGAAACTTATTGATTGTTGTTTGTCATTTCATAGGGTTGTTTAGATATCTATAGGCTATCTTTATTCCGCAACAACCCTGTAATTCTTTGTATAGATTATTTCTTAATAAAGGATTACATTTGAAAATAACAATCTGTGTTCAAGAATGTTTTTATTTCTTTACTGCTTTACTGTTTTAATGATTACTGGTCTTTACTTACTTGCTTGATATTCATAAACTGAATCTTAAAACGTTTTGTGTTAAAAGTTTGTAAAGATTGTGAAAAGTTGTATTCACCCCCCTCTACAACTGTTCTGTGTTCAATATACTTTGGTATATTGATACACCGTGTGACGTATCAATCATATTTTCATCAAACAACTTTCACATGGTTACGATTTTATTTTAAATACAAGTGTTTTAAGCGTAGAATTTACAAGTTCTTACAGCACATAATAATTTTTACCAAATTTCATTTTAACCCCCTTAAAGTTTCTATCTTTTAACTTTTATCCTATATCAAAGTTTTCGTTTTCTTTTTTTTGACACTAAATTTTTAGGTTATCATATTTTCATCAAACATCTTTCACGTATAATGTACAAGTTCTTACAACACATAATAATTTTTATCAATTTTCATTTTAACTCCTTAAAGTTTCTATCTTTTAATTTTTATCCTATATCAAAGTTTTCTTTTTCATTTTTTTGACACAAAATGTTTAGGTTATCATATTTTCATCAAACAACTTTCACATGGTTACGGTTTTATTTTAAATACAAGTGTTTTATGCGTAGAATTTACAAGTTCTTACAGCACATAATAATTTTTACCAAATTTCATTTTAACCCCCTTAAAGTTTTTATCTTTTAACTTTTATCCTATATCAAAGTTTTCGTTTTCTTTTTTTTGACACTAAATTTTTAGATATCATCAAAACTTTTACACAGTTACGGTTTTACTTTTAAACATTTGGTTTTGATTATTTTTATTTGTCTTTTTATATAAATAACGTTTTTAATATATAATAACTTTCATTATCATTACGTCTTACGTTCATATAACATTCTAAGCATTATATAGTTATGGTTTATGTTTTTACACATCATATTATTCTTTTACACTTTTTATAGTTATTGCTACATGTTTAGTTGTGTTTTTAAAAATTTAGATTCGAATATTTGATATAAATTTTGGTCCAAAACTTTGTCGTGTATAAAGCGTATTCCGCGGCAACACGCGGGTACAACAACTAGTTAAATTCTGTTTTCAAATAGAGTGTAAATCGCTTGATATTTTTTTGGAACGGCAAAATCATTTTGTTACGTATCTACTAAAACTAGTACATATACTACACTAATAACGGAAATCTATACTATAAATAGTTCACATACAACTTGTAGAACACTTAATAATGTTTCCCAAAATAAACCTCTATGATGCAATAAACGTAACCCCCAACAAAATAAACATTTTATAAACAACCACAACAACAATCTTATGACCGTATGAAATCTCTTACAAAGATGTCATCTAACTCCATATGACCATATATGTATATTCAACTTTTGTGTTAAAAAGATACAAGCTTCAATTCTTAGCGCCTATAAAATCAGTAAATCACCATGCAAACGACATATAATAAAGAGACTAACAAGTTTTCTTTTAACAACACGTAATATATTAATATTAACAAGTTGCTAGAAAAGAGTTACATGCTTACTATAATACAACGAGAACGGTACCCGCGCGTTGCAGCGGTGATGCAGGTGATGACGGGGTGGTGATGTAATGGCGGCGGCGGTGATGGGTTGATCTACCTGACGGGCTCCGACCTCGGATTTAAAAATTCGTCAAAAGTATATCGAATGACCACTCTAATGAAAGAGCATTAAATTTTAAGAACACCCATATAATTTTTATAATTTATCGATGTACGGTTTTTGAGATAAAATATTTTGAATGAATTAGAAGGATAAAATGATTTATAGATGAGAGAAAAAAAATGATTGGTTGAGATTTGTGTAACATTCGTGATTTTTGAATTGTATTAAACGTGACTAAACGTGATTAAACGTAAATTGATTTCACAATTTAGTGAAATTTTGTTTAAACTGACCCGTTGACTTGACGTGTGCTTAATTTAATTTATTCTTGGATGATGAAATGACTTAAATGCTATTTGACGATTTTAGGACGTGTTTTATGTTAGTCGAGATTTTATTACGGTATTAAGTCGGTATATGACGTAACGTGACGTTTAAACCAACTAGAATTGTAATCGGGTGATCCATGGGTCGACCCATGACCCATGAACCACCACATTTGACCCAACCCTATCCAAACCCCACCATCCAACTCTTACATTTCTCATCCATACATTCATTCACCTATCCAACTCTTTCTCTCTCACATTCATTGCAAGACTACCCTTCCTCTCTCTCACTAAATCCTAGTATAATTAAATGTTGTTCAAGATAGATTTACATTAAATTCATCATCACAATCATCATTTAATTATCATATCGAAAATTGGAAAGTCAAAGTGCAAGGTGTAACAACCCTCAATTTCCGTATAGGACAACTTACTTATATTTATTTAGGTATCTATCCCTAGAGGTTTATTAAGAGAATTGACACTCTAGACATTTAGGGCATGGTGATATTTGCCCTCTAGTTCAATAGAATGCCAAAAGGAAGCCAGTTGCCTTAGATATGCCATAAACAAAAACTATAATTATTCAAGATAATCTCATACTATAAATTAGTTCTAACTGAACTTGAAGAAATGTCGACAAACCAAAAACTTTATTTCGAGAAGTTGAGTTATAAAAATAGTTGTATAAGACTCTCAAGTGGTGATAACCACCAAAAATCTTTATAAATATCCAACAATTCAAACACCAAGCTAATTAAAGTACATATGAACACAAAATATAATGACCATCTCAAAATTTTATTTATGAACCTTATGCATACAAAAGTGTTGAATAATAATAATAAGTGAATATACAAGTCTAATAAAAATACAAGAATTTGAATAATGATTTATGTGACAAAAATTTAAGCACAAAATATATACACATACATATATACGGCCATATATATATATACATATACATATAATCACACAAGTATTTTAAAAAGCCTACTAAATAGTAATTTAAATTAACCATACATGCACCCATAAATACATAATGTACCTAGACATAAAATAACTAACAAAAACAAATTTCCTTTTCAAATTTTAAGTTAAAATTCGGCCTCCCCCTTCCCAACACCTTTTGCCCAATCAAACTTCAACTAGCTTCTTATTCCTTACACTCCCAATGCACAAAACATTCAACCTTCCTTTACACTCCAACCATATTCTCTCTCCAACACACACACTCCTTCTCTTTTCTCTCAAAAACTCTTTCCTCCTCCTCTTTCCTTCATCATTTCGGCCAAGGGGGAAAAAGCAAGAAACCAAGACAAAAATCTAACCTAAAACAATAACAATAATAAGGGTTTGTGCTAGATTAAGAAAGGGTTGATTCAAGTAAAGTTTAAGGGTTGTTACAAGCTTGGAATAAGGGTTGTTTGGAGCATATAGGCCACGAATTTTCTGCCATATTTTCATCATCAAAACCGTGTTCTTCAAGGGTATAAATCTTCATCTCTTTATTAGATTAATCTTGTTTTTGTTTATATTCAAAGATCTTTATCAAAAGTTCATGTTTTCTTCTTATTTTCTTTGAAAAACACACTTAATGAGGGCAAGTTGATAGAATCTTCTTCCTCATGCTCATGCATGTCGAGATCTAGAAGAAAGATTCAAGGATTCAACAAGTTTAAGACCTAAAAGTGTTGTTATATATTAATAGCTTGTAAAGTGACTTTTTGTATGAAAGATGAATACATTTTTACATATTTTGAAGAATATATTTCTGGGATTTTTGATAAAAAGAAAGCTTTTGTGTTGATAGATGATAGATCAATAAGGATTTGTATTGAAAATGATGAGATGGATGCATGCATGTTAGATCTAAGAAGGTTGAATCTTGTTGTTGGATTATGAGATGGATATGGACTTGTTTTAAGTGAAAAATATGTTAATATTAAGCATAATATTCTGGATTTTTTTTGTAAACATATTGCAAGAAATATGGATTTCATATGAATCAAGGCAAAACTATGCACAAAATCACTAACCGAAAATCACAAGAACACAATATACATTCATCACTTTCATCAAATGATTTGTCCATGAGGATATTAATAAAATCTGTGGAAAACACTAATAAAATGTTAAAGGATGAATTAAGATGGATAAAAAGTATTGGGGTTACCAAAATAAGTGGTTGGATAAATTAAAATTAAGCAAACATGCTTTTATGTTACCAAGAAAGTTCACAAAATCTGTATTTGAACTTGGAGCGTGTAAAAGTGGTTTAAACTGGACGATCTGGGTGTTGGCCATAAAAGAGAAAATATAGATACGTGAGTCTAGTTTCACCACCAACTGGAATCACCCAAAAATACTGAACAAAACAAAAGATATGATTTTTCTACTAAAACTGGCCAAAACTGCATTTTTGTCTGAATATTTTATCAACTTTAACAATTGTTATCTCCTAATCCATAAGGCTCCAGGAGGTCATACTTGGTGGAAAGTAAGTTCAATGTGTCCTAAACTTAAAATAAAATCATGGAATTTTTATTAAGAGTATAACCCAAAGAACTTTTATAAAACATTTTCATACACAAAACAGTGGCTGTTTTGACCACTTTCACTTATAAAAATATAGGTTATTGTATAAAAATCAGGAGGGTCCAAATAATTCGGTTTAACCCCAAAACAGTAGCCAACATTTCATAAAAATGTGAAGTAAAAACAGAAAATTCTGAAGTAAACTAATAATTTGTGTAATGGGCTAAAAGATACACTAAGGACCATAATGGGCTAACCCGACCCAAATAATAAACCCATTGAACCATAAATCAGTAGGCCCACCTGTCCCAATAACCAATATAACCCATCAATCATATAGCCCAAATAAGGTTAAGCACAACAACTAATTTAAGCTCAAAACATTTAGAAGCCCATGACACTTTGACCCAATTGGTAATGGCCCATAACACTTGCACGAATTTCATAAACCCGAGTAATCATACGACCTATCGAGAAATATGTGAGCTAAGAGATAAGTGTAACCAAAGTAACACAAAAGATAATTAAGTGGGATGAACATAACTAATTACGTTAACCAAACTATAAATTGACATTACAAATGCTAATTCGTATTAAAATCGGTTACACATCCAATGATGAATAAGAATAACATAACTTAACATGGCATTTCTATATGATAACCTAAGATAGGACCTTATTCGCCTTAGTTTCGCGTAGGAATGGTCTTGGCTTTGAAATGCGAATGAGGAGCGTAAGGAATATATAATCAAGGAAGCTATAGATGGGAAGTACCCATTTTGGATAAGTAAATATAATGCTCGGCATATCAAGGTGAGTCATAGCCCCCTTTCAAACTCTTTTATGTGTTTTACTTTCGGGTGAAAAACATGATAAATAAAATTGTTTTCTTTTATGAAATGATGCTTTGAAAGAATGATTATGATATGGGAATTATTGTATGTTCAACATGTTATATATTATATGATGAGCTTGAGTACTGTCAAACTGTTTCACCTCGGTACACTACTATTAACTCTTCGAGAGGCCTGTAGTATGAGAGTGCGTAACTAGGATTTGTACCCTCACCCACTAATTAGGTAACGGTGGGATGTTTGGTTTGCCTTTGTGGCGACCTTCATTCCCAGTCCGACCACGCGGTGCTCTAACTACTATATCAATGGTCATCCCCATGCCACACCCCTTTTATTATTATCATATATTATATGATGAGCTTGAGTACTGTCAAACTGTTTCACCTCGGTACACTACTATTAATTCTTCGAGAGGCCTGTAGTATGAGAGTTGCGTAACTAGGATTTGTACCCTCACCCACTAATTAGGTAACGGTGGGATGTTTGGTTTGCCTTTGTGGCGACCTTCATTCCCAGTCCGACCACGCGGTGCTCTAACTACTATATCAGTGGTCATCCCCATGCCACACCCCTTTTATTATTATCATTATTATTGTACATGATTGACGGCATGTGCTTCTTATTATCTTGACATAACCGGTCTTAGTAGTGGCTCAAGAACAATCTCATCAAATTATGTCATGGTAGTCTTACCATTGACCAAGTGTTATTGATATTATTGGTGACCGCATGGTTTGGGTGTGATATATGATTAATCGATTGATATATATTTTTCTCTCATGATGATTTTAATAAATGAGAACTTTATGCTTTACCATGGATTTTCAAAGTCTTGAAATGACATTATGGTATTTGGAAAAATTTGATAGTTTGAGATGAGAATTTTGTCGGTCATGTGGTTTGGGTATATTGATATGTAATAATATGTTTTCCAAGTTTTGAAATGACTATGTAACGAAATTTACTTGAAAACCTATGCACTCACCAACTACGTTTTCGTAGTTGACACTTTTTCTTCATGCTTTTCAGGAAATAAGCTTAAGCTTTTAGGAATTATATGCTTCATGATTATTTGCATTGCACTTTGGAGTCAAAGATCAAACCTTGTGATGGGCAATGGAATCCGCCTTGATCATTGTAGTAGATCGTTTCATGTATTTGTTATTTGTCTCGTGGACTTAATATCCAAGTACGGTGGACGCATTGTACTTGGGGATTGGTTCACATGCTTGTGCATTTGTAAAATTCGTTTATCAAATAAAGCTATGGTGAATGTTATTTATAATCCTTTGTTTTGAATACTCGACTTTCTGTACATCTCATTGTTCCGCCTTAGTTGGGGTGTTACAGAAAATGGTATCAGAGACTAAGGTTATAGAGAACATTGGGGTTCTCCAGGGAATTCCAAAACTATAGCCACTTTTCAAAACAAATTTTTATAGTCGAGTCGAGCATAAGGTTAAGAGGATTAGTTTGAGCTTTACATGGTAGGACCCTAATTAAACATAGAGTCATGAATCTATGTTTAATTATGAGAGGACCATGTAAAACTCAAATGGCCACTTGGACTTATGTTCAAAAGGATTCCTTTTCAAAAAAAAAAAAACTTTAATAAATCCATTTTTATGAGAATACTTGTTGCATTTAGACATTCACCTAAGCATATATATAACTATCCGAGACTTGCTTTACTTGAGGATTATGCTAGTTTAGTAGGACTTCCCTCTTGCACATTAGAAGTGAAATGAATCTAAAAATGAAAGATGTTCGTTGATACATGCTACTCTATGCTATAACATGTGAAGTTGGGCATGATTTGATTGCAATGTGAAAGATTATAATGTGCAATATGAAAGTTATAATCTGCAATGTGAAAGTTGTAATGTGCAATGTGAAAGCTTGTAGTGTGCAATGTGAAAGTGGGAATGTGCAATGTGGAAATTATGAGAGAAATGCATGCGTAAAAGCTATATGATTTATGATGTTGAACTTTAAGTAGCATATGCACTTTAAAATAATGTGATTACTATGAGGCATGAAATCATTTTGGGATATGACTTGTTTAAATTATTGGGTAACGAGGTTGATTATATATGATTGATTTGAAAGAGAACATGAGCATGACGAGTTGATAGGAAATTTTAGGGACAATAGAGATATGAAAGCTTTCACCCATAAGATTGAGCTACTTGAAAACTAGCGCATGAATATTGTGATGATTACGTAGTCATGCCTTTCTATTAAGATAATTATTGCGCCCTAAGGTTGAGCTATTTGAGGACTAGTGCATGGATGATTTAATGATTATATAGTTGTGCCTTATTATTGAGATAGTTATTATGCTCTAAGATTTGACTATTGAGAACTAGTACCTGTTAGATATGATGATAATGTGGTTAGTCTTTACAACTGATATAGATATTGCGCGTTAGAGATTTGACCGCTTGAGAACTAGTGATTTTCCCTGAGAAATTCATTATGAATTAGAAATTTCCTAAGTATGAAAGTTGTCATTAAGTACCCCTCCGATCCATTATTCGTTCACTCGTGCTCTTTTGAAATTGTCCCACATCCTATTTCTTATGACACTGCTATTCATTATGGACATACGACAACGCGATATCATCGGTGGAGCATCTTCTCACGAACGTCGGACGATATACTCTAAGAAATGTAGTCCCAAGATATGACGCGACTCTATCCCCTTAGATACTACGCGTAACCTTTGTATTCGATCTGAGATGGTGCGAAACATATGGAAACGTCGGATGAAGTTGGAGACTTGTGAAGGGTGAGTGGTATTAAAGCCAAATTATGATTCGACGACGTCGGTAGAACACATTTCGATATACATTCTAGACGACACATTCTGGGATTGTAGCTCCGAAATTTGGTGTGATATCTCTATTCTAAAACGCGCACAGGAACAGTTATCCATACTATCTAAGCCAGTGTGACATATATTGACGTCATTGAAAGTTGTAGTCCATCGGGCAACGAAAGACAGAGAAGTGATTTCTTTAACTCACGCAAGGAGTCTGATTCGAGCCTGAGGATTCTTTTGTTTTTATATTTCATATTTCATTCATTCGAAACCAAATTCTATATCCTTTATATTCTTGATGATTCAAAGTAACGATCACCATCGCCTCTCTGTAAAAGTTAGTAACCCAACAACATACAACTCACTTACACAACACTCAAAAATGGCGAAATCGAGTAAGTGATACCCTGCTCTCGCTGCGACATCAAGGGATGCGAAAGACGTTGAGACATCAGTTGTCCATAAGTGAAATACTTGGGATAACTATATAGCATAGAAGATGCTATTGGATCACGAACATAGCATAAGACGTGGAAGATATGTTGTGTGTCAGTCAAAGTACAAGGAAGCACATTCGAAGAGTATACCAAGCTTTAACTTGGAAAACCAATCGAAGGTCCTCCCTATCTATGTTGATCGACCAAAAGGAAAAGTTGAGCGGCCAAGGAAAGAGGGGTTGTGTGACATGAAGGTCACCTTTGGTTAAATATGAGGACTCCCCTAGAACTTGGAGGAGAACACTAGCA
This sequence comes from Erigeron breviscapus, assembly GCA_034093135.1. Taxonomy (NCBI): domain Eukaryota; kingdom Viridiplantae; phylum Streptophyta; class Magnoliopsida; order Asterales; family Asteraceae; genus Erigeron; species Erigeron breviscapus. Next base: position 39,905,557 of record CM067171.1, on the reverse strand, counting down.
ATGTTGCAAAAATGAAGGTACATAGAGGAAGAAAACCAAGGAAAAAAAAAGATGATTAGGATGTATTGAGTGACCCTCAAGTTTTGGTGAGTAACAAAAGGGAAACCGAGCTATCCTTTCTTCCTTTAAAACAACCGTGTAGATGGAGATTTGTTACACGAAGGAATAAGGAATTTGGCGAATTGAAGGTCGTCAAGGAAGGTAAATGAAGTGAAGAGATGGAAATCCCTTACATTTTTCTAGAGGAAAAATGTTGATGGGGTAATCACAACAAAAGAAGATACTCGAACGAGGAGTATGAAACGCAAGATTATACTTTATCGTCCAAGAAGAGTTATTCACTAGCATCATTGAAGGTGATGTGGAGTAGAAAGTAAAGTAAAGGAAGGCGATTGAACCCAAACGGTAAAGTGAAGGCATTGACGTCATCTACAAGGTGTAGTTATGGAGGTATTCATCTTTATGGTGCTCCTCATGTTATTCTTTGAATATCACTTGGAAAACCTCTATCGAAAGACAAGCTATTAGTAGAACCTATCAACTAAGCCAAGAGAAAGCGGTATATGCTCAACACCCGATGGAGGCTTAGTTTAGAAGCACGGTGAGTTGTGATGGTTATCCCCTTAAGGTTAATGGTCGTATAGAGGTAAGCTAAGATAAGATGAACTTAGGTGAGAAAAACTTTGCAACAAATGGTGAATCGTCAAGGGCCATCGACCCACGAAGTAGTACGCCCAAGAAAAGTGAAGAAGGAAAACAACATGAAATCGCTAAGTTAGTAGTGAAAACAAATAAGAAATACGACGTTAGAAGTCAAGGCACATACTACCACAACGATCAAGGAAGTTGGTCGCTGAACTAAGTTTGAAACAACTAACAAACTCCGTGAAGAGCTGTTATGGAATGTTTGAACGGAAGGGTGATAAGGATAATTTGCATCTGTGATGAGTTAGGAAAAAAGGATCCGTATCAACATGAGGTGACGAGTACCCCTGAATTAACCTCGTGGACTAGCGAATGCGCGTGTGTCATTCAAAATGACGGTTACTCTAGTAAGAGATGGATCCGAGTGGCGAAACGGTAAGGAGTATGGTTACCCATAAGAGAACAAAAGGAGAATGGAGGGAACCGAATAGTTGAGAAAAAGACGAAGTAACCGATGTTTCACCTAAGTTGTGATAGATCACAATTCCTAACAACATTATGCTAGTGTATTGATAAGAAAGCTTAGCTTAGAAAGTTGAAAATGGACATGAGGCTTTGGAGAGCAAGGTAATTGGAAGTTTCGTAGATCTAGGTCAAAAGGACCTACAAAGGATTTCATACCAATGAGGACTTGAAGCGTTGTCTTGCCAAGATGTTGGTGATATGATTATTTGTGAGCATAAGGATTGTGTAAATCCTATCATGAGGAATGCGTAGGTATAGCAAGGAAATCGAAGAGGTTATATGTGCAATACCAAAAGGAGATTAGTCGGTGATGAGTTATCGATGGTAGCCCTGCTACCTTAAAAAGGACGTAATTAAGGCACCTTAAAATCATCTACAAGCCAATATCGGCAAGAACAAGAGAAAAATGGGTAAGGATGCGACTTGACGAATAACGAAAAAGGTGACTTTGGAAAAATAAGGACGAAGTTAAAGGACAAAGGCGAATATGAGACGTAAAATGGAACTATCCATGGCCGACTTCCCTAGCACGCAATAAAACAACAAAGACGCACTGAAAACCCTAGAATGAGGTACTACGGAGACGTACCTTTGCAATTTTAGTACAACACGGCATAACGGGTTAGTATCACTCTTGTTAAGGGGGTAATCCCTTAACAAGTGCTTGGTCACAAACGAAGTCAAAATTTCACGTAGCGGCAAGCGCGTCGGGCGTCAAACTGAAGAAAGATGAAAATAGGCGAGAAGCCATTGGGACGTTTCTTTAATTGAGAAAACGAACGATAAAGGAAAGTACACAAAGCGACCAATGGAAACAAGTAGCCACCAATGATCGAAATTCCAATGTTTTCTACCGATTTTATAGTAACTCACCTTACGAACCGGTTGCTCATTTTACCCACCCGTATTGATATTTTTACCATCATCTCATTTATTACTATTTCTCTTTGTGAGATTACATATGATCAAACCCTAGTTGTCTCAAGAAGTGAGCGACATTCATAACTTTTTCAAAGCTTCTAATCACGAGAAATGATAGGGCACCAAGGGAGAGATGCCCCCAACTTTGGAGGTAAAATCTTGCAAGAGACCAAAAAGGACCGTGACGAGACCTAGTTGAATTTTCACATTTTATACGTCCCTGTGAAGCTATCTTATCGTCAATCTATTCATTCTTACTACCGTGTGAACGATCAAACTTCGAGGACGAAGTTCTTGTTAAGGGGGTAATGATGTAACAACCCTCAATTTCCGACTAGGACAACTTACTTATATTTATCTAGGTATCTATCCCTAGAGGTTTATTAAGAGAATTGACACTCTAGACATTTAGGGCATGGTGATATTTGCCCTCTAGTTCAATAGAATGCCAAAAGGAAGCCAGTTGCCTTAGAAATGCCAAAAACAAAAACTATAATTATTCAAGACAATCTCATACTATAAATTAGTTCTAACTGAACTTGAAGAAATGTCAACAAACCAAAAACTTTATTTCGAGAAGTTGAGTTATAAAAATAGTTGTATAAGACTCTCAAGTGGTGATAACCACCAAAAATCTTTATAAATATCCCAATAATTCAAACACCAAGCTAATTAAAGTACATGAGCACAAAAATATAATGACCATCTCAAAATTTTATTTATGAACCTTATGCATACAAAAGTGTTGAATAATAATAATAAGTGAATATACAAGTCTAATAAAAATACAAGAATTTGAATAATGATTTATGTGACAAAAATTTAAGCACAAAATACATACACATACATATATACGGCCATATATATATATACATATACATATACATATAATCACAAAAGTATTTTAAAAAGCCTACTAAATAGTAATTTAAATTAACCATACATGCACCCAATAACAAACAATATTCAAACAAATTAACCCAACCCAATTCCCAATTCCCAATGAACCTATTGGTGAACTAGAATGTAAGGTTGCGGTTTTGGAAAAAAGATTTTAATAGGGTGTTTGTGTTCTTTGTGTTTGTGTGAAGAGAAATGAAATCTGGATAAAAATGATCCGTTAACACAATCAAAAATCAATTCCCAATTCCCAATTCCCAATTCCCAATTCCCAATTCCCAATTCCCAATTCCCAATTCCCAATTCCCAATTCCCAATTCCCAATTCCCAATTCCCAATTCCCAATTCCCAATTCCCAATTCCCAATTCCCAATTCCCAATTCCCAATTCCCAATTCCCAATTCCCAATTCCCAATTCCCAATTCCCAATTCCCAATTCCCAATTCCCAATTCCCAATTCCCAATTCCCAATTCCCAATTCCCAATTCCCAATTCCCAATTCCCAATTCCCAATTCCCAATTCCCAATTCCCAATTCCCAATTCCCAATTCCCAATTCCCAATTCCCAATTCCCAATTCCCAATTCCCAATTCCCAATTCCCAATTCCCAATTCCCAATTCCCAATTCCCAATTCCCAATTCCCAATTCCCAATTCCCAATTCCCAATTCCCAATTCCCAATTCCCAATTCCCAATTCCCAATTCCCAATTCCCAATTCCCAATTCCCAATTCCCAATTCCCAATTCCCAATTCCCAATTCCCAATTCCCAATTCCCAATTCCCAATTCCCAATTCCCAATTCCCAATTCCCAATTCCCAATTCCCAATTCCCAATTCCCAATTCCCAATTCCCAATTCCCAATTCCCAATTCCCAATTCCCAATTCCCAATTCCCAATTCCCAATTCCCAATTCCCAATTCCCAATTCCCAATTCCCAATTCCCAATTCCCAATTCCCAATTCCCAATTCCCAATTCCCAATTCCCAATTCCCAATTCCCAATTCCCAATTCCCAATTCCCAATTCCCAATTCCCAATTCCCAATTCCCAATTCCCAATTCCCAATTCCCAATTCCCAATTCCCAATTCCCAATTCCCAATTCCCAATTCCCAATTCCCAATTCCCAATTCCCAATTCCCAATTCCCAATTCCCAATTCCCAATTCCCAATTCCCAATTCCCAATTCCCAATTCCCAATTCCCAATTCCCAATTCCCAATTCCCAATTCCCAATTCCCAATTCCCAATTCCCAATTCCCAATTCCCAATTCCCAATTCCCAATTCCCAATTCCCAATTCCCAATTCCCAATTCCCAATTCCCAATTCCCAATTCCCAATTCCCAATTCCCAATTCCCAATTCCCAATTCCCAATTCCCAATTCCCAATTCCCAATTCCCAATTCCCAATTCCCAATTCCCAATTCCCAATTCCCAATTCCCAATTCCCAATTCCCAATTCCCAATTCCCAATTCCCAATTCCCAATTCATATAGATCACAACAAACAATATTCAACCAAATTAACCCAACCCAATTCCCAATTCCCAATTCCCAATGAACCTATTGGTGAACTAGAATGTAAGGTTGCGGTTTTGGAAAAAAGATTTTAATAGGGTGTTTGTGTTCTTTGTGTTTGTGTGAAGAGAAATGAAATCTGGATAAAAACGATCCATTAACACAACCAAAAATCGAAAGGATTAATGGTGTGGCCTAAAAATACGATTACTATTTTTAGGGCTTCCCATTATCATCGAGAAATGCACAAATCTTATCTCTAAATGGTTCGGTCTATGGCTTTTCAACCGATAGATTGCTTTAAAGAATGTAATTCATGGTCAGTGTCACAAAGGCGTTCGATAACGATGTCTTACTATCCTCAAAGACTTTTGGGTAAATAAATCCGAGGTCACATAGACTTCTCGTTTACTCAACAAATTCATAAAATGCAAATGGAGACCTACGTTCAACGTTGGAAATGATGTTAACATTGGTAGGATTTCCATTCGATCATCGTGGAATATCAAAAATATGATATCACTACGAATGTTCCGGCAATATCACAAAGATATGCGATGTCACAAAGACATATAAAGACTCTATGTGTCCTAGTCAAATGAAAGAATATTTCAAGTACGCTCTAGACTCAATAAGTGATCAAATGAAGTCGAGGACCGGAGTAGAGTGTCTCCCTTTTTCAATATCAACATCTTCCAAATGAAGAGTCTATAGAAATGTGAAAATCTCCGTGAGAATAAAACAAGCATTTGTTAAGAAATACTTGAGTGGTTAGGTAAAGATGTGCATTGCTTCACTGGGTCCATGAAGTCTTCTTCAATATCGAGAAATCAACAAATGAAATCCGATAGAAACGTGTTGACTCGGCTTTTTAAGAATTTTGGGGAGGGCTTTCATTTCTTTTAGCCCTTTCTCACATCATCATTTCACCGTAACCTCTCACTTTTCGACTACTCCCTCATGTCCTATTTGCACAAACATCATTACCACGCTCATAAACCCTCACAATCTAAGTTGAGAATTGAACTCCGGGGTTAGATCTCATCGGCGATGACAAGATCATGGAGTTTTTATGAGTGACCTAAATTCTCGCGTGCAAATCTAACACCGAACTTCAATAAAGATGATCGAAAATGTTTTGAAAAGCATCCAAAGTGTTTATAAAATGGAAAATGAGTTTAATCACTTGGAAGTTTTGGTTTTATAAACAAACTCCCCCTAAATATATGCATGATTTAAACAAAGTTTTTGCATATAAAGGGTGAGTAAAGATTTTGAAAGTTGGTCACAAACATTAAAAATGAGACTACAAAGGCAGTACACAAAGGCGTTCGATGCCTTGCATCTCATCCTAATACTTTGTGAGTAACTAAAAGACAAAGTAAAAATGATGAAAAAAGAAAATCTTTTTGGATTTTTAAAAATAAGAAAATAAAAATCTTTTTGGATTTTTCTAAAAAGAATGAAATTATAAACACGGTTTTAGAACGGGTTACACACTGAAGTGTGCATAAGCCACTATTCATCAAATCACTTGGAAATCACTTTTGGAACCCATTTGAGATTGGGTCCAATGGTTTTTGAATTCTTGAAAGTCCAAATGTAAGTCTCATCGATTTGATGAATAGATGTTGCATTCCACGGAGAACTAAAACCCGGTGGTTTAGTTGAAAAGAATTTACGTGGAAGCAACGGTGAAAAATCATTTGATTTCTTTGAAAAACTTCCAATTTTGGGAGATTGAGTTGAAAAATGATTTTTCGAAGCAAAATCATTCACTTTTTGCACAACTGCTTTCACAGGTTTTGGTGCAAGATCAAAAAGTTCCGAAAAAGAATATTTGAATGATTTTGACTCAACTGACTTATCTTTAGAAATCGGCTTCCATATAGATTTAGTCAACTGAGATTTTTCTTGAGAAATGTGTGATGAATTATCCTCGAATGATAGAAAAGACACAAAAGTAGTTGTTCCATCAAAAATAGGTTTCTTAGAGTACTTCTTACCCTTTTGCAAGGAGTAATTAGTAAACTGAGACACCTTTCTTTCAAACGGTTTTGAAGATTTACCCGTGTAAACCCTCTTTGGAACATCAACTTTTGGTTTGGATGAATTAGATTTTGGAAAACATTTTGACACCTCGGTCTTTGGAATCGTAGAATTACTCGATTGTTTTATGAGTTTTTCAAGCTTTGTGTCCAACGATTTTGATTTAAAAGATGCAATTCGGTTCTCCATCTTTTCAAGTTGTTTTGTAACCGAAGCATTTAAATCAGAGAAAGAAATTGTTGACACATCAGATTTTAATTTCGAAACAAGAGTATCTTTCTCAAAAAGTTTGGATTCCAAAGATGAAATGTAATCTTGTTGATCTTTGATTATTTTTGAAAATCTTTGTTCTTTGCTAACAAAAATTGTAGACTTATTTCGCAACTCATGGTTAAGCTCAGAAATCTTTTGTTGCCAAACAAGTTCGTTTGATTGATTGTCCAAAACAATTTTATTGAGCTCTTTGGAAGAATTGTCCAACTCATTTGTTAATTTGAAAATCTTTGATTGCAAATGATCATTTTCTTTTTGAAGACTTTCCATGTTGGACAAAATGAGATCATTTTCAGATTTGAGCTCTTTATTTTCGGATTTGAGTTGGTAGACAAATTGAGAGAATTACCAGACTTGAGCTCTTTGTTTTCAGATTTGATTCGTTCAGCTTCAGACAAACAGAGATTATTAGCAGTGTTGAGCTCTTTGTTCTCAGATGTGAGTTTCTTAATTTCAAGTTGAAACCTCTGGTGTTCTCTCACAAACGTTTCAAAAGTATTCACATCGACTTTGTTTTCTTCAAAAATAACCACTGCACATTTACTCTTCTTGGTACACCAACAAATGTGATTGTCATGACGACGTATTTCTTCCCAACTTGGCTCTTCACCCATTAAAAAATCTACCACCCTCGCAACAAACTTGTCTGGTATTTTAAGAGCCATTTTGAATCAACACTTGATTAAAACTTCAATGACAAAACAACCCAAGACAAGAACCTAAGACATTTAAGCCCAACTAGCAATTAAACGAAAATGGAAGTCCAACAGCCAATATTAAACAATAAAAGACTTTAAAAAAATTTTGATTTTCCATTTGTGAAGAATGCCGAGCAAAAATCTCGGCAAATGGACCAAAAATTTTGAAAATTTTGATTTTCTGCCCACTTGAAGAATATTGATCAAAAATGATTTGGAATCAATTTTCTTGAAAATTTTGATTTGACAATTTCGATTTCAACTAAGTGCCGAGCTTAATCTTCTGCAAATGGTGCAAATAGCCAAGTCACAATCCAAGTACACTGATCAACAACCAATTTCAACTGAATGCCGAGCTTAAATCTCTGCAAACAGCACAAATAAGAATTTCACTTGGTCGAAGAAAACCAAAACAACTATTTGCCGAGCTTATATCTCTGCAAATAGCACAAATAAGAATTGTACTTAGTCGCAACAACCAAAAACACTTGTTTGCCGAGCTTAAACCTCTGCAAACAGGACAAATAGCACCAGCCTTGATCAAAATTTCTTGTAACAACTATTTGCCGAGCAATGAGCTCTGCAAATAGAACAAATAGAACTGGATCACACAACACTTGGTTGAATTTTGTTGAAATAACTATTTGCCAAGATAAAATCTCTGCAAACAGTGTAAGTAGAATCAACACTTAACCAAATTCAGCCAACTCAAGTATTTGCCGAGAATAAATCTCTGGAAACAGAACAATGAGCACCACACTTAACCAACTTTTCTTGAAACAACTATTTGCCGAGCAAAATTCTCTGCAAATAGAACAATTAACACCAATACTTAACCAACTTTTCTTGAAACAACTATTTGCCGAGAATAAATCTCTGCAAACAGTACAAGTAGCACCACACTTAACCAACTTTTTCTCAAAACAGCTATTTGCCGAGAATAAATCTCTGCAAACAGCACAAGTAGCACCACACTTAACCAACTTTTCTTGAAACAACTATTTGCCGAGCAAAATTCTCTGCAAATAGAACAAGTAAGATTAACCCTAGCCAAAAACCTCTGCAAACACGAGTAAACACTAAATGACAAAATAGTCGTTACTAGTCTTCTTCTTCGTTCAGCCAAACACTCAAACGCCGAGGTTTATGAAAATCATTGATATCTTCTTCAGTTTTGCGAATTAAAACTTGAAATTTATATCAAAATACTCAGAAACTCAATGCGCACAAATCCTCAAACAAAATAACTACTAATTTCTACCAAAAATCAAACTCACACGAATATGCTATTCACCGAGCTTTTTCAAAATCGAATCAAATGATGAAATTAACCTCTGAAATTGATAACGATGGATGATTTACTGATAATAAAGTAATCGGTGAACAAATTTTGAAGAAAAACACACTAATATTGCAGAAATTACTGAAACAATAATCTCGGCAAATGAGATAACCAGAAAAACTCAAAATTCCAGAATTTAAGCACAATTTAAGCTTCAATTAAGCTTGTGGATCGTTCAGATATGCTGATTGTGCTCTAATACCAAATGTAAAGAGTAGAATTTGAGCTTATATGTGTGTTAGTGTGTGTAACAATGGCGGTTTAATGTGAGAGAAAGTAGAGAGAGAAAGAAGTGATGGCAGGGAAAGTTTGGATAGCATAAATGGGTAAAAAGGTTACAATAATACAAGGGTTAGTCATAAATGACTTATGGGAGAGGTATTTATACTAATCACTAACTTAACACTAATACCCCTTCCAATACTAGAATTTACAATTAAACACCATATTAATATTTCTAACAAATATACCTAGACATAAAATAACTAACAAAAACAAATTTCCTTTTCAAATTTTAAGTTAAAATTCGGCCTCCCCCTTCCCAACACCTTTTGCCCAATCAAACTTCAACTAGCTTCTTATTCCTTACACTCCCAATGCACAAAACACTCAACTTCCTTACACTCCCAATACACAAAACACTCAACCTTCCTTTACACTCCAACCATTTTCTCTCCCCAACACACACACTCCTTCTCTTTTCTCTCAAAAACTCTTTCCTCCCCTCCTCTTTCCTTCATCATTTCGGCCAAGGGGGAAAAGCAAGAAACCAAGACAAAAATCTAACCTAAAACAATAATAATAATAAGGGTTTGTGCTAGATTAAGAAAAGGTTGATTCAAGTAAAGTTTAAGGGTTATTAGAAGCTTGGAATAAGGGTTGTTCGGAGCATATAGGCCACGAATTTTCTGCCATATTTTCATCATCAAAACCGTGTTCTTCAAGGGTATAAATCTTCATCTCTTTATTAGATTAATCTTGTTTTTGTTTATATTCAAAGATCTTTATCAAAAGTTCATGTTTTCTTCTTATTTTCTTTCAAAAACACACTTAATGAGGGCAAGTTGATAGAATCTTCTTCCTCATGCTCATGCAAGTCGAGATCTAGAAGAAAGATTCAAGGATTCAACAAGTTTAAGACCTAAAAGTGTTGTTATATATTAATAGCTTGTAAAGTGACTTTTTGTATGAAAGATGAATACATTTTTACATATTTTGAAGAATATATTTCTGGGATTTTTGATAAAAAGAAAGCTTTTGTGTTGATAGATGATAGATCAATAAGGATTTGTATTGAAAATGATGAGATGGATGCATGCATGTTAGATCTAAGAAGGTTGAATCTTGTTGTTGGATTATGAGATGGATATGGACTTGTTTTAAGTGAAAAATATGTTAATATTAAGCATAATATTCTGGATTTTATAAACATATTGCAAGAAATATGGATTTCATATGAATCAAGGCAAAACTATGCACAAAATCACTAACCGAAAATCACAAGAACACAATATACATTCATCACTTTCATCAAATGATTTGTCCATGAGGATTTAATAAAATCTGTGGAAAACACTAATAAAATGTTAAAGGATGAATTAAGATGGATAAAAAGTATTGGGGTTACCAAAATAAGTGGTTGGATAAATTAAAATTAAGCAAACATGCTTTTATGTTACCAAGAAAGTTCACAGAATCTGTATTTGAACTTGGAGCGTGTAAAAGTGGTTTAAACTGGACGATCTGGGTGTTGGCCATAAAAGATAAAATATAGATACGTGAGTCTAGTTTCACCACCAACTAGAATCACCAAAAAATACTGAACAAAACAAAAGATATGATTTTTCTACTAAACCTGGCCAAAACTGCATTTTTGTCTGAATATTTTATCAACTTTAACAATTGTTATCTCCTAATCCATAAGGCTCCAGGAGGTCATACTTGGTGGAAAGTAAGTTCAATGTGTCCTAAACTTAAAATAAAATCATGGAATTTTTATTAAGAGTATAACCCAAAGAACTTTTATAAAACAATTTCATACACAAAACAGTGGCTGTTTTGACCACTTTCACTTATAAAAATATTTAGAGGTAGTAAACATTCTTTATAAATTAAGAAAAAAATTAAAAAAATAAGTGGACACATATAGGTTATTGTATAAAAATCAGGAGGGTCCAAATAATTCGGTTTAACCCCAAAACAGTAGCCAACATTTCATAAAAATGTGAAGTAAAAACAGAAAATTATGAAGTAAACTAATAATTTGTGTAATGGGCTAAAAGATACACTAAGGACCATAATGGGCTAACCCGGCCCAAATAATAAACCCATTGAACCATAAATCAGTAGGCCCACCTGGCCCAATAACCAATATAACCCATCAAGCATATAGCCCACATAAGGTTAAGCACAACAACTAATTTAAGCCCAAAACATTTAGAAGCCCATGACACTTTGACCCAATTGGTAATGGCCCATAACACTTGCACGAATTTCATAAACCCGAGTAATCATACGACCTATCGAGAAATATGTGAGCTAAGAGATAAGTGTAACCAAAGTAACACAAAAGATAATTAAGTGGGATGAACATAACTAATTACGTTAACCAAACTATAAATTGACATCACAAATGCTAATTCGTATTAAAATCGGTTACACATCCAATGATGAATAAGAATAAGATAACTTAACATGGCATTTCTATATGATAACCTAAGATAGGACCTTATTCGCCTTAGTTTCGCGTAGGAATGGTCTTGGCTTTGAAATGCGAATGAGGAGTGTAAGGAATATATAATCAAGGAAGCTATAGATGGGAAGTACCTATTTTGGATAAGTAAATATAATGCTCGGCATATCAAGGTGAGTCATAGCCCCCTTTCAAACTCTTTTATGTGTTTTACTTTCGGGGTGAAAAACATGATAAATAAAATTGTTTTCTTTTATGAAATGATGCTTTGAAAGAATGATTATGATATGGGAATTATTGTATGTTCAACATGTTATATATTATATGATGAGCTTGAGTACTGTCAAACTGTTTCACCTCAGTACACTACTATTAACTCTTCGAGAGGCCTGTAGTATAAGAGCTGCGCAACTAGGATTTGTCCCCTCACCCACTAATTAGGTAACGGTGGGATGTTTGGTTTGCCTTTATGGCGACCTTCATTCCCAGTCCGACCACGCGGTGCTCTAACTACTATATCAGTGGTCATCCCCATGCCACGCCCCTTTTATTATTATCATTATTATTGTACATGATTGACGGCATGTGCTTCTTATTATCTTGGACATAACCGGTCTTAGTAGTGGCTCAAGAATAATCTCATCAAATTATGTCATGGTAGTCTTACCATTGACCAAGTGTTATTGATATTATTGGCCGCATTGTTTGGGTGTGATATATGATTAATCGATTGATATATATTTTTCTCTCATGATGATTTTAATAAATGAGAACTTTATGCTTTACCATGGATTTTCAAAGTCTTGAAATGACATTATGGTATTTGGAAAAATTTGATAGTTTGAGATGAGAATTTTGTCGGTCATGTGGTTTGGGTATATTGATATGTAATAATATGTTTTCCAAGTTTTGCAATGACTATGTAACGAAATTTACTTGAAAACCTATGCACTCACCAACTACGTTTTCGTAGTTGACACTTTTTCTTCATGCTTTTCAGGAAATAAGCTTAAGCTTTGAGGAATTATATGCTTCATGATTATTTGCATTGCACTTTGGAGTCAAAGATCAAACCTTGTGATGGGCAATGGAATCCGCCTTGATCATTGTAGTAGATTGTTTCATGTATTTGTTATTTGTCTCGTGGACTTAATATCCAAGTACGGTGGATGCATTGTACTCGGCGATTGGTTCACATGCTTGTGCATTTGTAAAATTCGTTTATCAAATAAAGCTATGGTGAATGTTATTTATAATCCTTTGTTTTGAATACTCGACTTTCTGTACATCTCATTGTTCCGCCTTAGTTGGGGTGTTACAGCAAGGAAACTCTTCAAACGGGTCAAATTCGGATTTAAGGCTGTTAGGACCAGTTTACTAGTAAACTGGCCAGTCTCCAGTTGCACCTGGAGACCCAGTTGATTTGTCCAGTGAAACTGGAGACCCAGATGATTTGTCCAAAAATATATTGAAGTCCAGTTGCACCGTACAGTCAATGCAACTGAAGACTTCCTCCAGTTGAGAACTGACCAGTTGAAGAATCCTTCCAGTTGAAGTCGAAGACAACAAGTGGAAGATAGAGAATGACAATGGCAGCGAAGCCCAGTTGACATTCTAGTCAGTTACAAACTGGAGACCTTCAGTGGAAAGCTCTTACAAAGCTTTACACTGATTACGAGGAATTGACTTTTGTGCTTTATGTCCTTTTACCCGGATAATAAGACTTATCTTATTATTTAAGTAATAAAAGGTACATAAAGCTGGTTGAATAAAGTTGCTTTATCCTACAACTTTATACTGCTTTTTAAGGAATTAAATGCTATTCCTTAAATGCTCTCAACCACATTTGTACGGCCAAAGTTAACATCCTAATGTTAACTTTGCCTATAAATACAAGTCATTGCACAACAAGAATATTCAAGTGAAATCACATAGTGAAAACACTTCACACTTTGCATACCTGCAATATTCTTGGTGAACTTGTGCAATATTTTCTCAATCGTAAAAAGGAACATTTTACAACTTTAAGTGTTTCGATTGTTTAGAGAAATTCCGAGTGTAGATCAATTGTAGTTCATAGGTTGTTAGGATATTTACATTCTTGTATTATCTTGGTTCCACAACAACCTTGTAATTTATTTAACATCAATAAATAAATTACACTTGAAAATTACATATTGTCTCATCAATTTATTTTACAAGTATTTTGTATTATTGCATTGTTCTTTACTTATTGTCTTTTAAATAAGTAATCTATCTAGAACTTGGTAGATACACACTGCAACTGGTCGTCTCCAGTTCAGTGCATATATTGCAAAGTAACTCCACCATTGACATTGAGGTGTCTTCAGTAGTACCATCTATTGAGTTGGGACTTACAAGTGGTATCAGAGCAGAAGGCTAATAAACTTGCCTAGATCTGCTAAGATGAACACTACTGAAGGTGGAGATGGTTCTGGTCAAGGTGAAATCCCTTTGAATACTAATACATCACCTTTTCAAAATGTTAATACTAACCCTCCTCCTCCTACTGCCCCAAACCACGTCCATGTACATTATTCTAACACTCCTGTTCCAAAATATGATGGAAACAGTGAGACCTTTGGTACATGGAAGGCTAGAATGCATTTGCATTTTGGTGGGATAGAGAGGTATATGTTGAAAATCCTTAAGGATGGACCATATATACCCATGTCTCTTGGGGTGAGTCCTCTTCTAGATCCAACTGGAAGAAGAGGTTCAAGAGAAAAGCTCGAAGACCATTGGTCTGATGAGGATCGTAGACTTGTAGATCTGGACACCAGACTCAAGAACATGATCCTTGGAGCTGTTCCTGAAGATCTAATTCCAACACTTGTGTTGTTCCCCAGTGCAAAGTCAATGTGGGATGAATTAGTTATTCAGTTTGAAGGAGGTGATGACACTATTGTCACCAGGAAAGTTTCCTTGAACAAGAAGTATGAATCCTTCTTTGCCTTGCCCAATGAAAGTCTAACTGGTACATACACCAGATTTTCTAGCCTCATTAATCAGTTGAGAGGCTTGGGTGTAGAGAAGGATAATGATATTCTTCTTGAGAAGTTTTGTGATATTCTTCCTTCCAAATGGGAAAACATGGTTCTTGTCTTAAGACAAGGTAAAACCTTGCACAGCCATACTCTTGCATCGCTCTATGGAGCCTTCAGATTCACTGAAGATAATAATGTTGCAAGACTGGTGGCTGAGCAGGATGCCATGAACCATGCCCAGAGTTACAAGGTTGCTAGTGTACCTGAGCGACCTTGTGCTGCTTTAATGTCTGCAGAGAGTGTCCAGGCACACTCAATGAAGGAGATGTTAAATAGTTTCTTGAACTCTGGCCTGACCACTGAAATCAGTGATGGTTGTGAGGAAACTGACGATGATGATCTGGTAGCCATGATTGCTAAAACCTTTAACAGGTTTAAGCATAAATCTAAAAGATTTAATGGCCCAAACAATGCTTCAGCTCCAGCTCTCTGGATAAAACCAATCTTACCTGCTATAAATGCTGTAAGAAAGGTCATTTTATGAAGGAATGCAGATCTAGTCAGATGAACAACCAAACTGGTCCCCCCTGTCCCTAATTTCAATCGGCCTGATGATAGCTACAAAGCTAAATATAAAAAGCTTAAGGCCCAGATTGCCCTCATGTCCATGGAAAAAGAAAAGGATCAGTGCTTAATGGCACAAACTGAGGGAAAATGGGAGTACTCTGATGACTCATCAGCTGATGAAGAAGAGGAAAGGGACATGTGTTTCATGGCCTTGGAAGATCAACAGCAGCAGCACGTGGCAAAAGAAGATGTCATCACTGGAAGATGGGTGGACATCATCTTGAAAAAGGTATGTGATTATGACAACCAAGTTGACCCTGAACTGAAACTGGACCTGGCTGAATCATTAAGTGGTGATTTAGCTTTGGTGGAAACTGTAAGACCTGATAGTGAAAGATATCTTGACACTATCTTAATTGAACTGAACAATGTTAAGCCACAACTTAATGATTTACAAAGTGTCCAGTTAGCTCTCAAGGAGTCAGTTTTAAAGATTGAGGCTTTGGAACTTGATAATCAAAAACTATTTTCTGATCTTGAAAAAGAACAAAAGATTATCAGGTCATGGGTAAAAGCATCTGGTAAAAACTATGATGCATTTTCAAGAACTATCGATGCCCAGAAGAATGCATGAAAATCTGGAGATCTGGAGATGGCAGCTCTCATACCAGATCTTCATGCATTGCCTCCAGCTCTCAGGGTTGAAACACCTTATGATCAACCTGAAGCTGTTGAAACTGAACCCATTGAGACCACCCCCATTGAGGTTAAACCTGGAGCCAAACAGGCTAATGCTCCAGTTAAAAGGGCCACTGGTAACAAGCCTTTACCTCAAAAGTCTAAGGTGCCCAAGACCCGACAGACTAAAACTCCAGCTGAACCAAGGTCCAAGGTTCAGCTGCTGATGAAAATAATATTTTGGTTAATCTGGAAAGTCAACTCCAACTTTTGTCTCGACAGGTTCAGAGTTGTATTGCCCGGATTAAAAATCTGGAAGGAGGTTCATTACCTCCAGTTTTCAAACAAAATATTAAACTACTCCCTTCAAAACCTAATCAAAAGAATGTTCCATCTGTAAGCCCCTGCTTGAAGAGTTCACTGTCCAAGATGGACCGACAGTGACGTTTGGTAATGATCAATCTGGAAAGACTGAAGGATATGGTGTGCTCAATAATGGACAAGTCGAATTCAAAAGAGTTGCATTTGTGAATGGTTTGAAACACAACCTGATCAGTGTCAGCCAACTTTGTGATGATGGCTTCAGAGTTTTGTTCGATATTGCTCAAGGCACCATATTTAACAAGGATTGGAAAGTGGTGATGGTTGCACCAAGACTAGGAAATGTGTACATCATGGATATGGAACCAGCTCCAAAAGAGCAATGTTTCTATACCAAGGCTGATGAGGACACCAACTGGCTATGGCATAAAAGATTATCCCATCTTAATTTTAAAAATATTAACAAGTTGTCTCACAAACAACTGGTTGATGGGATACCTCAAATTTCTTTCAATAAAGAAAAGCCATGTCCAGGGTGTGAGATGGGCAAGCAGAAAAGAGCCAGTTTCAAAACTAGGCAAAACTTTAGCATCACTGAACCTCTTCACTTGCTACATATGGATCTCTTTGGTCCAGTGAATGTTCAAACTAGAGCTGGAAAGAAGTATACTCTAGTTGTGGTTGATGAATTCACCAGATACTGCTGGGTGGTATTCCTCAGATCCAAAAGTGATGCACCTACTGAAATCATCTCTCTCATCAAAAGAATTGAACTCAATTATACTTGAAAAGTTTGTCAGTTGCGAAGTGATAATGGTACTGAATTTCAAAATAAGGTACTTGAAACATTTTGCAATGACACTGGCATCTCTCAAAACTTCTCATCAGCACACTTTCCAGAGCAGAATGGAGTTGTGGAAAGAAAGAATCGCACACTGATAGAAGCAGCCAGAAGTATGCTATCTGAATCAGATCTTCCCACCAGTTTTTGGGCAGAAGCAGTTGCAACTGCTTGTCACACCCAAAACCGGTCAGTCTACATCAAGAGACATAAGAAGACTGCCTATGAAGTACTCAGGAATCGTAAACCAAATATTGGATACTTTCACGTATTTGGTTGTCCAGTTTATATCTTAAACGATTCCAGTCAGCTTGGAAAGTTTGATGCAAAAGCTGATGAAGGTGTATTTTTAGGTTATTCAGATATTCGAAAGGCCTTTAGAGTTTATAATTATAGACTCCAAAAGGTTCATGAAACAATTCATGTTACATTCGACGAATCAACTGAAGCAATCAACAAGAGACCAAGCCTTGATATTTCTCCAGTCATTCCAATAAATTTTGGTGAAACTGACCAAGTTCATCAGTCAGTTGTTTTACCAAAAGATGTTTCCAGTTACAACAAATTGGAACCAGTTAAGAAGAAGAACAGCACCAGTGACACATCATTTTATCCCTCCATCAATTTCAACTTACCACAAGAATTGGTGATTGGATCTGATGTACGTGCCACCACAATATCAGCACCAGTTCAAACTCCAACTTCTCCAGTTCTTCAAGAAATGCCTTTGAATGAAGAATTTCATGATGCAAATCGTGACCTCATTGACTCTGATGAGGATGTAGAAGTAGTTTGGACTAATCCTCCTCCAGAAGCTAATGCAACTGAAGAAGATCGCCAGGTGACTTGCACTGATATTGTTTTACACCAGCCTAGTCAATACACTAGATGGACTCGAGCACATCCAATTGAACAGATTGTGGGAGATCCAAATAGTGGGTTCAGACTAGAAGAGCCACCAGTGAGCAATGCTTAAAAGTCACCTTCTTATCACTAATTGAACCGAAGAAGATTGACGAGGCTATGGCAGACCCAAGCTGGGTGGAAGCTATGCAAGAAGAAGCTCTCCAGCTTGCCCTTCGTTCCACCAGGGTTAGGGGTTCGAAAGAAAGACCCCTTTAAGAGGGTCGAAAAAGAGCGGGCGAGGGAGAAAGAGTCAATAAAAATCTATCTAACGCTAGACGGGATTTAGAAGGTCTAATTGCAGGGATAAGAGTAGGGCGCGACACTTGAAGAACCATATAGAAAAAAAGCGTTCGCGGAACGACGGCAGGTGGAGCTTAAAAGTCACACGTTGCGCGGCGTTGCACCCACCTCTTCTCTGCCTTCACTGCTGGCCATGCCATCAGCACTTTATTGTGCCTCGCGTCTCGCGCCTTGACTACCTCAGATCCTAAGTTCCCCCAGCATGTGATGTGCGTGTTTGGGGAGGGGTTGTGGTGGGTGGGGTGGGATCCTTTCTCTTGTCTACCTCCCTTTAAAAGGTCCCTCCATGGGGCGACCCTTCCAACGTGCCTTAATCCCATTCCACCATTTGGTTCCTAAAACTCCCTACCTCAGGTACCCACTTATCCCACCTCAGGGGAACAGAATCGTAGGCACAGATGGGGAAAGGCGGGAGGGGGGGACTCAAAAGGGGGGAAGAAAGAGAGGGGATAAGAAGGGAAAGAAGAATAGTGGGGAAGAGTGAGGAGGATGAAGAAAAAAAAAATGTGAAATAAAGTTTCAAGGTCTTCCAGATGGACGTCAAAAGTGCGTTCCTTAATGGAACATTGGAAGAAGAAGTTTATGTGAAGCAGACTCCAGGTTTCATCGATGAGAAGCATCCTCATTGGGTTTATAGACTGAACAAAGCTTTGTATGGTCTAAGACAAGCCCCAAGAGCCTGGTATGATACTTTAACTAAACATCTTCTTAAAAATGGCTTTCAAAGAGGTGCAATAGATAATACCTTATTCATCTTGAAAGAAAGAGGTAATATCTTATTGGTACAAATTTATGTTGAGATATTATATTTGGTTCAACTGATGATGCAATGTGTAAAAAGTTTTCTAAAATCATGTCATCTGAGTATGAGATGAGTTTAATGGGTGAATTAACATTTTTCTTAGGTCTTCAGATTAAGCAAACCGAAAATGGAATTTTCATAAACCAAGGAAAATATGTCAGAGATTTGTTAAGAAAATACAAATATGATTCTGTTGGCCCTTGGGGGAAGGGACGGGTGGGGAAGAAAGAAAGAAGAGAAAAAAAGGAGTCAGGGAAAGAAAAGAGAAAAAAAAAAAAAAATAGAGGGATATTAGAAAAAAAAGAAGAAGGAATGACAAGGAAGGGAAAAAGGAGGGGGGAAAGGGAAGAAAAGGGGGGGGGGGGGGGGGGGGGGGGAAAAAAAAAGGAAAGGGGAAGAGCAGCTAAACAATGATGAATGGCAAACCAGTGAACACCACTGAATATCGTGGTATGGTTGGTTCACTGATGTATTTAACTGCCAGTCGACCAGATATAATGTTTGCAACATGTCTATGTGCCAGGTTTCAGGCTAACCCAAAAGAATCACACTTGCACGCTGTAAAGCGTATCTTTAGATACCTGAAAGGGTGTCCTAATCTTGGTCTTGTGTTAGCTGTAAAGCGTATCTTTAGATACCTGAAAGGGTGTCCTAATCTTGGTCTTTGGTTCCCCAAAGGCTCAGGATTAGATCTAATGGGTTATTCAGATTCTGATCATGCAGGTTGTAAGATAGATAGAAAATCAACAACCGGTGGTTGTCATTTCCTTGGAGGAAAACTGGTAAGTTGGACCAGCAAGAAGCAGAGTTCAGTCTCTATGTCCACTGCTGAGGCAGAGTACATTTCTGCGGCCAGTTGTTGTGCCCAGATTCTCTGGATCAAGAACCAGTTACTAGATTTTGGTCAAAAGTATACAAGGACCCCAATCTTTTGTGACAACACCAGTGCAATTGCTATATCTCACAACCCAGTGATGCACTACAAAACAAAGCATATTGACATCAGGTATCATTTTATTCGTGATCATGTTATGAAAGGAGACATTGAATTACATTTCATCCCCACTGACAAACAGCTCCCTGATGTTTTTACAAAACCTCTTGATGAGAAAACCTTTAAACATCTCATCAGCGAACTGGGAATGTTAAATCCTTAAAACTGGAGATTTCTTTGTTATTGAATGCGTCAGTGACACTGATGAAGTTCTCCAGTTGAGGAGATCAAAGATAATGACAGCGTTGGAGAGAAAGGCAGGGAAGGGGAGTTGGAGGTAGAAAGGCACACTTGTTTTTTTTTTTTTTTTTTTTTTTTTTTTTTTTTTTTTTTTTTTTTTTTTTTTTTTTTTTTTTTTTTTTTTTTTTTTTTTTTTTTTTTTTTTTTTTTTTTTTTTTTTTTTTTTTTTTTTTTTTTTTTTTTTTTTTTTTTTTTTTTTTTTTTTTTTTTTTTTTTTTTTTTTTTTTTTTTTTTTTTTTTTTTTTTTTTTTTTTTTTTTTTTTTTTTTTTTTTTTTTTTTTTTTTTTTTTTTTTTTTTTTTTTTTTTTTTTTTTTTTTTTTTTTTTTTTTTTTTTTTTTTTTTTTTTTTTTTTTTTTTTTTTTTTTTTTTTTTTTTTTTTTTTTTTTTTTTTTTTTTTTTTTTTTTTTTTTTTTTTTTTTTTTTTTTTTTTTTTTTTTTTTTTTTTTTTTTTTTTTTTTTTTTTTTTTTTTTTTTTTTTTTTTTTTTTTTTTTTTTTTTTTTTTTTTTTTTTTTTTTTTTTTTTTTTTTTTTTTTTTTTTTTTTTTTTTTTTTTTTTTTTTTTTTTTTTTTTTTTTTTTTTTTTTTTTTTTTTTTTTTTTTTTTTTTTTTTTTTTTTTTTTTTTTTTTTTTTTTTTTTTTTTTTTTTTTTTTTTTTTTTTTTTTTTTTTTTTTTTTTTTTTTTTTTTTTTTTTTTTTTTTTTTTTTTTTTTTTTTTTTTTTTTTTTTTTTTTTTTTTTTTTTTTTTTTTTTTTTTTTTTTTTTTTTTTTTTTTTTTTTTTTTTTTTTTTTTTTTTTTTTTTTTTTTTTTTTTTTTTTTTTTTTTTTTTTTTTTTTTTTTTTTTTTTTTTTTTTTTTTTTTTTTTTTTTTTTTTTTTTTTTTTTTTTTTTTTTTTTTTTTTTTTTTTTTTTTTTTTTTTTTTTTTTTTTTTTTTTTTTTTTTTTTTTTTTTTTTTTTTTTTTTTTTTTTTTTTTTTTTTTTTTTTTTTTTTTTTTTTTTTTTTTTTTTTTTTTTTTTTTTTTTTTTTTTTTTTTTTTTTTTTTTTTTTTTTTTTTTTTTTTTTTTTTTTTTTTTTTTTTTTTTTTTTTTTTTTTTTTTTTTTTTTTTTTTTTTTTTTTTTTTTTTTTTTTTTTTTTTTTTTTTTTTTTTTTTTTTTTTTTTTTTTTTTTTTTTTTTTTTTTGTTTGAAAATGGCAACTGGAGAACTCTCAGTTGGAAACTGGCACTGGACTGATCCTCCAGTGACCAGGTTCAGTCTTGTCTTATTTTTTATAACGTTAAAAATACTTGGTCAATATTTGTGACACGTGATGGTACTCGAGTGTTTGTTTTAACCCACTCAACATCGTCGTAAGACGGAGGAACGGGTCGCGTCTGGGGGGGAAAGGAAGTTCGGGGCGGGGATCGGAAGAAAGAAAGGCGGAGGGGGTCGTGGGAGGCGGGAAAAGAAAAAGGGAGGGGTCGTTTCAGTACCGGCGGGCGATGACAGGGTGGCGGAGAGCTCGAAGATTCAGTGGAGGAGACAGGGGAAGTGAGGAGGCGGGGGTTATGGGGGAAAGGTGTGGAAAGTACGTGGGCGCGGATCTGAGACCCGGAAATCCAGCCTCATCTCTGCCTAGATTCTTTCTCCCATTGCTATAGTGGCGCACACTTCAGACATCCACGTCTCTTAACTTTTATCGTCTGACCTACCAAGACCAGACTCTGGCCCCCCAGATTGCCGTCGTAGCATTTAATGCTGACATGGTAGCATTTAATGTTGACATGGCAAATTATGATTTTATTTCAAAATTCAAACTTCTTTTGTTAAAATATCTACAAAGTTGTTTTGGTTAAATAAAATATAAATTTTGTATTTCATTGGGATCATGAATCCCTTATAAATACCCTTATTTACTCCGAACTCATTTACTTCCTTCTACATTCTTTCATTTACTTCCCAATCATCAAAATTGCTTTATTTCTCTCTCTGCTTCACAAATCAAGAACCCTAATTCCAAATTTCAATTTCATTTTCCAATGGCACCTAGATCATCTCGTTCAAGAGATGTAAATCTCTTGACTGTTCCATATGCTCCTTCACCAGATGTCAAACCGGCATCTGGTGCTCCTAGTAATGCTTGTCCAGGGGGGGGGCGGGCAATTTAGACTCTCTGGTATCTGAAGCTGGAGAGGCCGAAATTCCAGAACGAATGCAACTGGCATTCGCTAATGTTGTGGTTGAGGATAGAGCAACCATAACTGAAGCAACTCCAATCACATCTATCCCTGGTGAAGATACTTCGGTATCTGATCCTCCAACAGTTGCACCCATCCAGGAAACTGGGGAAGGTCATCTGGAGACTGACCCTTCTGGTCAGCCCTCAGTTACATTCATGGATCTGGACATGAATGTTAATGACGAGGAAATCCTGATAGAGTCTTCGGATTCTGAAGGAACTGAAACAGACTTGGAGATTTTTGAGGCTTCTGTACAAGCTCAAAACCCTTCATCTCCAGTCTCGCTTCGAGATGCTTCAATTTCACTTTCACCATCCCTACAAAATGTGCCTACTGATATACTTCGAGAAATGCCACCCCCACCGCCGCCGTTGTTCACACCTGAGCATTCTCAGCATGAACAACACATTGTTTTTCCAGTCCTTTCTTCTACCACCACTCCTAATATTTCTTCAACTGCTGGTATGACAACTGGGGAGACTTCTTTAAGATTGCCTCCTCCAGTTGCTCTAGTAGTAACTGTTGCTGGTCCAGTGACACCTTCTCCTTCGTCACTGGACAGTCAAGTTGTCTCTTTGCAAGCCGATCTCCAAAACCTTCTTACTAGGGTGGAGGAGATTCAAAAGACACTTGACAAAAACACCAAGTCTTTCTCCAGATACCACAAGGATCACTTGACAAACATTAAAGTGGTTAATCTAGGGATTAACAAGTTTTCATCAAATGAAGACTTGGTGTTCAATAAGCTAAATGAGTTGGTCACTGGCTGTAACACTCTAGCAACATCTTTGAAGGAAGCCTTTGACCTTACTCAGTCCAAGGTCACAACATCAATCTCCAATCTGCTTGGCAACACTGTAAGAACATCTGAAGTAGATTTGAGGGAAATTGAGAGGCAGGTAAAGGAATTAGTTGAAAAACCTGGCCTAAATGTGACTGAACTTGGAGAGCAGTTGATGACTTCAGTTGGTCAAAAGATAGAGGATACGCTGGGTGCAAGAGAACAACAACTGATTGAAAGGGTGATGTCTGAGATCACCAAGTTGGCCACTCCTCAGGTTGATCTGGCCCCACTCGCCAATGAGATCAACTAGTTGAGAGGCAGCATTGAAAATTTGAACACCCAGGTATCCCTTCATGCTCAGTCTTTGGATAAACTGACAACTAAAGTGGAAAGTTTGAAGAAGAAGGATGAGGAAGTGAAGGAAAAGGTTGTATCTGGTTTGGATGAAGACTCCAAAATCTTAAATGAATTAAAAACTGGTCAAGAACAGGTTACTGCAAATGTTTTGACCCAGTCAAAGGAGACCAACCATTTGTGGAGGTCTTCAGGATGATGTGTGGGATTTTCAAGGAGTGCAAGGACATGCAAACATGGCAGCCTCTTGACCGGTTGCCATCTCACCCTTCTGAATGGGATTCTATTAGGGCAGGTCTAGATGCTGCCAAGGGGGAAAGAAGTGCAGTTCTTGCACCAGTTGCACCTGGAAGAACTTCATCTGGAAGACAAGCTGGTATGGAAATAGTTGTAGCTGCCAGTACTGAAGCTGGTGAGCAAGCTGTTAGGGGGAATGTGTTGGATAAGGGAAAAGGTTTAGCTGTTGATGCATCTGCCCAGCCGGCCACTGATATTCCTATGTTAGAAACTGGCAATGCTGATGTACTTCCTCCAGTTTCTGATAGTGTAACGAAAATTAGGATTTGAAATCCAATCAAGCCAACTAATTTTGCAATTAGGATTTGAAATCCAATCAAGCCAACTAATTTTGCACTTAGGATTTGAAATCCAATCAAGCCAACTAATTTTGCAATTAGGATTTGAAATCCAATCAAGCCAACTAATTTTGCAATTAGGATTTGAAATCCAATCAAGCCAACTAATTTTGCAATTAGGATTTGAAATCCAATCAAGCCAACTAATTTTGCAATTAGGATTTGAAATCCAATCAAGCCAACTAATTTTGCAATTAGGATTTGAAATCCAATCAAGCCAACTAATTTTGCAATTAGGATTTGAAATCCAATCAAGCCAACTAATTTTGCAATTAGGATTTGAAATCCAATCAAGCCAACTAATTTTGCAATTAGGATTTGAAATCCAATCAAGCCAACTAATTTTGCAATTAGGATTTGAAATCCAATCAAGCCAACTAATTTTGCAATTAGGATTTGAAATCCAATCAAGCCAACTAATTTTGCAATTAGGATTTGAAATCCAATCAAGCCAACTAATTTTGCAATTAGGATTTGAAATCCAATCAAGCCAACTAATTTTGCAATTAGGATTTGAAATCCAATCAAGCCAACTAATTTTGCAATTAGGATTTGAAATCCAATCAAGCCAACTAATTTTGCAATTAGGATTTGAAATCCAATCAAGCCAACTAATTTTGCAATTAGGATTTGAAATCCAATCAAGCCAACTAATTTTGCAATTAGGATTTGAAATCCAATCAAGCCAACTAATTTTGCAATTAGGATTTGAAATCCAATCAAGCCAACTAATTTTGCAATTAGGATTTGAAATCCAATCAAGCCAACTAATTTTGCAATTAGGATTTGAAATCCAATCAAGCCAACTAATTTTGCAATTAGGATTTGAAATCCAATCAAGCCAACTAATTTTGCAATTAGGATTTGAAATCCAATCAAGCCAACTAATTTTGCAATTAGGATTTGAAATCCAATCAAGCCAACTAATTTTGCAATTAGGATTTGAAATCCAATCAAGCCAACTAATTTTGCAATTAGGATTTGAAATCCAATCAAGCCAACTAATTTTGCAATTAGGATTTGAAATCCAATCAAGCCAACTAATTTTGCAATTAGGATTTGAAATCCAATCAAGCCAACTAATTTTGCAATTAGGATTTGAAATCCAATCAAGCCAACTAATTTTGCAATTAGGATTTGAAATCCAATCAAGCCAACTAATTTTGCAATTAGGATTTGAAATCCAATCAAGCCAACTAATTTTGCAATTAGGATTTGAAATCCAATCAAGCCAACTAATTTTGCAATTAGGATTTGAAATCCAATCAAGCCAACTAATTTTGCAATTAGGATTTGAAATCCAATCAAGCCAACTAATTTTGCAATTAGGATTTGAAATCCAATCAAGCCAACTAATTTTGCAATTAGGATTTGAAATCCAATCAAGCCAACTAATTTTGCAATTAGGATTTGAAATCCAATCAAGCCAACTAATTTTGCAATTAGGATTTGAAATCCAATCAAGCCAACTAATTTTGCAATTAGGATTTGAAATCCAATCAAGCCAACTAATTTTGCAATTAGGATTTGAAATCCAATCAAGCCAACTAATTCTGCAATGATTATTTCAATTTGTGATCCAACTGTGTCCTATTTGTGATACAATAAAACAAGAGATTCTAACAAGTAACAATCTATTTAGTCATTTTCATTATCAAAGCAATTCACTCTATTATTATTGACAAACTTTTCAAAGTCAAACTAATCAATTCACAAAACTAACGAAATCCGCTTTCAACCAACTTTCTATGCATAACTAATTAACTAGTTAAAAATTTGCTCTTGTTATTATAAAGTATAAAACTACAAATACATAAGTTTGGGCTTCAAGACTCAAGCCCACCATCAAATGAGATGTCTTCCCTCCCTTAGGGCCATGACTTAATACATACTACTCGTATATTTTTATTTTACTTGTACTTTATATGTTATTGAACAAAAAATTTGACGATTATTAAGAGGTAATAATTTTGCAACAAAAAATTAATTTTAATAAAAGTTAGAACGAAATGCATTTTTGGTCCCTGTGTTATCACACTATTTGCAATCTTGGTCCAAACATTTGCAAAGTGGCGATTCTGGTGCGGTTTCGTAATTTTGGTTCATTTTTAACTTTCCGTCCATATGCCTCCGTTATTCGACCCACGTGCGTGTCACGTGCGGGGTAGATTCGTCCTTTCAATGCTTTTGGACCAAATTTGCAACAAAAAAACAAAAACCACACCCATTTATAAACCCACCCCTTTATATACCTTTTTCAAATTAACTCTCGACCCAAACAAGACCAAAGTAGAAAACAAACTCATCACTGGTCTAAATTTTATCCATCAATCCAACTATGAATTAGGATTTGAAATCCAATCAAGCCAACTAATTTTGCAATTAGGATTTGAAATCCAATCAAGCCAACTAATTTTGCAATTAGGATTTGAAATCCAATCAAGCCAACTAATTTTGCAATTAGGATTTGAAATCCAATCAAGCCAACTAATTTTGCAATTAGGATTTGAAATCCAATCAAGCCAACTAATTTTGCAATTAGGATTTGAAATCCAATCAAGCCAACTAATTTTGCAATTAGGATTTGAAATCCAATCAAGCCAACTAATTTTGCAATTAGGATTTGAAATCCAATCAAGCCAACTAATTTTGCAATTAGGATTTGAAATCCAATCAAGCCAACTAATTTTGCAATTAGGATTTGAAATCCAATCAAGCCAACTAATTTTGCAATTAGGATTTGAAATCCAATCAAGCCAACTAATTTTGCAATTAGGATTTGAAATCCAATCAAGCCAACTAATTTTGCAATTAGGATTTGAAATCCAATCAAGCCAACTAATTTTGCAATTAGGATTTGAAATCCAATCAAGCCAACTAATTTTGCAATTAGGATTTGAAATCCAATCAAGCCAACTAATTTTGCAATTAGGATTTGAAATCCAATCAAGCCAACTAATTTTGCAATTAGGATTTGAAATCCAATCAAGCCAACTAATTTTGCAATTAGGATTTGAAATCCAATCAAGCCAACTAATTTTGCAATTAGGATTTGAAATCCAATCAAGCCAACTAATTTTGCAATTAGGATTTGAAATCCAATCAAGCCAACTAATTTTGCAATTAGGATTTGAAATCCAATCAAGCCAACTAATTTTGCAATTAGGATTTGAAATCCAATCAAGCCAACTAATTTTGCAATTAGGATTTGAAATCCAATCAAGCCAACTAATTTTGCAATTAGGATTTGAAATCCAATCAAGCCAACTAATTTTGCAATTAGGATTTGAAATCCAATCAAGCCAACTAATTTTGCAATTAGGATTTGAAATCCAATCAAGCCAACTAATTTTGCAATTAGGATTTGAAATCCAATCAAGCCAACTAATTTTGCAATTAGGATTTGAAATCCAATCAAGCCAACTAATTTTGCAATTAGGATTTGAAATCCAATCAAGCCAACTAATTTTGCAATTAGGATTTGAAATCCAATCAAGCCAACTAATTTTGCAATTAGGATTTGAAATCCAATCAAGCCAACTAATTTTGCAATTAGGATTTGAAATCCAATCAAGCCAACTAATTTTGCTTGACCCGAAATCCAAAACTTTGTTTTCTGATGCTTTGAGAGATTGTAATTTTGTTGGTATTTGGGTTTTAATTTGGATAGTAAAAGAAATTGATTAACAATTTTGGGGGAAAAAGGTATATAAAGGGGTGGGGTTTTTGTTTTTTTGTTGCAAATCTGGTCCAAAAGCATTGAAAGGACGAATCTACCCCGCACGTGACACGCACGTGGGTCGAATAACGGAGGCATATGGACGGAAAGTTAAAAATGGACCAAAATTGCGAAACTTTTCCATTTGTGGCACCAGAATCGCCACTTTGCAAATGTTTGGACCAAGATTGCAAATGGTGTGATAACACAGGGACCAAAAATGCATTTCGTTCTAAAAGTTATTAACCTTCTATCATAACATTCGGTTATTGTTTGTATATAAGTATATCTATATTATTATAAAAAGAATATCATTTTATTTTGAATATGTTGAAAAATGTAATATTTTCACTTAACACCTCTTAAAATATTTTCACCTACACTACCCTCTTAACATTAATGATTAAATTACACTATCAATCCTTTATCTTTTAAAATATTTTCATTAACTCTTTACATCAATTATTTTTACATCAATTATCTACACCACTCAACGCTTCATCTACCACCAACAGTCACGCCCACCACCATATTGTCGCCGCGACGACCACCGCCGCATTGCGAGGGTAACATGCTAGTAACCTTTTAATGATTAATCTATATGGGTGTTTGACAGTAATAAATTATATATATATATTGTTGGTAGAGCATAGAGAAAAAAATAAATTGAACTTTTAATCCTAACCATCTAAATTCATAGGAAAAACAATCTTGGCCTTTGAAACTAAAGTCAACTTTGACTATTTTAGATATGGTAACATTTTTTATTTTATTTAATGTATATTTTTACAATCATGGTAACTATTTAATACATGGTAATTATTTGTACAGACACTTTTAATAATCGTACATGACTAGACAATTTGAACAACAACAAACTTGATGTATGTAGTAACTTACAACTTAAAACTTTTTTTTTGGGTGATACTAGGATACACCGTCCACTATTCATATAAACACTACCAAAACGGGCCGTTTTATGTAAAACGCTCCGTTGGTTACCACGTTTTACATGAAACGCCGCGTATGACCGGTGTGTAGATAGTAAATTTGCAGAGGGGAATTACACGTGGTCTGACACACATGTCAGGGGAATGACTGTAACACCCGTCATTTTAAAAACCTGGATTTCAAAAACTTTTACCAAACGGCTTTTAAAACATAGCGGAAAAGGATCATTTAAAAACTGCCCCATCCGTAACGGATGGTACCTTTCATTAAAGTTTGGTGATACTAATAGCATCATCGTAATAGTCAAAGTAAAATCCAAGTTATGACACTAACATAATTGCCATCAACACTACAAGAGACATAAATCATAAATAAAGTAGCCGAACATATGGCTATAGGTAAAGTCTAATCATAGGGAGACTAATGCTAATCTTCCTTTATTCTTCTACCCATCTCACGATCCACGCACTTCACTAGCTTATACCTGCTTATCCTGAAGGACACAACATTTTCATAAAAGCAAGTGTTAGCTAATAAAATTAGCTAAGTAAGATACACACATTCTGATAAAACGTTCTTCATTTTACTTTCATAAAACTTCGTCATATTTTACTTATCAAAACGTAACCACATTACATATCATCCACAACAATCATAGATCAACTCATACTCCCCTTTTCCCACATTGCATCACATTTCATTTCATATCAACATATACATCTTATCATCATATACCCACATCTTAATCAATATCTTATATCATATCAACATAGACTTACTACTAAACGTAACTTCATATCATATCTTGGCATATCACACATAAACTTGTCACACGTATTCATATTAGTACATATTCTCACGTCACATTGTGATCTCACAACGTAAAGCACATATACTTCTTTCACACATATCTTATTATCAACTTAATCAGCTTAATCAAATTCATCTCACGTCTTACATATCACACATAAACATATCGCACATATATGTATAGCACATGTAGGATATATACTCCTAATTGTGCCTATGCATCGTTCTTATCACACGTCTCAACACATCTTATTAAATCCCACATCACATTGTAATCCCACGTCTTAAATTACATGTACATCTTTCTCACGTATTCTTATAATTATCTTAATCAACTTATTCCCACATCTTACATCTTTAATCAATTTACATATTACGCACTAGCTTTACAACTAGCACGATTTCCCACGTCTTAACTTTTAGGAAAGGCAAAGCCATTTCCATAGTATCCCGTCATGCTTTTAACATTGGTGGTTAGTCACTCCACCCGGAAATACTAGTCCCACGTAACTATGCCGCAAGGAGCCACTCAAGCGACCACGTACGCACTAGTTTTACAACTAGCACGGGTTAAGCTTAACACTTCCCACGTCAATCTCACGTATTTAGCTATAGCATTTCCCACGTATGTATATCTTTCTTACTTTTACGCACTAACACTAAGGCTAGAACGATTTCCCACATTTCACACTTTACTTTAACATTAGGTATATTCATTACCTAACTAATCACACATCTACTTTAACGTTTGATCCCACTAACATACACAACTCATAACATTTCTTACGTATATCTAGTGAACTAGACATTATCACACTTAAGTCTCACATATAATTCATCACGTATCATCGTCAAATCATAACATCAACATCATTAATCCCACATCTACTTTAGTGTTTAATCCTACTAACGTGTACAGATCATAGCATTCCTACGGGTAACACACTTAAATCCCACACATCAGCCATCACATGACAATCATCAAAGCATATCATTTGACATTATCATTATCACAACACATATCATAATCATTTCATGGCAGTATAACTATAATCAACATACTACTTATGCATATAACCACTTTACTTTAAACGTCATCATATCATAATAAGCCACTTCATCATACATACCTTCCCACATAACCTCCCGCATAACCCGGAAAACCCAACACACATATGATAATCCAGTTAAGAGGTTAATTAAAGAAAACTACTTTTGTTGTGCCTCCAACGTGATAAAAGACATGTATCTTACCTGACGACGAGCACAACGATCAACAAGCAACTTTAACGTATCTTTCTTGAGTTCCCAACTACCTATCACAAGCATATAATCGACATGTAACATAAACGGGATCTTAAAGAACATCTCCAAGTTCCCTAAACATCAACATAACTTATACCTAAGGTCTATGGGTCAAATGAGCGCTAAAACAAGCCTAAACGACCACCAGACCTCCAAGTGCGCCGCACCCCCCATCTGTGCGTCGCACCAAACAACCAGGGACTTCAGCCCAGCACCAGGTGTGCCGCACCAAGGCCCAGGTGCGCGCACCTCGGGTGTCGACCAGCAAAACCAACTTCGTTTCTCTTTATTCACCTTCCGAACGGATCCCAAACCTCCACCGCGACTTACACCCATTAAATTGACATCAAATAGGTCACAATTAAGCATTTGAAAACATCAATTAATCCTTGAATCAATTGCATAAATGAATCCCTCTTTTTGATCATCAAAACGACTCGAAACCGCCACGTTTGGTTACAAAAACACAATTGAACACACATGGATCTAATTAAACACCTGGGATTCACTTATTTACATATAAACAACATTATTCAACATTAAAGTTTGCATATTGACATAGTTAATCAACTCTATTAATGATTTTACTCACGAAAACATCGTTTTTAACCGAAAACATCAACTTCCAACAACCCCAGCCCTCATGGTCGAATCTACAGGGACAAAACCTACTTTAAAACTTAATCAACAATCAATTGATGATATAATACCTGTAGGGTTGATCAACGGATCGAAAACCAAGCAAAAACCCTTCCGAAATCCCCCGAATTCGACTAGAATTGAGGAATTGACCTAGGGTTTTGTGTGTGAGAATATTCTAGGGTTTAGATCTGATTTCCCAGCCTTTAGGTCATGCATAAGGTCCTATATATAGTGGAACAACTTTCAAAACTTTACATCTAGGCCCTCTCACTTCGTTACAACTCGTTTCGTCACTTAACGGCTCGTTTAACGCCCACAGAAACACTTATCGACCCTTAAATCTTATCGGGAACATTAAATGACTTCATTTATCATTATCTACTTTAATTTCATTATTTTAACTCATTTTAACACATAACTCACGTAATTCGTTTAATTCACATAAGCACATATACAACACATAGTTACTAACGGTCACTAACGACAAGTTGACGGTCAACGTCAAAAGTCAAACTTGAAAAGTTTGGGATGTTACAATGATAGTTGTCATTCCCCCGTTTTGGGTACCGTTTTACATAAAACGTTAAGTTTTTGGTTAAATTCAAAAACTGGCCATTTTACGTCAAATGAGTATATGCCAGTTCCGTTTTGTAGATAAAACGGAGTGTTTTATGAAAAACGGAAAGTGTAAGTCCCAACTTGTTAGATGGTACTACTGAAGACACCTCTATGTCGATGGTGGAGTTACTTTGCAATATACTTGCTGAACTGGAGACGACCAGTTGCAGAGGTATATACCAAGTTCTAGATAGATTACTTATATAAAAGACAATAAGTAAAGAACAATGCAATAATACAAATAACTTGTAAACAATCTTGATGAGACAATATGTAGTTTTCATGTGTAATTTATTTATTGATATTAAACAAATTACAAGGTTGATGCGGAACCAAGATAATACACGAATGTAAATATCCTAACAACCTATGAAATACAATTGATCTATACTCGGAATTTCTCTTCAACAATCGAAACACTTAAAGTAGTGAAATGTTCCTTTTAGCGATTGAGAGAATATTGCACAAGTTCACCAAGAATATTGCAGGTTTGCAAAGTGTGAAGTATTTATCTTGTGAGTTGAATACTTAAATTCTTGGTTGTGCAATGACTTGTATTTA
This sequence comes from Erigeron breviscapus, assembly GCA_034093135.1. Lineage (NCBI taxonomy): Eukaryota > Viridiplantae > Streptophyta > Magnoliopsida > Asterales > Asteraceae > Erigeron > Erigeron breviscapus. The sequence goes on along the minus strand of CM067171.1, from coordinate 39,872,743 downwards.
TAGGCAAAGTTAACATTGGGATGTTAACTTTAGCCATACAAATGTGGTTGGGAGCATTTAAGGAATAGCATTTAATTCCTTAAAAAGCATTGTAAAGTCGCATGTTAAAGTGACTTTACATAACCACCTTTATGTACCTTTTAATACTTAAATAATAAGATAAGGCTTATTATCCGGGTAAAAGGTACATAAAGCATACAAGTCAATTCCTCGTAATCAGTGTAAAGCTTTGTAAGGGCTTTCCACTGATGGTCTCCAGTTTATAACTGACTAGAATGCCAACTGGGCTTCGCTGCCATTGCCATTCTCTATCTTCCATTTGTTGTCTTCGACTTCAAGTGGAATGCTTCTTCAACTTGGTCAGTTCTCAACTGGAGGAAGTCTTCAGTTGCGTTAACTGTACGGTGCAACTGGACTTCAATATATTTCTCGACAAATCATCTTTGGTCGCCAGTTTACTGGGTCACCAGATGCAACTGGTGACTGGTCAGTGTGAGCTGGTGACTGGACAGTTCCAGGTGAACTGGTCCTAACAAATTCCCCCTATTTGTCTAGAAATATAGTCTAAGTCTTTTCTAGTTCTTGTATCTGTACAAGTGTGAACTGGAGAGACTTGTTCGATTTAAATCTATTTAGTTATCTAAGGCATTTTTATAGATCAATAAATGCCTTAGGTTTTTCTTTTAGGTTTGTTAGATTTTAATCTTTTATCTACCTTGTGGTTGCAAACTGGTAACTTCATTTATACAAGGGAATGAAATTTATACAAGTTACAGAATGTAAATACAAATTACAAGTAGATAAACTGAAGAAAGAACTTAATGAGATGGCCCTTCGCCAGTTCTTCTTTTTTTGGCAACTGAAGAGATAGGCTGAGTATCTTCAGGGTCAATATTCAACTTTTGCTCAAGATTTTCTTTATGTTGAATCTTCCCCCTTAGAAAGTTTACCCATGCTTTCTCGAACCTATTCTTTTGTGCCTTGGCATCCAAAACATTCACCATCTCCACCCATTCGCTGAACCCATATTGCATCGCACCAGGATTGTCAGTTTTAACCAGTGGCCCACCAGCATACTTAACTTCAATTTGAAAGACCTTGGTGCCTGGCTTGATTGTAACATTGACACTATTAATAGTACCACTATGTCTTCTGGTTGACATGATCTGGGAGTAGTAGTTTCTTCCTTCAGATTCATTTGTGATTTTTATACTCCCAGCACCAGCAGCCAGTACAGCGGACTTAATGTCTTCATTTGAAACTTCGCCAGTTGGTTCAACGAATGTGCCAAGGTCAGCATCCCTTGCATCTTTTGTCAGTGGTCTTCTTGGTTGTGGAATCCTTCTCCTTGGTGGATTCAAAACATCCTTCACAACCTTTTTGACATTTGCAATTCTCTTCAGAATCCCACTGACCCTCATTTCTTTTGCCTTCTCCACTGAAATATTTAGACTTCTGGCATCAAATTCTGCCTCATCCTCAGCATAGTGTCTATCCAGTTCTATATCTAGCATTTCATTCAACTGGTCAACTATCCTGGGATCATTTTTAACCCTAACATACTCATCCTTAGTGATACCCAGAAGATTGGCATCACTCATATCCAGCAACTTGATTTGAGCAAGATGTGCCCTCGCTTCCACTTGGTTTCTTTGTTTCATTTTCTTCTTTTCTTTAATGTCATTTCCAAGTCTGGCCAGTCTTCTGCTATCACTATCTGAAACTGGAGGAAGTATGTCAGTATTTCCAGTTTCCAACATTTCATCAGTGGCCGACTGGGCAGATGCTTCAACAGCCAATCCTTTACCCTTGTCCATCACAACATTCCCACTATCTCCATTACCACCAGATCCACCTACCCTTTGCTCACCAGCTTCAGTACTGGTAGCTACAACCAATTCTCTTCCAGATCCAGATGGAGTCCTTCCAGGTGCAACTGGTCGTGTAAGGACTGAACTTCTTTCCCCTTGGCAGCATCTAGACCTGCCCTAATTGCTTCCCATTCAGAGGGGTGAGATGGCAACCGGTCAAGAGGCTGCCATGATTGCAAGTCCTTACACTCTTTGAATATGCCACACATCATCCTGAAGGACCTCCATAAATGGTTCGTCTCCTTGGACTGGGTCAAGACATTTGCAAGAACTTGGTCTTGACCAGTTTTCAATTCATTCAAAATTTTGGAGTCTTCATCCAACCCAGAGACAACCCTTTCCTTCACATCCTCATCACTCTTCTTCATATTCTCTACTTCAGTGGTCAGTTTATTCAATGATTCAGCATGTAGAGATACTTGGGTGTTCAAATTCTCAATGCTGCCCCTCAACTGGTTAATCTCACTGGTAAGTGGGGCCAGATCAACCTGAGGAGTGTCCAGCTTGGTGATCTCAGACATCACCCTTTCAATCAAACGTTCTTCTCTAGCACCCAACGTATCTTCTATCTTCTGACCAACTGAAGACATCAACTGCTCTCCAAGGCCAGTTACATCTAGGCCAGGTCTTTCAATAAGTTCTTTGACCTGCCTTTCAATCTCTTTCAAGTCAACTTCGGAAGTTCTGACAGTATTTCCTAGCAAGTTGGAGATTGAACTGTACACCTTGGAGTGAGTTAGGTCAAAGGCTTCTTTTAGAGTACCAGCTAGATTGTTGCAGCCAGTGACCAACTCATTAAGCTTCTTGAACACCAAGTCTTCATTTGAAGAAAACTTGTTTATCCCCAGATCGACCACCTTAATATTTGTCAAAGAGTCCTTGTGGTATCTGGAGAAAGACTTGGTATTCTTGTCAAGTGTCTTCTGAATCTCCTCCACCCTGGTAAGAAGGTTTTGGAGATCGGCTTGTAGTGAGACAACTTGGCTGTCCAGTGACAAAGGAGAAGGTGTCACTGGACCACTTGCAGTTACTACTGGAGCAACTGGAGGAGGCAAACTAATGGAAGTCTCCCCAGTTGTCAGGCCAGCAGTTGAATATATAGAAGGAGTGGTGGAAGAAGAAAGGACTGGAAATTCAATGTGTTGTTCATGCTGAGAATGCTCAGGTGTGAACAACGGCGAAGGTGGTGGGGGCATTTCTCGAGCAAGTGAGAATTGCCCAGTTGGTGAAGGAGCGGAATATATTGGTAAAGATATATCTATAGGCACATTTATTTGTGGTGGTGAAAATGAAATTGATGCGTCTGGAGGTAAGACTGGAGATGAAGGGTCTTGAGCTTGTACAGAAGCATCAAGAATCTCCTGGTCTGTTTCAGTACCTTCAGAATCCGAAGATTCTATAAGGATTTCCTCGTCATTAACACTCATGTCCAGATCCATGAATGTGACAGAGGGCTGTTCAGTTACCTGGACAGTCTCCAGATGACCTTCCCCAGTTTCCTGGATGGGTACATCTGTTGGAGGATCAGATACCGAAGTATCTTCACCAGGGATAGACGTGATTGGAGTTGCTTCAGTTATGGTTGCTCTATCCTCAACCACAACTTGAGACGAACTGGAGGGTCCCTCATTATTTTGAGGCCCGCCTAATTGTCTTTCTGATTCACTTTCCAAAGGTGCATCAGTTTTAGCAAATGCCAGTTGCATTCGCTCTGGAATTTCGACCTCTCCAGCTTCAGATACCAGAGAGTCTAGATTCCTCAACATATCTGGCCTTGTGTACGGTGAATCTGTACTTTTATACTCTTCATGGCCCAGAATTTGTTGAAAACAAAGAGAGAGAAACCTTGAAAAGGGGATACACACACCCCTGGAGCCCTTCAGTTTTTGTACTAGGCTTCTATACAAAATATCTACAAAGTCCACTCTCAATCCGTTCCACAAGCAGTAAGCCATCTCTGCTTGTGAGGAGTTAATCTGGTCAAGTCCACCAGAACTCCCACCATGCTCTCCACCAGGTGGATGAAAAAGTACCTCCATGAAGGTGTAAGGCCCTTCATGGTCATCCCATTCTCCAAGCACTCCCTGTGTCCCATTTCCAGGAGTACTTGGCGAAAGTTTATATTAGGGGGCAAGACGACTGGAGATTCACCCTCTCTCCAGTAATTGAGGCGTAAGGCATCCCTCAATATATCGGCTGACAAGGCACACTGGATTGTTCCATCCTGTAACGTGAAACTGATGGAGGAACAATCGGAAGAAAGAACAGCAGTGTACCAAAACTCACATAAGTAGTTGTGAAACATCTTACGTGGGTTTAGAGAGAATGAGGGTCCTATTGGAGAATTCTTCAAAAACTTTTGAATTCTACCAATAAGGGTATCGGACCCTTGAGATCCTCGTAGGCTGGCCATAGGATTATTTGGATTTAGTTTTATGACCGAAGCACTACTAGGGGCACCAGGTGCCTGTGTGATATCTGGTGAGGGATTGTATGGAACAGTCAAGAGATT
>CM067171.1:39775619-39867360 GCA_034093135.1 Erigeron breviscapus | reverse complement strand
AAACTACATCAACTGCATAGCTACATACTACATTAAGCAATACTACATTACACTACAATAGGGACTGCATCTCAGGTCTCATGGTCAACTGCATAACCCATAATACCTCCCAAGTAACCCATATGCCCACATGCAATATAAAGATACCGAATGGAAGTGTTTACGATTTGAAACCAGCTTTTAGTTGATCCCCCAGCGTGTCAAAGTAGTGTATCTTACCTGGTAGTAGTGTACGCGCGCAAACAAATAGCTAATAATGCTTATCAGTAATCCGACACCTATCGTACATTAACATATGAAATATAAGTCATTTGGGACTCAAACGAACTTAACAAACCTCACGAACTTAGTCTGGAAAATCCTTCTTACGAACTTAGCTACAGTTCTAACGAAGATTATCTTCGTTCTTACGAAGATAAAGGTTATCTTCGTTTGAAGATAGTTTGTTCTTACGAAGATAAAGGTTATCTTCGTTCTTACGAAGATTATCTTCGTTCCAACGAATTTAGACCCAGTTACGAATTTAATCTTAATTTCGTCCAGAATTCCAAAACGACTAACTTCTTCAATTTTTCCAAAATTCGATCGATCAAGGCTTCTTCCCAAACATGTTTTTGACACACATAAACATCTTTTGATTATCAAGATCGATTATGGACTCGTTTAACACCGTTTTGAACGTTAATTGACCAAAACACCACATAAACCCTAATTCTTTGCAAAACTCCTTTTTAATCAGATCTGGTTCCTTATTAAACAACTTCTAAATCTGAAAATACCATCTATAATTCAGTGATTACCTGCTTGGCTAGATGATCGATCAATTCCAACACCAAAACACCCAATTGCTTGACCAAAAACTTGATTAATTGCTTTAGAATTCAAGAAAGGCTTTGATAGGCTTTGTGTGTTTTCAACAAGTAATGGCTGCTGGAAATTAGCCTAATGACACCTTCCAAACCCTAAACCCGTTTTTGACTTTACCCATATGTCAAGACTAGTCCCTAGACTTCCAAATCCTTCATTATTGGTCACAAACTACATTATTGACCATATACAACATTATCCCTTCATTAAATGTCACTTCATAGACCTAAACCTTCGTATTTCACACATTTATACTACATTAACATTTAGGTTTTCAAACCTCACACATAACACACATTAACTACGTATATGCATATATTCACACTAGACTTAACGACACACATGAGGTTGACTTAACAGCGTTAGTCAAATCTTAAAGAAAAGTTTGGGATGTTACAAGTATTCTAGTTTAGTTTTACAGAAAATTAAATAAATTAATGTATGTTAACAACAAATCACATTACATAATGAAAAACGGATTACATAATTAAAAACACATTACATGATTAATAAAAGCAATGGATTACTTACGACCCTCTATTGACATACTTCCTATGCCCTAGTGAGCGTTTCGGTCGAGCCACCACTGGTCATGTTTTGGGCATTTGACTTCGTCGACGGTTTTGTCTTCACCGCAATTATCATGGTATGATTCGGCCCAAGTGCATTGTTCTCCCAACGTGTGACCGACATCAAAAACATCCTTGATCGCGGGCTTGACCCTCTTAATCTCCTCTTGCAGAAAAACGGAGTATTGGCCTTCATGCTTTGAGATCTCACCGTATGGCGCATGTATTTCCTTTATCATTACCTCGCAACGTTTCCTTTTCTCCCGTAAACATCCCATAACCCGGGATATTTCTGTTTGAAGGAGGATGTCTTCTTTGATATCAGCCATGATTAGTGACCTCATCTCATCGACAGTCATGTGAGGTCGGTGAACAATGTTTGATGACGACGCCATTTGAAGTGGAAGAGTGAAATGGAATTGTGAATTGAATTTGGGAGCCCCTAAAATCGTGTTTATATAGTGAATTCAATGTTACCCGCTTAGGGGCTAAAGCTATAATATTTTTTAACTTACTTGCTATTTGAATGTTTTAGGGACTAGTACCGTAAATAAATTTGAAATACCCCATTTAACTTACCAATATATATTGTCTTCTTCGTCAAACATTCCTTACCCAAATAACAAACTTTTTTATCGTGGAAATGGCTTCTTCATCAAAATTCACTATCCCAAAAGCACCGTTGACTGTCAGCCAAGTGAAGGACTGTATGATGGCCGATATCCTAGACCACTCAACGTTTCAAGAGGAACTCAAGGTGGTTATGCAAAAGCTAATTGCGAAAAATAAATGGTGTCGAGAACAATTTTTTATTTTACAAGCAAGAGAATGTTCTCCTCTTGAGTTGCAATATACAGATTATTTGCAGGGGAAGATCGACAACATCGAAATTGCAATTGAACAGCTTGACAGCGCGGCTTTCACATTGTACAACTTGAACAGATCGGCCCGGCGACAACATCAGATGGTTTAATGATTTTGTAATGTCTTTTAATTTCTAGTCGTTATCCTTTTTTTTAAAAATAAAATGGTATTCTTAAGAATTTCCTTATTGCTGTGTGTATTTTATTTAGTTTTTCTTAAATATTGGACCTAATGTCTGCCATAACATCTAACCAATAACTTTTGTTAGCGGCTATGTTGGCCCATTAATTGGGAGGAGACCCAAATCCTACGTTTGACATAAAACGTATGAAGTAAACGACAAACGAGCTTTGATAAGCATGCATACGGTATGTACAATGACACCATATTTATACCACATTTTGAATAGCAACGTTTTATGTAATACGGTATGTTGCCGACCTCCACACACTCCCTGGCATCTTTTTAAATATGTAGTATCTGTCCATCATTCCACATAAAACTAAAACGGTATTCGTAAAAGACAAATACTAAGATATAGTGCGTTAAGGTCCATTTCTATTTAATTGATAGGATAGAATAATGTCATTTAAGTTACAAAGAGAAAAGTTTTTGATATAAACAATTTTTTTACGTTACAATTTTCGTCCGTATATGATATATGACAAGTAATGTGTACTGTGACTACTAAGAACTACGGGAAGTATATCAAAAAGACCTTTCATACGATAATACACCATGAAAGCAAACGGACAAACACATATAACTATACATTTCATTGACACATTTAAATATATCATGTAACGGTGGTCGATAACAAAGTGTGTAAACATAAAAACCATTATAAATATAATGGAAATAAGACATGTGCTTAAGCCCGACATCAAGAAGAGGTATGTTATATCTCGGTGTATGCACGCCTTCTTTGATACAAAGACAACAGTATTACTTGCGTATGTTTATTAGTAGTAAGCTACGACCATCTTCGTTATCGGCTTCGTTACCGATATATTGGAGCTTGTGCATTCCCTGTCTCCGATTTCGGGCAGAATATTAGGGTATACAAATGATGTTGAGTCACGCTGTCCGAATACAACGTTACTTGTCGAATGCTTCATAATATGGATGGGAGATATGAAGACAACTTTTTTTTTGCCATTTTGGGTGGATACAAATTTTGGCCATGTAAATTTTCGGATTAGAAGGTAAGTATTTATAGTCATGATATAGACCCCGTTTTACAAAAGATGGAGTTTACTGCATATACAATGCTCCGTATCACCTTAAACGCATGATAATAAAATCACATAATAGTATTTACATCCTAATAAAACGTGCATGACAAATGCAACTTTGTGGGTGTCAGTCTGTCACCCACTAACTTGTGTACATAAAGTGATCAGTTTTAACTAAAACATTACTACTTGAAGGGGAAGAAGACAAAATACAGGTCCGTCTAACGGCCTTTTTGACCAAAACAAGTTCAAAAAAATTACACTTTTGGTCCTTTAACGGCTAGTTTTCCTAAAATCCTATATATACACTTGCATTCTATTAAAAATTTCATACCAGTATTTCATATATTCATAGATTTTTTCCTATCTGCTATACACAAACACATTTTCGATGGCAAACATGACCATCCGTGATGCAAAAATGGGCATGCAGGGTCACATGCTTGACGATGACAGACACAAGACTGAATTAAATGTAGTAGTTGATTTGTTTCCTTATTGTATATTTGTACTTAGAATGTAAATGTCTAAGTATGGAAGGGGGCTTAGTGTAAATTAGTCATATGTATATAAACCCCTTCCATTAAGCATTTTGTAACTTTTCACCCATTTATGCAAACTAATCTTTCCCTGCCAAACACATTCTCTCTCTCTAATTTCTCTCTCTAAAACCGCCATTGATAAACACATAAACACACACGTAAGCTCGAAATCTATTCATTACAGTTGGTATCAGAGCACAAACAGAGTTACTGAACGATCCAGAAGCTTAATTCAAGCTTAATTTGTGCTTAATTTCCAGAATTTATCTTGTTTCTGAAAGGTTCATTTGCCGAGGTTACTCTTTGAGTGATTTCTGCAAATTAAGTGTGTTTTAGTTTAAATTTTGTTCATCGATCGATTCATTATCAGTATATCATCCTTCATTATCGATTTCAGAAGCTAATTTCATCATTTGAACTATTTTTGCTCGAGCTCGGCAAATCGCATGTTCGAGAGGGTTTGAATTCTAGTTGAAATTAGCATCTAATTTGTTCAAGGATTTGTGCGCATTGTTTTCCTGATCATTTTGATATAAAGTACGAGCTTTAATTCGCAAAAATGAAGGAGATATTGAAGATTTACAGTTTTCTCTGCAAATGAGGGTCTGGCTGAACGAAGAAGACAAACAGTAACCGACTATTTTGTCAAGTAGTGATTACTCGTGTTTGCAGAGGTCATTGGCTTGGTTTGATCTTACTTGTTCTATTTGCAGAGCTTATTGCTCGGCAAATACGTGGTTCAGCATAATTTGGCTAAGTATTGATCATACTTGTTCTATTTGCAGAGCTAATTGCTCGGCAAATAGTTATTTCAAGAATATTTGTTAAGGATTGGTGATAATTGTTCTATTTGCAGAGCTCTTTGCTCGGAAAATAGTTGTTTCAAGAATCTTTGATTTAAGACTGGTGCTACTTGTATTGTTTGCAGAGGTTTAAGCTCGGAAAACAAGTACTTTTGGTTGGTGCGACTAAGTACAAGTTCTATTTGTGCTATTTGCAGAGTTATTTGCTCGGCAAATAGTTGATTTTGATTCTTCGACCAAGTGATTTTGTTAGTTGTGCTGTTTGCAGAGGTTTAAGCTCGGCATTCAGTTGAAGTTGGTTGTTGACCAGTGTACTTGGGTCGTGACTTGGCAAATTACACTGTTTGCAGAGGTTTTAGCTCGGCATTTAGTTGTTTTTGAAATTCTCAAATCAAAAGTTTCAAGAAAATCAATTCAAGACCATTTTTCATCAATATTCTTCAAGTGGGAAGAAAATAAAATTTTCAAATTTTTAATTGTTCCATTTGCAGAGGTCTAAGCTCTGCATTTAGTTAAAATAGAAAATTTTACAAATTTTTTTTTGGAATTTATTTGAAATGGCTTCAAGGGAAGCTTTAGCTCTTGGTTCTGAAGGAAGACCTCCTGTCTTGTTTAGAGGTTCGTATCCTCAATGGAAGAAAAGGTTTCTGAACTGGATAGACAGACAGAAGAATGGAAAACTGTTGAGAAAATCTTACAAAGATGGTTCTGAAATTCCAAAGAACCCTGTAAATGGAGAAGTTTTACCTGAAGAAAGTTGGAATGCAGAACAGAAGAATAGAGTTGAGGCTGATCAAAGTGCAATTGCCTATCTTTACCAAGCACTTCCTGATGACATTTACTGCAATGTGGACTCCTATGAAACAGGAAAAGATATATGGGATGAAGTGGAGAAGCAGATGGAAGGATCTGATGTGTCAAACACCATAAGGTTGTCGACTGTTCTGAACATGTATGAAACATTCAAACAACAAAAAGGTGAACCATTGAATGAGGTATACATCAGATTCTGCAATGTCATCAATGAGCTTAGAAAGGATGATGTGAAGAGAACCAATATGGAACTGAACATCAAATTCATCAAAAATCTGGAAGAGGAATGGCAAGTGTATGGAACCCAACTCAACCAACAATCAGACTTTGGGAAACTCACCATTCACACCTTGTATGAGAAGCTGAAGCTGAATGTTGAGGATGTTCAGAGGATCCAGAAGAGGAAAGAAGAAAGTTCTCATTCCGATCCATTAGCCTTGGTAGCTGAGAAGAAGACTTCAAAAGTGTCAAGACAAAGTTTTGTTGAATATGACACTGATTCTGATTCAAGTGAAATGAGTGATTGTGATCTTGATGAGAAACAAAAAGAGATGTACAAAGAACTCGCTTATTTCACAAAGGCTTTCAAAAAGAAATTCTTCAAGAAGAAACCAACAAATAATCAGCTCAGGACTTCATCAGTCTCTTCGTATGCCAAAAATGCGAATGCTCCTAAGTTTGATCAGAAGAAAGAGTTTGTTGGTGGTGAGAAGAAGTATGACAATCAGAAGAAGTTTGAGAAGGTCATGGAGAGAAGGAATGAAGACAAGAAGTGCTACAACTGTGGTCTTACTGGACATTTTGCTATCAACTGCACTAAACCTCGACAGAAGAACTCCGAGTACTATAAGTACAAACTTTTGCTAGCAAGACAAGAGGAAAGTGGAATTGCTCTGCTCGCTGAAGATGACAAGTGGTTACATCTTTCTGATGAGGAGACAGACGAACTTGCAGCAAATGTGTGCTTCATGACGAAGATCAAGAAATCAAAGGAGTTGGATGATGTTGAGGAAAGTTCTTCAGAGGATGATCAGGTACTAACTCTTCCCAAATCTGTGTTAAAACACTACATGGACATGAGTGAAACAGCAAGAAAAGATTGCAGGGAGTTGAGTAAAAAGAATTTAAAATTAAAGAAAGATTTGGAAGACAAAGAAAAAGATTTTCAAAATAAATTTGATTTGATTCAAAAGGAATTTGAGAATTTGAAATCTGAAAAAGCAGCAGTCACTTTTACTCCCAACTCTAAACTGCATCTTGAACAACAAGAACTTGAGACCAAAGTTCTTGAACTGAACAAGACCGTCAGACAACTTCAAATTGAAAAGACCAATGAGATGTTTCGAGCAAATGCATTGGCTGAGAACATTGAGTCTTTAAATGTGAAATTGAAAGAATCTATCCCTGATTTGACGGAATTTGAAAACAAAATTTCTGACCTAAAATATGAGTGTTGTATAAAAGATTCTCTTAAACAAAAACTTGATAAAGAAAATGATGAGCTTAAAGGTGAAATCAAATCTTATCAAGATAAGTTGTATAAGATAAATCGTTCATATCAACAATTTTTTTTTGAATATGCCAAGAAATTCAGAATCAATATTCACTTCAGGGTTAGGTTATGTCAATCCAAATCATTTGCTCAAAGCACAAGAAGAAGTCCCATCATTATATAAGGAATCTTATTTGAGATGTGGGATGACTGACCAGTTTGTGAGACCGAATGATAGTGATTTTGAGACTGATGATTTTCTAAAAGAGGGTGCAAAAGTCTATTTTAACTATGCGTTAATGGATGAGTCATATGATTTTTTCAGTCACCCTGTACATGAAATGAAAAAGGAAAATCATGAGGCTGTAATTCCTGAAATTCTTGAGTGTTTTAAAGAAAAACCTTTAGAAGAAACAATTCCAATTCCAAAAGCTGAAAACTTGAGACCTTATGTTCCACAAAAAGTTTTGGAAAAGGTAATTGAGGATCTGCAAAAGTCTCTTGATGAAAAGCAATCTTTGATAGACAATCTGCAGACTCAAAATCACTTGATCATTGACCAACCCAAGTTAGATTCCAAAGTTTGTGATCCATCTGGATGTTCTGTGAGTTCTATGTGTGAAAGTGTAAATGCTTCTGTGCAAACTGAAAAAGAATCTCAGATCTTTGATATGTGCAAAATTGATTTTGACCAAAAGTTTTCTGAATCATTTGAAAAAATGAATGAGAAGATTTTATCCATGAAAAAGAAAACCAATGTGTTTGAAGAGAATCATCCAATTCATGTTCAAAATGTGAATGTAGACATAAAGAAAGTTGTTCATGTGTCTGTTCAAACTGATGGTGATTTAGATGATGTTCATGATATTGATGATTATTTCTTCCCGATTACTTCTGAAATTGAGACTTTTACCAAGTTTTCTGAGGGAACTCTATCATACTTGAATGAAATTGATGCTTTCAAACAAAAGTTTGAAAAAGAAAGGGAACAGAGGTTAAATGTGCTAAAGGAACTTAATGATCTAAAAGTTGAATTTCAATTTCAGAAAATAGCACTTCAATTTCATAAAGAAAAAGAAAAAGCATCAATTCCACTCAAGAGAAGTCCTTGTCCAACAAAGATAAGTGAAGCAAGTGTGAAATTGGAAACGGATGATCTCTCAACATATTTGGAAGGAAATTATGATTTTTCTCCTGACTTTGAAAAACATTTTGTTCAAAAAGAAGAAAAACATGAATTTTTTCTAAAGAAGATTCCAAAGTCACACTCTTCACAAACTTCCCCAATCAATAAGTTCCAAAGACCAAAGACCACCCAACAATCAAAGACCAACCCATCACCCAAGACTGATTCAAAACCAAAGACCAAACCATCACCAAAGAATGTTTCAAAACCGAAGTTCAATCAATCACCAAAGAAGGATTCAAGTCATAATTCAAAGAAAGGTCCCACAGTTCAAAAGACTTCTAGGCAACCAAAGATGTACAAGGTCAAATCTGAACCTAAGTCACAAAAAGAAGTCAAAACAAGCAATGGTCCGAAGATTATTAAGAATGAAACTCTCTCATTAGGTAACAAACAACCTCAGCAGGTTAGGTATTCTAGTTTCCCTAGGTATTCTCAGAAGAATCCTAAGTGCACTTTACAGAGGGTTAGAGATACTTTTACAGGCATGACTAAATACAAAGACCAGTATGGTTGGCTGTCACCTAATAACATAAAGAAAGTGAATAGGACCACAGAAACCATCAAGAAGAAACCTGTTCAGAACATAGATGCTAAATTGATTTCTAACTCTAAGAATGTTCGTGTTTCAGGTGACTTGTGCTTGAATAGTAGCAGTAAATGGATTCCGAAAGATAGATTTTTGCATGCTACTAGAAAAGTCAAAATTGATGGAAACACTACCCATGTCAAACAAGTGTGGATTGTCCGTAGATCAAATACATTAGATAATGCTAATTCATCTAGGACTAGTCCTGCTTGTATCAAAACTTGTGTATAAATCATCACATTTCTTGTCTGTAATTCGTATTTGTGTTTTGAACAATTATGTGTGCTTGTTTGTTATTTGAATAAAAAGTTTGGTTGTGTGTTATTTTACTTAATATTTTTTTTCTTTCCATGTGTACTTGCATGTTATCCCTCTAACCTGCAAGGACCCAATCAACATGGGTACCTAAAACATATTTCTTGTCCTTGCAGGAATACCTCATTTGTGTTTGGTATGTTGACTCGGGATGTTCTCGTCATATGACTGAAAACAAGTCCATTCTTTCGAACTTTGTTGAAAAGTTTATGGGAACCGTCAGATTCGGAAATGATCATATTGCTCTTATTCTCGGTTATGGAGATATTGTTAAAAAATGGTGTCACTATCAAGAGAGTTTCTTATGTTGAAGGCCTAGGACACAATCTTTTTAGTGTTGGACAATTTTGTGACAATGATCTTCAAGTATTATTCAGGAGATATGAATGCAAAGTGCAGACTGAAGATGGTGTGGATATTCTTACTGGAACAAGAGACAATAATTTGTTCACTATTGATCTCAACAACATTCCATCTAATTCTTCAGAGATTTGTCTTCTTTCGAAAGCAACTGCACAAAACTCTTGGTTATGGCATCGCCGTCTTTCTCATCTGAATTTTCAAACAATTAATGCTCTCGTGGATAAAAAACTTGTTGAAGGACTTCCTGATTACAAGTATGAAAGTGAACATTTTTGTCCAGCTTGTGCAATTGGAAAGATGAAGAAAGCATCACACAAACCGAAGAAGTTTCTAAGTACAGAAGGTCCTTTGCACCTAATACATATGGATTTGTGTGGCCCAATGAAAGTTCAAAGTATCCATGGCAAGCGATACATTCTTGTGTTTGTCGATGATTATTCTCGTTACACTTGGGTATTCTTTCTTCATGCAAAGAGTGACACTCCGAATGCAATTATTGATTTCATAAAGAAGACCCAAGTAAATCTTAAATCATCGGTTAGAATTGTTCGCTCAGACAATGGAACTGAATTCAAGAATTCAACAATTGATTCTTTCTTCAAGTCCATGGGTATTAGTCATCAATTTTCCGCTGTCAGAACACCTCAACAGAATGGAGTAGTTGAACGTCGAAATTGAACTCTTGTTGAAGCAGCTAGAACAATGCTTGCTTATTCTAAGTTGCCTCCGAATCTATGGGTTGAAGCTGTTGCTACTGCCTGCTTCACTCAAAATAGATCAATCATTAACAAGAGGTTTGATAAAACTCCATATGAGGTGATCAACAATAGAAAGCCCAATGTGAACTTCCTGCACATTTTTGGATGTGTATGTTATGTTCTCAATGATCGAGATAATCTGGGCAAGTTTGATCCAAAAGGCGATGAGGCATATTTCATAGGTTATTCGAGAGAATCGATAGCATATCGTGTATATAACCGAAGAACCAAGAGAATCGAAGAGAGTATGAATGTTAGATTTGATGAACTTTCGGGAATGGTTCTTGAACAACACAGTTCAAGACCCGAACTTCAATGTCCACAAGCTTCCGCAACAAAGACTGCTTCAAATGTCAAATCATCATTCTCTATTCCAACAACACAAAACTTGGATATCTTGTTCGAAGAATTTTTCCAAGTTCCGAAAGAAGTTCCTGAATCTGATGGAAATGCCAATGAACCTTTCAGTTCAAATTCAGAAGAGTTGGATCCCAATGAGTCTTCACCATCACAATCATCAGATGTTAATTCATCATCTGATTCTCCTCCACCTACTGATATTTCAGAGTTGCATTCTCAACCTCATAATATCACACAAGTGGCAAATCCTACAACTAATCCTGAAGAATATGATCATGACGACTTTGTTGAACCAATTGCAACTTCGTTTGAACAATTAACAGAACAACATTCTCCTGATTTTATTGATTCTGAAGAATCTGGTGATCCACTTGATCCAATTCCTCACACAACCAAGTGGACAAGAGCTCATCCTATTTCTCAAGTCATTGGTAATCCAACAACTGGAGTTCAGACAAGATCCGCATCCGCGAATGAATGTCTGTTTGTGAATTTTCTGAGTTTAGTTGAACCAAAGACAGTGAATGAAGCTCTAAGTTGTCCAGATTGGGTGAAGGCAATGCAAGAAGTACTTAATCAGTTCGAACGTCTTGAGGTATGGAAATTGGTTCCAAATCCTTACAAGAACAAGGAGCCAATTAAAACCAAATGGATCTTCAAGAACAAAAAGGATGAAACTGGAGTTGTTGTACGCAACAAAGCACGATTGGTTGCAAAGGGATACTGCCAACAAGATGGAATTGACTACGATGAGACATTTACACCAGTTGCACGAATTGAGGCTATTCGGATGTTTCTTGCCTATGCTGCCTACAAGAAGTTCACAGTCTACTAAATGGATGTCAAAACTGCCTTCTTGAATGGAATACTCAAAGAAGAAGTGTATGTTGAACAACCAGAAGGATTTGTGAATTCCAAACATCCAGACTATGTTTACAGGTTAGATAAGGCTTTATATGGTCTGAAACAAGCGCCTTGTGCATGGTATGATGCTCTATCCTCTTATCTTGTGAAATCTGGTTTTAGCAAAGGTTCGATTGACACTACCTTGTTTATCAAACGACAAGGGAGTGACATCATTCTAATCCAGATTTATGTTGACGACATAATTTTCGGGTCAACTAATCCTAAATACTGCAAGAATTTCTCTGCTTTAATGATCAAGAAATTTGAAATGAGCATGATGGTGAATTAAACTTTTTCCTTGGTCTTCAAGTAAAACAGTTGTCAAATGGTACTTTTATTTGTCAATCTAAGTACATTCTTGACATGTTGAAAAAGTTTGATATGATGGATTGTCAAACAATTGGGACACACATGGAAGCTCGAACAAAGATTAATGCTGACTTAAATGGAAAATCTTTTGATCAAAAGAAATATGGTAGTATGATAGGATCACTCATGTATTTGACTGCAAGTCGCCCGGATATTATATTCGCCACATGCATGTGTGCCAGGTACCAGGCCAATCCCAAGGAAAGTCATTTCCAGGCCGTTAAACGGATCTTCCGATACCTGAAAGGCACAGTGAACCTTGGTCTCTGGTATCCAAAGGATACCGGGTTTCAGTTAATTGCATATTCGGATGCTGACCATGCAGGTTGTAAGCTTGATCGAAAGAGTACTTCTGGGAGTGTACAGTTTCTAGGGGATAGATTGGTCAGTTGGTCTTCAAAGAAACAGAATTGTGTATCCACATCTACTGCAGAAGCTGAATACGTTGCTGCAGCAAGCTGTTGTTCACAAGTTCTTTGGATGAAGACTCAGTTGACTGATTATGGATTTCAATTCAACAGAATTCCAATTTACTGTGACTCAAAGAGTGCTATTGCTATTTCTTGCAATCCTGTACAGCACACAAAGACCAAGCATATAGATGTTCGGTACCATTTTCTTAAAGATCATGTCGAGAAAGGTAACATCGAACTCTATTTTGTCCCGACAGACTACCAACTTGCTGATCTTTTCACCAAACCTTTGGATGAAAACAGGTTCAATTTTCTTAAAACCAAGTTGGGAATGCTAGATTTACAAACTTAAATGATTTCATGCCATGTATTCTATGTTCATTTTCTGTTTCAAACATTGATGTGTTTTACTTTATACTACATGCAATGTTTGAGGGGGAGAAAAAGGGTAGAATGCATGATTTTAGGGGGAGTTTGTAAATTTATTGTCTTGGTACATGCTTAATTTGAGGGGGATTGTGCAAATGCATATAAATTTTTTTATTTTATGTTATGTGTGTGTGTTTTTTTTTTAAATCTGAAAAATCAAATACAAAATTAGAAAATTTTAAAAAGATAAATTTTTTTTTTAAGTTGTTTAAATTTTTTATGTTGTTTTAGTAAGTGGTTTTATTTGATTTTTATTTTTCTTTCTTTTAGTTTTATTTTTTTTATTTCTGTTTGTTTGTTTTGTGAAAAACATTTATAAGCCCAAATCTCAAAAAGAGGCCAAAATCATGTTAGACCAATGTACTTGATTGAAGCCCAAACCTGGTTAGTGATCCGGGTTGACACGCGGGTTGTATCCATACCCGCGACCCGAATTTGAGATTTATATAGAAGTGGGCGGGCCAAATTCTTTTCCATTCAAATTCAAATCAACTTTTCTTTTACTTTTCTCTCTAAAACCGATCATTTCATCACATCAATCAATCAAAAGTTTCATCTTGTTCTTAATAATAAAAGTGGATTCATTTAAGTGATCAAATTTCTGCAATATTTCATCCTTTCATTCGATCATATCATCGATTTTTAAGGTGATAATTCTTGTTCAAATATTGTACTCCAACTGTTTAATTAAATGCCGAGATGAAATATTATGATCCTTGTGACTATTGTGATGTTTTGGTTTGTGTCTAAATGATTTTAGTTGCATGATTAGGATTATTACTTGTGGTTTATTTGTTTTTAATGCCTTAATCTGCATAATTTGTGAATTTTTCTGGGTTGGTTTGAACTAGGGCTGGGTAAACTCATAAGTTTTGATGAAATGAACCATTTGCAGAGCATTCTGCTCGGCAAATGCATTGTTTGGTATTGATGATCTTCAAAACTTCATCACTTCTGGTGAACATGTTCTTAGATTTCTCAAACAAATGTTTGGATCAAAAGTGTCATTTGCAGAGCTTTTAGCTCTGCAAATACTTGTTTTCACCAAAAGTAATAAAATTTTCACCAAGTCTTTACAAAAACTTGATGCAGAGCATTTTGCTCGGCATTCAAGGTTTTTGGTTTTCAAAATGAATCCAAGTTTTTAAAATCAACTGTTTGCAGAGCTTTGAGCTCGGCAAACAAGCCTTTTTGAATTCCAAAAGTTTTACAAGTTTTTAAAAAACAACTGTTTGCAGAGCAGTTTGCTCGGCAAACAGGCATTTTGTACAAAACTTGTTCCAAGTCTTAGAACAACTGTTTGCAGAGCATTTTGCTCGGCAAACAGTACAAATTGGATTTCTAAATTTTGTCAAGACTTGAACCATGCATTTGCAGAGCTTTGAGCTCGGCAAATGCATGTAAACTTTTCACTTAGTTTTCAAATCAACTGTTTGCAGAGCATTTTGCTCGGCAAACAGTACAAAATGAAAAATTTTCACCAAGTTTTAAACCTACTGTTTGCAGAGCTTTTTGCTCGGCAAACAGTACAAAATGAAAAATTTTCACCAAGTTTTAAACCTACTGTTTGCAGAGCATTTTGCTCGGCAAACAGTACAAAATTGAATTTTTTCATTGAAATTTTTCTTAATTAAATTGACAACATTATTGTTGATCAATATAAGGAAATTTCATACATTGAAAAGGAGTTGGACTGAACTGCTCATTTGCAGAGCTTTGAGCTCGGCATTTACATGTTTCAACTCCAATAAACGATGACTTGGTGCCAGACTTGAGTGTTCTCGTGTTTGCCGAGAAGTTTGCTCGGCAAACAATACAAATCAAAATTTTGCCAAAACTAATTTTTAGTCCTTGTCAATTTCTGAGCAAAATTTTCAAAATGTACTATTTGCAGAGCATTTTGCTCTGCAAACAGTACAAATAGAATTTAAATTTTTTTTCATTATTTTATTCTATATTTCTTTTTATTATTATTTGTGTTGTGTTTTAAAATGTGTAAATGTATTTGTGTATTGTGTTGGTAAATATATAGTATTTCATAAGTGTTTGGGGTGAGAGGCAAGGTATCGAACGCCTTTGTGTACTACCTTGTTTTTTTATCTTTTAATACTTATGTGATTCTATATATTGTCATGTTTTGTATATATATTTGGGTGAGATGCAAGGTATCGAACGCCTTTGTGTACTACTTTGTTTTCTCATATCTAATATATATGCAAAACATTGTCTATGTGTAATAAATGTGTTTCTTAAATGTTGGTATGTGTTATCATTTTTTTTCTGTGATTAAATTGTATTTTCTGGTCAAAACTTTGGTCAGTTTGTCTTAACAGAAAATAATAAACTATCAAGATGGCTATGTTTAAAGAAGGAGATTCAATGAAGATGCAAGCCAATCAAGCACTTCATATACCATTTGCTTGCAAACAGTACAAATTGGATTTCTAAATTTTGTCAAGACTTGAACCATGCATTTGCAGAGCTTTGAGCTCGGCAAATGCATGTAAACTTTTCACTTAGTTTTCAAATCAACTGTTTGCAGAGCATTTTGCTCGGCAAAAAGTACAAAATGAAAAATTTTCACCAAGTACTTAATCGAACTGTTTGCAGAGCTTTTTGCTCGGCAAACGGTACAAAATGAAAATTTTTCACCAAGTTTTAAACCTACTGTTTGCAGAGCATTTTGCTCGGCAAACAGTACAAAATTGAATTTTTTCATTGAAATTTTTCTTAATTAAATTGACAACATTATTGTTGATCAATATAAGGAAATTTCATACATTGAAAAGGAGTTGGACTGAACTGCTCATTTGCAGAGCTTTGAGCTCGGCATTTACATGTTTCAACTCCAATAAACGATGACTTGGTGCCAGACTTGAGTGTTCTCGTGTTTGCCGAGAAGTTTGCTCGGCAAACAATACAAATCAAAATTTTGCCAAAACTAATTTTTAGTCCTTGTCAATTTCTGAGCAAAATTTTCAAAATGTACTATTTGCAGAGCATTTTGCTCTGCAAACAGTACAAATAGAATTTAAATTTTTTTTCATTATTTTATTCTATATTTCTTTTTATTATTATTTGTGTTGTGTTTTAAAATGTGTAAATGTATTTGTGTATTGTGTTGGTAAATATATAGTATTTCATAAGTGTTTGGGGTGAGAGGCAAGGTATCGAACGCCTTTGTGTACTACCTTGTTTTTTTATCTTTTAATACTTATGTGATTCTATATATTGTCATGTTTTGTATATATATTTGGGTGAGATGCAAGGTATCGAACGCCTTTGTGTACTACTTTGTTTTCTCATATCTAATATATATGCAAAACATTGTCTATGTGTAATAAATGTGTTTCTTAAATGTTGGTATGTGTTATCATTTTTTTTCTGTGATTAAATTGTATTTTCTGGTCAAAACTTTGGTCAGTTTGTCTTAACAGAAAATAATAAACTATCAAGATGGCTATGTTTAAAGAAGGAGATTCAATGAAGATGCAAGCCAATCAAGCACTTCATATACCATTTGCTTGCAAATTCCCGATCATTACAGAGATTTTGAGCCATCACCCATTGAACAATGCCTTAACTGGAGGTGCAATTGTTCCCGAGAAGTATGTTTGTGAGTTATGGGAATCAATTGAATATGTAAAAGGAAGTAAGAGGCATGGGACAGCAGATTACTTCAAGTTTTCTCTTCAGTCAGAAGATGAAATCTTCAATTGTAAATTCAATCTGGCTGAGTTCGGAACCATCATTGGTTTTCCTGAACTTGAAGAATACGAAGAACTTCCAACTGTTGAAGAAATGTTAACTGGAGTTCATTCATTGGGTTATGAAGGAGAGTTGGCGACAATGAGAGATTTTAGAAGAATGAATATAGCAACTCTCTGGCATACAATGTACAATGTTCTAACAACTTGTTTGATGCCATCACAGAAAGGGATTGATCTAATGACGAAGCATTCCTTATCAATGTTCTATGCAGTCACTCACAATGTGCAGTGTGACTTTGCAAAGATAATATGGGATAAAATGATAAACAAGAAAGGAAATATATTCCCTTTATCAGATTCTTCACATTGATTATCGAAGATGTTCTTGATAATACAGAAGATATTCCAAGATTGGAAGACAGCTTTAAATGTGTAATTGCCATGTATAAATCCAACTTGAGAGGCACAGGAAGTGAAACAGCAAGGCCTTTTCCGATTCCACCATTCTTAATTAATTTGGTTCCTGCTCAGAGTCCTCATCTTAGGGCTTATCTCGAGTGGTTAGTCTCAGCAATGGGGTCTGAAAGCCAACAGACTCCTACCCAAGCTGAGCATAGGTCGCTAAGTGAGGGTCCTAGGTCACATAAAAGAAAAAGAGGGGATAGGGGTGAGGGGACTTCTGGGCAGAGGAAAAGAAAATCGAAACGAGTTATGTTTGAACAAGATGTTGTAACACCTGAACCTGTTTCTTCACCTATTTCTCAACCTATACCATCAACACAATCTACACCAACCGTTCACTTTTCGCAATCTTCACCTTCATAATCTACACCTTTACCATCCGTTGTTTCACCAAACCCACCAACTTTTACACCACCTCGCTCTTCACCTGTACTTAATCCAACACCGCTTGCTTCAGCACTACCTAATGAACCAACTCCACCACCAGGGAGAAGACTTAAAATGGCTGCTCGAAGGTCACCAAAGAAATCAAAGAAGAAGAAATCCAAATGAAAGCATACGTCTGCTGGATCTGAAAATATTGGTGCCTCGACAGAATTAGATGCTGAACAAGTAATTCATAATGTTGTATCTGAGGTTGAAACTGAGCATGTTAGCACTGGAGATGATGTTGTGCTGGAGGAACAAGGCGGATTTGAGGGAGGAGTTGAAAATACCAGAGAGGATGTGCGGTCCGGGTTAGGACAAGGCATAAAGAAAACGTTGGCCCTCCATTAGTTCAAACCAATGTGTCTAGCCGGGTTGTTTACCCTAGGGTAGAAGTCAGGAACTGCCCATTCTCGCTTGCACCAAACTCTCCCAGCCATTCTGACTCCTCACAACAGGAGTTAGTCTCACAAATGCACGGGGATCAGCCACGCTCACCACACTCTCCTCATTTGGAGGATGAGAGTGTTGAAATAAGAGAGGACCAGCCCCACCTCTCGCCTTCATTTCGTGCACAAGAGTCTAGATCTCCTAGGTACACGGTTTCACAAGCACAGTTGAGTACTGATGCCGGAACAAGCGGAGAGGGACCCACTTTGTGTGACCCTCAAGGACAGCTTGGAAATCCTGCCTTAGCTAACATCACGCCAGCTTTAGCCACAGGTAACAGTCCTCAGACCGAGACTGGGGGACAGTATGAACGCCGTAGTGACACTGTTGTTCCTCAGGATCAACCTGAGACTGTATTAACGGGCATTCTCAGTGACCCCGGTGTTGTTAGAGGTGTTACCCAACAACAAGTCCCGGACAGTGATTTATCACAGTCTAGGACACAACTCGATTCTGGTTGCAAAGCCATTGAATCTCCAACTGCTGGTGAGGGTATAACCTGAGGATCCGCAGGAAATCCTGAATCAGCTTCGCTGAATTTAGGTCACACCACAAGTGTGCAAACAACCCCTGGGTTGGTTACTCCACCTCCTACCCAAACACAAAGAACACCAACACCAAATCAAATTCCATCAACATCAACAAATCAACCTACCAAAGACTCTGCATGTGAAGTTTTGTTGAATATCTTACGGTCTGAGGGTGATTTGTTGACTGTAACTGAAAAAGGAGTGTTGAATGCTCTAGAGGTGAGAGAAAGAGAACTTGCTACTGAACGAAGAGTAAAAGCTTTGCAAGAACAAGTTGAAAAACAAAAGGCTGAATATGATGCAAAGCTTGCTGCATTTGAGCTCAGATTGTTAGAACTAGAATCTTGCCGACCGGCCTCGGTTGCTTCTAGACGGGATGATCCTGATTCTGATGATCACCCCGAGGGAGAACCAAGGAGAGGGTCAAGCCAACATTGAAAATACTTCGGCAAGAGTTGATGTGAATGCTGAGAATGTGGTAATGGAAGAAAGAGCAGAGGGTGTGAATGTTGAGAACGATACTTTAGATGATGTGATTAGAAGAAGATTAGTTGAAGTTTTTGGTGCTGATTCTGATGTAGAAAGTGAAGAAGAAGTTGAAAATATTGAGAATGAAGAAGAAGTAAATATTGAGGTCAATGAAGAAGAAGGTTTTGTTATTGAAGAGGATTTAGTTGAATATGCTGAAGGAGAAGCTGATCTAGAGGCCATAAAAGATAATGTTATATTGGATGAGCCAGAGATAGTTGAGACTCCTGTGAACGTAGAAGCTGCAGAGGAACCTATGTTTGAAGAATTTGCAGATCTTGATTACTTTGAAACAGGTCCTTCAAGCAGAGTTGAAGTTGGAGAATCATCTGCTCGTGCTAGCTCAGCTCCACAGCATTATAATTTTAATGAATTCAACAATTTTGATGATCTTAGAAAGACTCCAGAAGCTGCAGTTCAGAACTTTCAGAAATCTACTTACAAACAAGTTTTGAGAGAGGCAATCATATCCGAGGAAGTTCTTCCTGATTATTTTCCAACTGATTTAACTGAAGAACAATTAAGATTTATTAATCGGGGATACATCTTGAGGGATAGAGAAAGAATGGTTGCTCTCGGCATCAAACCAAAAGAAGCAACTAAGAAATCAAGATATCTGGAGGAAAGGGCTTACCCTATATTTTGTGGAGCAACTAAGGTCACTAAAACCAAGAGACCAGAGTTAGACTCAATGTACAAGTTTAAGGAAGCCAGGCAAATCGAAGAATACACAGAGCTTCTTAAACTTACAAAACAATATAATCCAAAGTTGCTGGAAGAACAGAGAAACCATAAGATATTGGTGCTGATCAGAGTAATCTTGATTAAAAGAGTTACTATCTCTATTCCATGTTTTCACGTCAAAAGAGATAATAACAAGATCTACTGATTTACAGAAGCCCAATTTAAACTTTTGCCAGTTGATGACATTATCTTCCTCTACAACCATTTCCTGATTGCAATGCAAAGATACCGTGAAGATGTGATTGCTTTTGATGCTGTAAAAAGGTACATGTCAAGTTGCATTCAATATGCTTCATTGGAAGATTTTCAAATAGGGTTTGAAGTTGTGAAAAGGAAGATAAATGTTCCATATCCAGATCAGAGTCTTTACACTGAAGACATTGAAAAGCTCAGTATTGGTCATGTCATTGAAGAACCATCTTTTGGGGTTGTCTTTCTAAATAGCCAAAAGAAGAAGATTTTCATTCGTATGGATGAACTTGCTTCCTATTCTGATGGAACATTGGAGTTTTGTAAAAATGTGTTGCTGTGTTTGAAGGAAGATGAGCAAGATGAAAAGAAAAAGGAATCCAAAATCAATCAAAGGCTTGAATACCGAGACAACATTCGAATGATGAGAGAAGCAAAGAATGTTCAGAAGTCAAAGTATGTTGTTCGTCGGAAAGGAGGTTGCTGGATCAAGTACGAGCCTAGTCATCTTCCAGGGCCACATAACATTCCTCCAAGAAATTTTGAAGCAAATATGATTGTTCCAAATGACAGACCCGAAGGAGAAAACTGGTCCTGGCATCCAAACAAAGACAGACCAAATACAAGAGCTTGAAGATAAACAAAGACTGGATATTTTTGACAAATCACTACTAAGGGGGAGATTGTTAGAAATATAAATGTAGTAGTTGATTTGTTTCCTTATTGTATATTTGTACTTAGAATGTAAATGTCTAAGTATGGAAGGGGGCTTAGTGTAAATTAGTCATATGTATATAAACCCCTTCCATTAAGCATTTTGTAACTTTTCACCCATTTATGCAAACTAATCTTTCCCTGCCAAACACATTCTCTCTCTCTAATTTCTCTCTCTAAAACTGCCATTGATAAACACATAAACACACACATAAGCTCGAATTCTATTCATTACACAATGTCATTCAGAGCATCACATCCAACAAGGCGGCGTACACATTCGAAATCATACGACTTCAAGGTCGGATTCGTAACGCCGTCGAAGATGAGTATCTTATTTATCTTCGACAAAAAATCGATTGCCTGGATCAAACCATTTTCCAACTTACCGCTGCAACTACCACCTTAAACAACGCTCTAAACCACGCATTATTCTGGCAAGGCGCATCTCCTCAAACCGATGACGCTGCCCGGTCTCCTGAACCATACCGATACATTCATCGCAACGACGGCGACAGTACGGTGGACTCGGACTATTCCGAGTGTTAGTGTTATGTTTTATTATTATGTAGTGTTGTATTATCATTTTTATTATTATTAAGTGTGTTAATACAATTTTGCGTTTTAGATAAAACGTAGATGGTAAACGACAAAATAGATGAGAATCATGCAGACTTTATCTGACAAATTATTTTTTTTTGCTTTTTCATTCGTTTAATGTTTCGGATACACAGATAAATGAAAAGTGTAATTAACAACACACACCGTTTGATATAAAACGGTACGTTTATAGGCCACCCACTCACTTGTGTTCATAAGACGCTCCGTTTAAGGTAATACGCTGTTCGTTCAAAAACTTTTTTTTGTGTTTAATTTAAAGAAATCGTAATAACTTGTGGGGGGACATCCACTAACATAGTTACTTCAGTTGGAGGGCTCACATAAGTGACGTTTTTGGTTAAACGTGGCTTTGTAAACGACAAATATAGGGACAACACATGTGTGGATAATATCTGACAGAAAATCTATCCAATAAATGTTTCACCCATTTCTTTGGAGAACACCAAACGCTGCATTTTAGTTAAAACGTTTTATGTAAACGACAAATATAGGGACAACACATGTGTGGATAATATCTGACAGAAAATCTATCCAATAAATGTTTCACCCATTTCTTTGGAGAACACCAAACGCTGCATTTTAGTTAAAACGTTTTATGTAAACGACAAATATAGGGACAACACATGTGTGGATAATATCTGACAGAAAATCTATCCAATAAATGTTTCACCCATTTCTTTGGAGAACACCAAACGCTGCATTTTAGTTAAAACGTTTTATGTAAACGACAAATATAGGGACAACACATGTGTGGATAATATCTGACAGAAAATCTATCCAATAAATGTTTCACCCATTTCTTTGGAGAACACCAAACGCTGCATTTTAGTTAAAACGTTTTATGTAAACGACAAATATAGGGACAACACATGTGTGGATAATATCGACAGAAAATCTATCCAATAAATGTTTCACCCATTTCCTTGGAGAACACCAAACGCTGCATTTTAGTTAAAACGTTTTATGTAAACGACAAATATAGGGACAACACATGTGTGGATAATATCGACAGAAAATCTATCCAATAAATGTTTCACCCATTTCCTTGGAGAACACCAAACGCTGCATTTTAGTTAAAACGTTTTATGTAAACGACAAATATAGGGACAACACATGTGTGGATAATATCGACAGAAAATCTATCCAATAAATGTTTCACCCATTTCCTTGGAGAACACCAAACGCTGCATTTTAGTTAAAACGTTTTATGTAAACGACAAAAATGATGAGAATCATGCAGATCTAATCCGACACACTAAATCCATGCATGCAACTGTGTGGGCGTCAGACTGTCAGCCACTCACTTGTGACCATAAGACGCTCCGTTTAAGGTAATACGCTGTTCGTTCAAAAACTTTTTTTTGTGTTTAATTTAAAGAAATCGTAATAAGTTGTGGGGGGACATCCACTAACATAGTTACTTCAGTTGGAGGGCTCACATAAGTGACGTTTTTGGTTAAACGTGGCTTTGAAAACGACAAATATAGGGACAACACATGTGTGGATAATATCTGACAGAAAATCTATCCAATAAATGTTTCACCCATTTCTTTGGAGAACACCAAACGCTGCATTTTAGTTAAAACGTTTTATGTAAACGACAAATATAGGGACAACACATGTGTGGATAATATCTGACAGAAAATCTATCCAATAAATGTTTCACCCATTTCTTTGGAGAACACCAAACGCTGCATTTTAGTTAAAACGTTTTATGTAAACGACAAATATAGGGACAACACATGTGTGGATAATATCGACAGAAAATCTATCCAATAAATGTTTCACCCATTTCCTTGGAGAACACCAAACGCTGCATTTTAGTTAAAACGTTTTATGTAAACGACAAATATAGGGACAACACATGTGTGGATAATATCGACAGAAAATCTATCCAATAAATGTTTCACCCATTTCTTTGGAGAACACCAAACGCTGCATTTTAGTTAAAACGTTTTATGTAAACGACAAAAATGATGACAATCATGCAGATCTTATCCGACACACTAAATCCATGCATGCAACTGTGTGGGCGTCAGACTGTCAGCCACTCACTTGTGACCATAAGACGCTCCGTTTAAGGTAATACGCTGTTCGTTCAAAAACTTTTTTTTGTGTTTAATTTAAAGAAATCGTAATAACTTGTGGGGGGACATCCACTAACATAGTTACTTCAGTTGGAGGGCTCACATAAGTGACGTTTTTGGTTAAACGTGGCTTTGAAAACGACAAATATAGGGACAACACATGTGTGGATAATATCTGACAGAAAATCTATCCAATAAATGTTTCACCCATTTCTTTGGAGAACACCAAACGCTGCATTTTAGTTAAAACGTTTTATGTAAACGACAAATATAGGGACAACACATGTGTGGATAATATCGACAGAAAATCTATCCAATAAATGTTTCACCCATTTCCTTGGAGAACACCAAACGCTGCATTTTAGTTAAAACGTTTTATGTAAACGACAAAAATGATGAGAATCATGCAGATCTAATCCGACACACTAAATCCATGCATGCAACTGTGTGGGCGTCAGACTGTCAGCCACTCACTTGTGACCATAAGACGCTCCGTTTAAGGTAATACGCTGTTCGTTCAAAAACTTTTTTTTGTGTTTAATTTAAAGAAATCGTAATAACTTGTGGGGGGACATCCACTAACATAGTTACTTCAGTTGGAGGGCTCACATAAGTGACGTTTTTGGTTAAACGTGGCTTTGAAAACGACAAATATAGGGACAACACATGTGTGGATAATATCTGACAGAAAATCTATCCAATAAATGTTTCACCCATTTCTTTGGAGAACACCAAACGCTGCATTTTAGTTAAAACGTTTTATGTAAACGACAAAAATGATGACAATCATGCAGATCTTATCCGACACACTAAATCCATGCATGCAACTGTGTGGGCGTCAGACTGTCAGCCACTCACTTGTGACCATAAGACGCTCCGTTTAAGGTAATACGCTGTTCGTTCAAAAACTTTTTTTTGTGTTTAATTTAAAGAAATCGTAATAACTTGTGGGGGGACATCCACTAACATAGTTACTTCAGTTGGAGGGCTCACATAAGTGACGTTTTTGGTTAAACGTGGCTTTGAAAACGACAAATATAGGGACAACACATGTGTGGATAATATCTGACAGAAAATCTATCCAATAAATGTTTCACCCATTTCTTTGGAGAACACCAAACGCTGCATTTTAGTTAAAACGTTTTATGTAAACGACAAATATAGGGACAACACATGTGTGGATAATATCGACAGAAAATCTATCCAATAAATGTTTCACCCATTTCCTTGGAGAACACCAAACGCTGCATTTTAGTTAAAACGTTTTATGTAAACGACAAATATAGGGACAACACATGTGTGGATAATATCGACAGAAAATCTATCCAATAAATGTTTCACCCATTTCCTTGGAGAACACCAAACGCTGCATTTTAGTTAAAACGTTTTATGTAAACGACAAAAATGATGAGAATCATGCAGATCTAATCCGACACACTAAATCCATGCATGCAACTGTGTGGGCGTCAGACTGTCAGCCACTCACTTGTGACCATAAGACGCTCCGTTTAAGGTAATACGCTGTTCGTTCGAAAACTTTTTTTTGTGTTTAATTTAAAGAAATCGTAATAACTTGTGGGGGGACATCCACTAACATAGTCACTTCAGTTGGAGGGCTCACATAAGTGACGTTTTTGGTTAAACGTGGCTTTGTAAACGACAAATATAGGGACAACACATGTGTGGATAATATCTGACAGAAAATCTATCCAATAAATGTTTCACCCATTTCTTTGGAGAACACCAAACGCTGCATTTTAGTTAAAACGTTTTATGTAAACGACAAATATAGGGACAACACATGTGTGGATAATATCTGACAGAAAATCTATCCAATAAATGTTTCACCCATTTCTTTGGAGAACACCAAACGCTGCATTTTAGTTAAAACGTTTTATGTAAACGACAAAAATGATGAGAATCATGCAGATCTGATCCGACACACATAATAATTCATCCTTAACATCTATAAACTTTACATAACTAACCATTTTTTTAATTTATATGTTTTATTAATAACAAAAGACATTACATAATACTTAAAACACATTAAAAGTAAAAAACAATACATAGTTAAACTTCACCGTACATAATAAAAACACACAATGCATAACTTAAAAAAAAACATAACTACTCTTCATCGTCATCATCTTTGATTGACAGTTTTCCTAACCCACGGTAAGCGTAATCGTCGAGCCACCACTTGTCGTGTTGCGGGCATTTGACTTCATCCGTAGTTTTGTCTTCTCCGCAATTGTCGTGGTACGATTCTGCCCAAGTGCATTGGTCACCCAACGTGTGACCGGCCTTAAAAACATCATCGACCACCTTCTTTACCTTCTTGATCTCTACCTGCAGAAACAAAGAATATGTCTCTTCGTGTGACAACCGCCAAAATTTCAGGTTGAATAAATTATGGATAACTATTGCCAAGAACTCAAATAGTTATTTGAGAGTTGCTTGTAAATAATTTTTCATACTTATACTATCAATAACCGTATTTATGAATAATACCATATTCATGAATAGTAACGTATACATGAATAGTACCGTATCCGTGAATAGTAATCGTATCTAGAAATTGTATTTTATGAATAGTGATCGTGAATAGTGACCGTAAATAGTGAACGTGAATAGTGACTGTGAATAGTAACGTTAATAGTAACGGTAAATAGTGAACGTGAATAGTGACCGTAAATAGTGAACGTGAATAGTGACCGTAAATAGTGAACGTGAATAGTGACCGTGAAATAGTGAACGTGAATAGTGACCGTGAAATAGTAACGTGAATAGTGACGTAAATAGTAACGTGAATAGTGACCGTAAATAGTGAACGTGAATAGTGACCGTAAATAGTGAACGTGAATAGTGACCGTAAATAGTGAACGTGAATAGTGACCGTAAATAGTGAACGTGAATAGTGACCGTAAATAGTGAACGTGAATAGTGACCGTAAATAGTAACGTGAATAGTGACCGTAAATAGTGAACGTGAATAGTGACCGTAAATAGTGAACGTGAATAGTGACCGTAAATAGTGAACGTGAATAGTGACGTAAATAGTGAACGTGAATAGTGACCGTAAATAGTGAACGTGAATAGTGACCGTAAATAGTGAACGTGAATAGTGACCGTAAATAGTGAACGTGAATAGTGACCGTAAATAGTGAACGTGAATAGTGACCGTAAATAGTGAACGTGAATAGTGACCGTAAATAGTGAACGTGAATAGTGACCGTAAATAGTGAACGTGAATAGTGACCGTGAAATAGTGAACGTGAATAGTGACCGTGAAATAGTAACGTGAATAGTGACGTAAATAGTGAACGTGAATAGTGACCGTAAATAGTGAACGTGAATAGTGACCGTAAATAGTGAACGTGAATAGTGACCGTAAATAGTGAACGTGAATAGTGACCGTAAATAGTGAACGTGAATAGTGACCGTAAATAGTGAACGTGAATAGTGACCGTAAATAGTGAACGTGAATAGTGACGTAAATAGTGAACGTGAATAGTGACCGTAAATAGTGAACGTGAATAGTGACCGTAAATAGTAACGTGAATAGTGACCGTAAATAGTGAACGTGAATAGTGACCGTAAATAGTGAACGTGAATAGTGACCGTAAATAGTGAACGTGAATAGTGACCGTAAATAGTGAACGTGAATAGTGACCGTAAATAGTGAACGTGAATAGTGACCGTAAATAGTGAACGTGAATAGTGACCGTAAATAGTGAACGTGAATAGTGACGTAAATAGTGAACGTGAATAGTGACCGTGAAATAGTGAACGTGAATAGTGACCGTAAATAGTAACGTGAATAGTGACGTAAATAGTGAACGTGAATAGTGACCGTAAATAGTGAACGTGAATAGTGACCGTGAAATAGTGAACGTGAATAGTGACCGTAAATAGTGAACGTGAATAGTGACCGTAAATAGTGAACGTGAATAGTGACCGTAAATAGTGAACGTGAATAGTGACCGTAAATAGTGAACGTGAATAGTGACCGTAAATAGTGAACGTGAATAGTGACCGTGAAATAGTGAACGTGAATAGTGACCGTAAATAGTGAACGTGAATAGTGACGTAAATAGTGAACGTGAATAGTGACCGTAAATAGTGAACGTGAATAGTGACCGTAAATAGTGAACGTGAATAGTGACCGTAAATAGTGAACGTGAATAGTGACCGTAAATAGTGAACGTGAATAGTGACCGTAAATAGTGAACGTGAATAGTGACCGTAAATAGTAACGTGAATAGTGACCGTAAATAGTGAACGTGAATAGTGACCGTAAATAGTGAACGTGAATAGTGACCGTAAATAGTGAACGTGAATAGTGACGTAAATAGTGAACGTGAATAGTGACCGTAAATAGTGAACGTGAATAGTGACCGTAAATAGTGAACGTGAATAGTGACCGTAAATAGTGAACGTGAATAGTGACCGTAAATAGTGAACGTGAATAGTGACCGTAAATAGTGAACGTGAATAGTGACCGTAAATAGTAACGTGAATAGTGACCGTAAATAGTGAACGTGAATAGTGACCGTAAATAGTGAACGTGAATAGTGACCGTAAATAGTGAACGTGAATAGTGACGTAAATAGTGAACGTGAATAGTGACCGTAAATAGTGAACGTGAATAGTGACCGTAAATAGTGAACGTGAATAGTGACCGTAAATAGTGAACGTGAATAGTGACCGTAAATAGTGAACGTGAATAGTGACCGTGAAATAGTGAACGTGAATAGTGACCGTAAATAGTAACGTGAATAGTGACGTGAAATAGTAACGTGAATAGTGACCGTAAATAGTGAACGTGAATAGTGACCGTAAATAGTAACGTGAATAGTGACGTAAATAGTGAACGTGAATAGTGACCGTAAATAGTGAACGTGAATAGTGACCGTAAATAGTGAACGTGAATAGTGACCGTAAATAGTGAACGTGAATAGTGACCGTAAATAGTGAACGTGAATAGTGACCGTAAATAGTGAACGTGAATAGTGACCGTAAATAGTGAACGTGAATAGTGACGTAAATAGTGAACGTGAATAGTGACCGTGAAATAGTGAACGTGAATAGTGACCGTGAAATAGTAACGTGAATAGTGACGTAAATAGTGAACGTGAATAGTGACCGTAAATAGTGAACGTGAATAGTGACCGTGAAATAGTGAACGTGAATAGTGACCGTAAATAGTGAACGTGAATAGTGACCGTAAATAGTGAACGTGAATAGTGACCGTAAATAGTGAACGTGAATAGTGACCGTAAATAGTGAACGTGAATAGTGACCGTAAATAGTGAACGTGAATAGTGACCGTAAATAGTGAACGTGAATAGTGACCGTAAATAGTGAACGTGAATAGTGACGTAAATAGTGAACGTGAATAGTGACCGTAAATAGTGAACGTGAATAGTGACCGTAAATAGTGAACGTGAATAGTGACGTAAATAGTGAACGTGAATAGTGACCGTAAATAGTGAACGTGAATAGTGACCGTAAATAGTGAACGTGAATAGTGACCGTAAATAGTAACGTGAATAGTGACGTTATATTTAACGCGTTTTCCCCTTCTATAAATAGCCACATTCGTTTAACCATAAAACACACACCAACATATATTCACTTCTAAATTTCTCTCTGATAATCACACAAGACTAAGTACGTCTAAGTGATATTTCTTCTACAACACTAAGGTGAGTTTCCATATTCCCTTTTTAATTCTTTTATATGATTTATTTCGGGGACTGAGATACATGCATAATAATTATTTTATGTTATATATATACGAAACTTTGAAGAACAATTGCAAAACTATATGATATATAATATACTATGTGAGTCTCCATATTCCCCTTTTCAGTTATTTATACATTTATTTGGGGACTGAGATACATGCATAAAAACTATTTGTTATACTTATATGTATAATTGCAAAATTTTATATAATATATGATATATTATATAACTCCGTTTTCTTTATTATACCTTTGAGGTAATATACAGACACTACTTTATTTATTTTACCTTCGGGGTAAAATACAAACTCTTTACTGTTATGATAAACACAAGTATTTTCAGAAATGTATATATGGTTGATTCTAAGTTGCTCTGTTCAATTAAAGACCTCTCTATCATGAACGATTAATTATGGAAACATAAACGTGGGTATATTGAATAGTACTATTGGGGTAGGCACCCACATTCGTGTTGGTCATACCAACAGGATACTGATGCATATATATCTGGAAAGCTTAGTGTACCCTGAACAAGGTACCTACTCTGGAGGCAAATAAACACACACTTGTCTAATTTCGGTTCATGAGCTTAGAACTTGATGTATACAGTATCTACTCTTATATTCTATTTGATCCATTGTGTGATCAAATAGTTACTCTAAATCTTGTGGTTCATACTTTATATATTTATTAAAAACCTATGATACTCTTTGCTTTATATTGTATCATAAATACTTGACATTGCGGTACGGCAATGGTCACACTGAACTCTGGATATCGTGAAACTATATTTTCTATATGAAAAACTTATGGAACTCACCAACGTTATGTTGACACATTTTAGCATGTATTCTCAGGTAACTAGATGATACTCTGTGCATGGGACCACTTTACGCTACATACTACATGATGGACCACGACCCACCCTCAGACTTTAGAAATGATTCATCGATTTGCTAAAGTCTCCAACTACTATTTAATATTGATACTAAATAAATGTTTTCAAGAACAATATCTCTTTTCAAATTGTGTAATATAAATTTGTGAACAATGTTTTTTTTGTATAAATGTATTTTGAAAACGACAATACTTTGTGTCGTTCAGTATATCTTGTGTTATGAATCCATGTACGTCATACCCCATCTAGGGCGGGTGTGACAGATTGGTATCAGAGCATAAGTTATAGTGAACTAGGTTGCAAATTGATGGACCTAGACTATAACCCCACATAGAACAACACCTACATGCATGCATATTTTTACTAATATGAATAATTTTTACTTGATTATATATGCTTAGAATATATATATCAATAACTTAATGTGTATATATGCATATATATATATATATATATATATATATATATATATATATATAACAGAATAAACAGAATAATGTCTGGATTTATTGTTGAATATTATCCGACCGTGAGGAAGAGATATATATATATATATATATATATATATATATATATATATATATATATATATATATATATATATATATATATATATATATATATATATATATATATATATATATATATATATATATATATATATATATATATATATATATATATATATATATATATATATATATATATATATATATATATATATATATATATATATATATATATATATATATATATATATATATATATATATATATATATATATATATATATATATATATATATATATATATATATATATATATATATATATATATATATATATATATATATATATATATATATATATATATATATATATATATATATATATATATATATATATATATATATATATATATATATATATATATATATATATATATATATATATATATATATATATATATATATATATATATATATATATATATATATATATATATATATATATATATATATATATATATATATATATATATATATATATATATATATATATATATATATATATATATATATATATATATATATATATATATATATATATATATATATATATATATATATATATATATATATATATATATATATATATATATATATATATATATATATATATATATATATATATATATATATATATATATATATATCCATGTATGTCTATCCCCCGACTCTCCTCGACGCGTATTAGATCTGTCAATGGAGGAGACCAGTCATCCTGAAGAAGAAGCTGATAACGCAATTGTTCATGTACCAAACACTACTGTCACTACCCATGCCTTTACTAGCACTATGCCTACTTTCACTTTTCCAAACCCATCAGGGGAAGGTCCTTCAAGGTCACCCCGATCTTTACTACGAAGGTTCCGAACGCCTAGATACTCGGTGTTCAACCGCCCATAGTCACGACGTCTCCGACCTATTCATCTTGAACCACCCGCTCAGCGGCTGCGATGACCCAACAACCTAAACGAGATACCAAGATTCCTTGCGGAATGGAGATTCGAGGAAGGACTCCTTAACTCCAACCAGTTCAGAAGAGCTGAAGGTCCAACCAATATTCCTGCACTAACTATGGAACCCCTACATGACACTGTCCCTACATTGGTCTTACGTATACTACGAGCAGAAAGGTGTATTACAGAGTTGAGCGAAAGAACAAATATACTGCGGACACATGTGGAAAACCAGGAGAGTGAGATGGAGGGAGCCCAATTCAGAATTCATGGTCTTGAAGATACCGTGTTAGAGCTGCAGGAGAAGATAACACGATTTGAGGCTGTGTTTGAGGCTATATCGAGAGCCACTACTATAACCCCATCTACTCTGTCACAGTAGATATTATCTAGTTACTTGCTATTTACGGCGTATATGTCGGGAAATGTAAATTTTGATAAAATAATGGATTCTTGAGATGTTTATATCTCAAAGTTTGTTATCCAATAAATCTACTATCTTTATCTTGATTAACAGTTCTTTTAGTCATAACTATTGAATTGTGGTTATGGTATGATGTGGTAGTATCTCATCAATTTCTTTATTTATATTTAAGGATCCAGCCGTCAAAAGAAGTACCAAAAATGGACGCAACAGATATTGCTGGAATAGTAGCATAAAGTATAGCAGTAGCTTTTGCAACTAAAGCCGCAAACGGAAACAATAATCATGCCAATAATGGTACACCTAGAGGTTGTACTAACAGAGAATTTCAACAATGTAAACCCATTATATACAATGGTACTGAAGGAGCAATTGGACTCATCCGATGGTTCGAGAAGCTGGAGTCCATATTTCGTGTTAGTAACTGCGCTGAAGATTGTCAAGTAAAATATGCTACCTGCACACTACAAGATCAAGCTCTTACCTGGTGGAATGAGTACGCCATTACAGTAGGAATTGATGCAGCTTATGCAATGTCATGGGAAGATTTGAAGGAACGTATGAGAGCTAAGTATTGCCCAAGGAGCGAGATTCAGAAAATGGAAATAGAATTTCATAATTTGAAGCGAAGGGATACGAAGTATCTGAATACACCAATCGCTTTCATGAATTGGCGCTTATTTGCCCAACCATGGTTACACCCGATTATAAGAAGATTGAGCAAGTACATTTCTGGACTTCCACCAAAGATTCAGGATTTGATAACTGCTACCGAAACCACTGACATCGAACATGCTGTTCGGTTGGCAAACAGTTTGGCTGACAAAGCAAAACTTCGTGCCAATGCAGAAGGAAAGTCTGGTAATCAACAAGGATTCAATAAGAAAAGGAAATGGGAAGATAACTCCGGGAAAAATCAAGGAGATCAACAGACAAGAAGGCTGCTCAGACCTTAGGATCATCATCAAATAATAGTTATATAGGAACCAGGCCATATTGTAACCGGTGTACCTTACACCACACCGGTCCTTGCATAGTACAATGCAATAATTGCAAGAAAATTGGTCATCTGGCCAAGAACTGTAGAATCCCTAATCCAACTGTCAACAATGGAACAAAAATAAGATGTTATGAGTGTGGTGAAGAAGGACATTTCAGGAATAAATGTCCAAAGCTGAGAAACAACAACAACAACGGAAACAACAACAACAACAACAACACCAACAACAACAACAATCGAAACAACAACAGCAGCAACAACTACAACAACAACAACAACAACAACAATGCTCGAGGAAGGGCATTCATGATCAATGCGGGAGAAGCCCGCCAAGACCCAAACATCGTCACGGGTATGTTTCATCTGAATAATCATTGTGTCTCTGCTTTATTTGATCCTGGTGCCGATAGAAGTTTTGTGTCAAATAAAATTATTCACCTGTTTTCAATTATACCTATCCCATTAGATGCTAAGTATTTTGTAAAATTAGCAAATGGTAAAATGAACGAAGTCGAAAGCATAATCCAAGGTTGTACCTTAGAATTAGCAAATGGTAAAATGATCGAAGTCGAAAGCATAATCCAAGGTTGTACCTTAGAATTAGCAAAAGAATTATTTTCTATAGATCTAATACCATTCGAAATTGGAAGCTTTGATATCATCATTGGTATGGACTGGTTGTCTAAAAACCAAGCCGAAATAATCTGTCACGAAAAAGTTGTTCGAATTCCAATTGCAAACGGTGAGAAGTTGATTATCCAAGGCGATAAGAATGGAGTACGGTGTAACATTATATCTTGCATGAAGACGCAGAAGTATCTCAGAAAGGGATACCAGGCAATCCTGGCCCACGTATCGGAGAAAAAGGCTCTGGAGAAACGGCTTGAAGACATACCCATCGTACGAGATTTTCCAGAAGTCTTTCCTGAAGACTTGCCTGGTCTTCCACCAATCCGGCAGGTGGAATTCAAAATAGACTTAGTACCTGGTGCAACACCAGTGGCACGAGCACCATATCGATTAGCTCCTTCCAAAATGAAAGAACTTGCAAGTCAATTGCAAGAACTTTTAGAAAAAGGATTCATTCGACCGAGTTCCTCACCTTGGGGAGCTCCAGTCTTGTTCGTCAAGAAGAAAGACGGATCTTTTCGCATGTGTATAGACTATAGGGAGTTGAATAAGTTGACGGTTAAAAACCGGTACCCACTTCCTAGGATCGATGACCTGTTTCATCAATTACAAGGGTCGAGTTGCTACTCAAAAATTGATCTTAGATCCGGTTACCATCAGCTTAGAGTTTCAGAAGAAGACATTCCCAAGACGGCGTTTAGAACCCGCTATGGCCATTACGAGTTTCAAGTGATGCCATTTGGTTTGACGAATGCACCCGCAGTTTTCATGGACCTCATGAACCATGTGTGCAAACCATATTTAGATAAGTTTTTTATCGTATTCATAGATGACATTCTAATCTATTCCAAAACCAAGGAAGAGCACGAGGTACATCTGAAGAAAATTTTGGAACTGCTTAAGAAGGAAGAATTGTACGCAAAGTTTTCAAAATGCGAATTCTGGATTCGTACAGTACAATTCTTAGGCCATGTCATTGATAGTCAAGGAATCCATGTAGATCCTGCCAAGATCGTGGCTATCAAGAACTAGGAAGCACCGAAAACACCAACAGAAATACGACAATTTTTAGGTCTTGCTGGCTATTATAGAAGATTCATCGAGAATTTTTCTAAGATAGCCCCACCTTTAACGTCGTTGACTCAAAAAGACAAGAAGTTTGTCTGGGAAGATAAAGAAGAAAAAGCATTTCAACTGCTGAAGGAGAAGCTCTGTAGTGCTCTGATTTTGTCACTACCCGAAGGAACGGATAATTTTGTGGTCTATTGCGACGCATCTCATCAAGGATTGGGATGTGTGTTGATGCAGAAAGATAAGGTGATATCCTATGCCTCGCGTCAACTTAAGGTCCACGAGAAGAACTACACGACTCATGATCTGGAACTAGGAGCTGTAATATTCGCTCTAAAGATCTGGAGATACTATTTATATGGTACAAAGTGTACTATATTCACCGACCATAAGAGTCTCTAACATATTTTTGACCAGAAAGATTTGAACATGAGGCAACGTAGATGGGTGGAATTGCTCAGTGATTACGATTGTGAAATTCGTTATCATCCAGGCAAAGCAAACATTGTAGCAGATGCTTTGAGTCGTAAAGAAAGGGTAAAGCCACTTCGAGTACGAGCTTTAAGTATGACCATTCATACTCATCTTACTTCCCAAATTCATGAAGCTCAACTTGAAGCATTAAAGAAAGACAATCTCAAAGAAGAAGCTTTGAGGGGAATGGAAGAGCAATTTGAAGTTAGACCCGATGGAACCCGATATTTTTCTAACCGGATTTGGCTACAAAGCTATGGAGATTTAAGAAATTTGGTGATGGACGAATCACACAAGTCAAGATATTCGATACATCCTGGATCAGATAAGATGTATCATGAACTTAAAGAATTATACTGGTGGCCTAACATGAAAGTTGATATAGCCACCTATGTTAGCAAATGTTTAACATGCTCAAAGGTGAAAGCAGAGCATCAAAAGCCATCTGGATTGCTACAACAACCAGAGATTCCTCAGTGGAAGTGGGAATGTATAGCCATGGACTTTATCACAAAGTTACCGAAGACTGCTAATGGTTGTGATACGATATGGGTAATTGTAGACCGGCTCACTAAGTCTGCACATTTCTTGCCCATTAAAGAGACTGATAAAACGAGCAAGCTGGCTAGATTGTACATAAAGGAAGTAGTATCACGACATGGAATACCTATTTCGATTATTTCTGATAGGGATGGTCATTTTACTTCCAGATTTGGGCAGACTCTACAGAAAGCCCTAGGTACACGGTTAGATATGAGCACTGCATACCACCCGCAGACCGATGGTCAAAGTGAAAGGACCATTCAAACGCTTGAAGACATGTTGCGCGCTTGCATAGTTGATTTTGGGAATGGTTGGGAAAAACACTTGCCTTTGTGTGAGTTTTCATACAACAACAGTTACCACACTAGCATCAAGGCTGCACCATTTGAGGCACTGTATGGGAGAAAATGTCGTTCACCCATCTGTTGGGTTGAATTAGGTGACAAAATTCCAGTAAAGAAAAATAGTCCAATTACAGGTCCTGAGCTCATTCATGAGACTACTGAGAAGATCGTACAGATACAAAACCGATTAAAGGCAGCACGAGATCGTCAAAAGAACTATGCTGATGTAAGAAGAAAGCCTTTGGAATTTCAAGTAGGAGACAAGGTTATGCTGAAAGTATCTCCTTGGAAAGGAGCCATCCGTTTTGGAAAAAGAGGTAAGTTAAACCCGAGATATATTGGACCTTTCGAAATACTAGAAAGAATTGGTCCGGTAGCTTATAGGCTTAGACTACCACAAGAACTTAGCCGTATACACGATGTGTTTCACGTCTCAAACTTGAAGAAGTGTTTATCTGACGAAACACAAATTATTCCACTGGAAGAACTTCAAATGGATGACAAGCTGCACTTTGTTGAAGAACCAGTAGAGATCATGGATAGGGACGCTAAGCAGTTGAAACAGAGTCGAATTCCTATTGTAAAGTCCGATGGAATTCAAAGCGAGGTCCTGAGTTTACCTGGGAACGTGAGGATCAAATGAAACAAAAGTATCCTCACTTGTTCGAAAAAGCCCTACATTCCGACCACACGCGCTAAATTTCAGGACGAAATTTAAATAACTGGGGGAGAATGTGACAACCGCCAAAATTTCAGGTTGATTAATTTACTATTATGTGTACTATTTAAATTTTTGTTGATCAAACAATATGAACAAAAATTTTATGGCATAATAAACTAAACAAATATTTTTTTTTGATAAATTATGGTTAATTATTGCCAAGAACTCAAATAGTTATTTGAGAGTTGCTTGTAAATACTTTTTCATACTTATACTATCAATAACCGTATTTATGAATAGTACCGTATTCATGAATAGTAACGTATACATGAATAGTACCGTATCCGTAAATAGTAATCGTATCTAGAAATTGTATTTTATGAATAGTGATCGTGAATAGTGACCGTGAATAGTGAACGTGAATAGTGACTGTGAATAGTAACGGTAAATAGTAAAGGTAAAAAGTAAATTTTAAATAGTAAAGGTAAAAGTAAATTGTAAATAGTAAAGGTAGAAAGTAAATTGTAAAAAGGGTAATAAAATAAAATAATAAAACGGCGGGACCCACACGGGACCCACGTCAAATAATTCAGTCGACCTTTGAATTCTGAATTCGAAATAATTTCAAAAGGTGAATAGTGCTGAATAGTAAACATCGCTTTCATACTTTATTCTTATAATATAAACGTCCAAAACCCGATATAACTAATTCATAAAAAGTAATTATAATATAATAATAATATAATATAATAATAATATAATATAATAATAATTAAAAATTAATATAATATAATAATAATATAATATAATAATAATATAATATAATAATAATATAATATAATTAATATAATATAATAATAATATAATATAATTAATATAATATAATAATAATATAATATAATAATAATATAATATAATAATTTAGGATTAAAACAATATATAAATATATACTACTAGTATAAAAGAAATCTATCATTAGAAAAGTCCAAGAGGTAGTGGGAAACACACTTTTATCTACTTTATAATTTAAAATTTATAAATTATGAATCACGGGTTTAGTTCACTAGATGTATGGACAAAAAGAATACTATATATATACATACCCCTTATTCATGATTAACTTTATAATATAATAATAATATAATATAATAATAATATAATATAATAATAATATAATATAATAATATTACGCGTTATATATCGAACGCGTTATATTTAACGCGTTTTCCCCTTCTATAAATAGCCACATTCGTTTAACCATAAAACACACACCAACATATATTCACTTCTAAATTTCTCTCTGATAATCACACAAGACTAAGTACGTCTAAGTGATCTTTCTTTTACAACACTAAGGTGAGTTTCCATATTCCCCTTTTTAATTCTTTTATATGATTTATTTCGGGGACTGAGATACATGCATAATAATTATTTTATGTTATATATATACGAAACTTTGAAGAACAATTGCAAAACTATATGATATATTATATAACTCCGTTTTCTTTATTATACCTTTGAGGTAATATACAGACACTGCTTTATTTATTTTACCTTCGGGGTAAAATACAAACTCTTTACTGTTATGATGAACACAAGTATTTTCAGAAATGTATATATGGTTGATTCTAAGTTGCTCTGTTCAATTAAAGACCTCTCTATCATGAACGATTAATTATGGAAACATAAACGTGGGTATATTGAATAGTACTATTGGGGTAGGCACCCCCATTCGTGTTGGTCATACCAACAGGATACGGATGCATATATATCTGGAAAGCTTAGGGTACCCTGAACAAGGTACCTACTCTGGAGGCAAATAAACACACACTTGTCTAGTTTCGGTTCATGAGCTTAGAACTTGATGTATACAGTATCTACTCTTATATTCTATTTGATCCATTGTGTGATCAAATAGTTACTCTAAATCTTGTGGTTCATACTTTATATATTTATTAAAACCTATGATACTCTTTGCATGGGACCACTTTCCGGTGCATACTACATGATGGACCACGGCCCACCCTCAGACTTTAGAAATGATTCATCGATTTGCTAAAGTCTCCAACTACTATTTAATATTGATACTAAATAAATGTTTTCAAGAACAGTATCTCTTTTCAAATTGTGTAATATAAATTTGTGAACAATGTTTTTTTTTGTATAAATGTATTTTGAAAACGACAACACTTTGTGTCGTTCAGTATATCTTGTGTTATGAATCCATGTACGTCATACCCCGTCTAGGGCGGGTGTGACACTTCGTGGTTCGAGACCTTGCGTTATGTCAACATAGTGTGTCGTTAAGTCTATTCTCGATTTAATGCATATATGTAGTTATTGTGGGATATGTGTGGGGCTTGAAAGCCTAAATGTATAATGAAGTGTATATGTGTGAAAATGTAGCTAAATGCCTATGTAGTGGTATTTAAAGAAGTAATTATGTTATATATATACGAAACTTTGAAGAACAATTGCAAAACTATATGATATATAATATACTATGTGAGTTTCCATATTCCCCTTTTTAATTCTTTTATA
Source organism: Erigeron breviscapus (assembly GCA_034093135.1). Lineage (NCBI taxonomy): Eukaryota > Viridiplantae > Streptophyta > Magnoliopsida > Asterales > Asteraceae > Erigeron > Erigeron breviscapus. The sequence continues at coordinate 39,828,168 of CM067171.1, read as the reverse complement.
TGATTTATTTCGGGGACTGAGATACATGCATAAAAACTATTTGTTATACTTATATGTATAATTGCAAAATTTTATATAATATATGATATATTATATAACTCCGTTTTCTTTATTATACCTTTGAGGTAATATACAGACACTGCTTTATTTATTTTACCTTCGGGGTAAAATACAAACTCTTTACTGTTATGATGAACACAAGTATTTTCAGAAATGTATATATGGTTGATTCTAAGTTGCTCTGTTCAATTAAAGACCTCTCTATCATGAACGATTAATTATGGAAACATAAACGTGGGTATATTGAATAGTACTATTGGGGTAGGCACCCCCATTCGTGTTGGTCATACCAACAGGATACGGATGCATATATATCTGGAAAGCTTAGGGTACCCTGAACAAGGTACCTACTCTGGAGGCAAATAAACACACACTTGTCTAGTTTCGGTTCATGAGCTTAGAACTTGATGTATACAGTATCTACTCTTATATTCTATTTGATCCATTGTGTGATCAAATAGTTACTCTAAATCTTGTGGTTCATACTTTATATATTTATTAAAAACCTATGATACTCTTTGCTTTATATTGTATCATAAATACTTGACATTGCGGTACGACAATGGTCACACTGAACTCTGGATATCATGAAACTATATTTTCTATATGAAAAACTTATGGAACTCACCAACGTTATGTTGACACATTTTAGCATGTATTCTCAGGTAACTAGATGATACTCTGTGCATGGGACCACTTTCCGTTGCATACTACATGATGGACCACGGCCCACCCTCAGACTTTAGAAATGATTCATCGATTTGCTAAAGTCTCCAACTACTATTTAATATTGATACTAAATAAATGTTTTCAAGAACAGTATCTCTTTTCAAATTGTGTAATATAAATTTGTGAACAATGTTTTTTTTTGTATAAATGTATTTTGAAAACGACAACACTTTGTGTCGTTCAGTATATCTTGTGTTATGAATCCATGTACGTCATACCCCGTCTAGGGCGGGTGTGACACTTCGTGGTTCGAGACCTTGCGTTATGTCAACATAGTGTGTCGTTAAGTCTATTCTCGATTTAATGCATATATGTAGTTATTGTGGGATATGTGTGGGGCTTGAAAGCCTAAATGTATAATGAAGTGTATATGTGTGAAAATGTAGCTAAATGCCTATGTAGTGGTATTTAAAGAAGTAATTATGTTATATATGGTCCATATGGTAGTTTGTGACTAGTAATGAAGGATTAGGAAGCTTAGGGACTAGTTTTGACATAGAGGCAAAGTCAAAAACGGGTTTAGGGAGTTAGGGGGTGTCATTAGGTTGGCAATTGCAGAAAATTCATTCCCTAAACAAACCCTAGCAGCCCCATAGCATTCCTTCATCAATTGCAAGCCGAAAAGTCTTCCAATGTATGATTCGGGTGTGTTTAGTCAAGTGTTTTGCATCCTTATTGTGATCTACAGGTAGAAAAGGTATTGTAATGTAGATTTATTATCTTTTCAATTGTATGGATCATTAAGAAGTGGTTTAGGTCATTGGAGGATCAATCGATGTCGTAATAACGTTTGTTTTTACGAAGTAAATCATATGCTGTTTAATGGGGAAGTTTATTGCATTTGATTGGTCATAAAATGAAGGATTTTGATGTATAAAGGTCTGATATTTGATTTGGAATCGTTTGGTGTTGGTTTGGGGTTTAATCGTTCGATGATGTGCAGAATCGCCTCGGGTTGCGGCGCAACTGGAGGCTTGAGCTGCGGAGCAACTCACCAGTTTTCAGCAAAATTATAGTTTTGAACCGTAACATCGTTTTGACACGCAGATTAGACCTGAATCTTAAGTGAGTCTTTAAAGTGGGAGGGTTTAGTTATTGGCCTTAATGACGTGAGTATGTAGCTTGTCTAATAATCGTTTACTAATTATAGGTAGACGAGCATAGTTGCTTTACACAGTGACTAGTTGTTGATTGTTGTGGACTACGCCGAGGTAAGATACACTACTTTTTACACGCTGAGGGTTCCACAAGCAATGGTTTCTTGTTATAACTTCCCTAACGGTAACTTATGATAAATGTGGGTATTTCGGGTTACAAGGGAGGTATTGTGGGATATGAAGTTGACCATGAGACCTAATATGCAGTCCCAAATGTAGTGAAATGAAGTATTGTGTAATGTAGCGATTGTTATGCAAATTATGTAGTATATTGCAATTCTTGAAATGTAGACATGACGTAGATTCTTGATGTGTGCATGTTTATGTGACTTGTTCACCTAGTTCACTAGATTTACTAGGCTGCCATGTCACTTGCACGTTTAAGGGCCCAAACAAAATGAAGGAAATGTGTAACTATGTTTAGGTTGTGTGATGCCTAAACTAATAATGTGTGAAACCGAGCTCGTAAATTTATAATGCAGGGAAGTGTTAAGCTTAAACCCGTACTTGCCCTAGCCCGGCGAGTGCGTGAACGTAGGTTGCTTGAGTGGCTCCTTGCAACATGGTCATTTAATGCAGGGCGAGTAATACGAGTGGTCTGACCCGCCTCCATATACGGATTACTCCGGGATTGGCTTGCCATTCCTTAACGACGTATGATGAGTAGCCTTTTGGCTGATCATCTAGTCGGGTGTGATGCAGGGCACACTTATATGCAGTTAACGAAGATACGTGTGATTATGTGTGATATAAAAGAAGGATAGGCACAATTAGGGTGATTCATCCTAAGTCGATATGCAAAATGTATGTGTGTGTTATGTGGGCTGTGCCTTAATGTTTTGTCAACAAAGTAGAAATGTTTTAATTGGACAAAGCTTTATAACTTTAGTGATATCTTACTTAGCTAATTCGTTAGCTAACACTTGTTTCTTGAAATGTGTGGTTCCCTCAGGTATAGCTTGATGGATAGATGAGGCATAAAGGGCGAGGAGTGGGTAGATAGCATGCTGATGGCTTTAGCTACCCTTAGATGCTCCACCTCATTGGACCTTATTTACATTTTGTTATGTTGCTGAATATATGAAGCATTTTGTAGACGGTTGTTTTGTGTTGGGAAACCGTTGGGTTTTCATTTAGACTTATTTTATGGTATGGCATGTAACACCAATAAATGCAGAAACCGAACAGTTTTTATCGGTTTTGAACTTTTAAAGTTTTCTTCCGCATCTTTTAACACCGTTAGGTGGAAATTTTTGAAAACCCATGTTTTTAAATGTCGGGTGTTACAAGTTGGTATCAGAGAAATTGTTTAAGTGAACCAAGATTCGACTTTGACCGTAGGATTTTGGACTTAAACCGATGTAGGATAAGTTAGGCTTATGCAGGTGTGCCTAGCTTTGAGATGAAGTACTATAGGACGGGTTGGGGAGTGAGTGGGAGTGTAAATTTAAGGCTTGAATATTATGTGTGATATAAAAGAAGGATAGGCACAATTAGGGTGATTCATCCTAAGTCGATATGCAAAATGTATGTGTGTGTTATGTGGGCTGTGCCTTAATGTTTTGTCAACAAAGTAGAAATGTTTTAATTGGACAAAGCTTTATAACTTTAGTGATATCTTACTTAGCTAATTCGTTAGCTAACACTTGTTTCTTGAAATGTGTGGTTCCCTCAGGTATAGCTTGATGGATAGATGAGGCATAAAGGGCGAGGAGTGGGTAGATAGCATGCTGATGGCTTTAGCTACCCTTAGATGCTCCACCTCATTGGACCTTATTTACATTTTGTTATGTTGCTGAATATATGAAGCATTTTGTAGACGGTTGTTTTGTGTTGGGAAACCGTTGGGTTTTCATTTAGACTTATTTTATGGTATGGCATGTAACACCAATAAATGCAGAAACCGAACAGTTTTTATCGGTTTTGAACTTTTAAAGTTTTCTTCCGCATCTTTTAACACCGTTAGGTGGAAATTTTTGAAAACCCATGTTTTTAAATGTCGGGTGTTACAAGTTGGTATCAGAGAAATTGTTTAAGTGAACCAAGATTCGACTTTGACCGTAGGATTTTGGACTTAAACCGATGTAGGATAAGTTAGGCTTATGCAGGTGTGCCTAGCTTTGAGATGAAGTACTATAGGACGGGTTGGGGAGTGAGTGGGAGTGTAAATTTAAGGCTTGAATATTATGTGTGATATAAAAGAAGGATAGGCACAATTAGGGTGATTCATCCTAAGTCGATATGCAAAATGTATGTGTGTGTTATGTGGGCTGTGCCTTAATGTTTTGTCAACAAAGTAGAAATGTTTTAATTGGACAAAGCTTTATAACTTTAGTGATATCTTACTTAGCTAATTCGTTAGCTAACACTTGTTTCTTGAAATGTGTGGTTCCCTCAGGTATAGCTTGATGGATAGATGAGGCATAAAGGGCGAGGAGTGGGTAGATAGCATGCTGATGGCTTTAGCTACCCTTAGATGCTCCACCTCATTGGACCTTATTTACATTTTGTTACTGTCCTGGATGATATGAAGGTTTTGTGTGCTAGTAGGATGTTGAAGAAGAATGCCCGTAACTGGTGGAGGGCTACTACAGTTTCCATGGCCCCTGAGGTACTTGTTGTGATGCCTTGGGGTACATTTAAGGAGAAGTTTTTAGAGGAGTATGTGGGAACTCGAAAGTTGAGGCTCATTGAGAAGGAGTTTAGATCTTTGGTTGCAAGACCCAGTGTAATTACGGAATATGCACATTCTTTTATGGAGAAGTTGAAGTTTGTAGGACATTTGGTTCGGAGGGATGAAGATCAAGTTGAGGCATATTGTGATGGCCTCCCAGCTAACTATCGAGGTTTGTGTAGGCAACATGTGACATTGTCGGCGGCGATTAAGGAGTCAAAGAGGTTGGATGATGACTTCAAAACTGAAAAAGTAGTTGAGAAAGTTGATGACAAAAAGTCGGGATTCAAGAGGAGATCAAATTGGTCTTCTAATTCCAATAATAATAATAAGAAGTTCCGGGGAAGTTCTAGTTCAAGTGGGGACAAGGATAAGAAGAAGAGTGGTACGTGGTGTGCCTTTTGCAAGACTTCTCATGACGGTCAATGTACGGATAAGACAAGAAGGTGTCACAAGTGTGGTATGATGGGACATCTTGCAACTTAATGTAAGGACAAGGCTCGTTGCTACAAGTGTAAAGAAACGGGTCATCTTATTGTCGATTGCCCACAAATGAAGAATGACGGAAAGAAAGAAGCCCCTTCAGCAACTAAGGTTCGAGCCCTACAGATGACGGTGGACGATGCAAAGAGCAACGATGAGGTAGTAAGTGGTACATTTCTTGTTAATTCAAAACCTGCCTCTGTTCTATTTGATTCTGCTGCAAATAGGTCATTTGTGTCTACTTTATTTGCTCATAAGCTAGAAAAAGTCACTACCCCTTTAGATTTCTGAATAGAAGTAGAAATTGCTAATGGTACGGTTAGTGATATACGTGTGGGTTATGATGATTGTGATATTGAGATTGAAGGTCGTTCGTTTCCGGTCCAACTATTACCTACTACTTTAGCCGGTTTTGATGTAGTGATAGGTATGGATTGGTTGTCTCAGAATGAAGCTAACATTTTGTGTTCACAAAAGATTATTCAGTTTTCTACACCCGATGGTAAAGTTGTTACAGTTTATGGATATAAGAAGAGAGGGGGAATAAAGATTATCAATATGATGAAGGCTCTTAAGTGTATACGAAAGAATAAAAGCCATTTCCTTGCTTATGTCATTGATGCAAGAAAGGAGAAGTCTTCTATTGCTAGTGTGGATGTAGTTTCTGATTTTCCTGACGTGTTTCCCGATGATCTTCCCGGTATTCCTCCCGATCGTGAAGTTACTTTTCAGATTGACCTTATACCCGGTGCTACACCTGTTGTAAAAGCACCATACCGATTAGCTCCTACAGAAATGAAAGAGTTAATGTCCCAACTTCAGGAGCTACTGGACAAAGGGTTCATACAACCTAGTTCCTCGCCTTGGGGAGCTCCGGTTCTTTTTCTTAAGAAGAAGGATGGATCTATGCGCATGTGCATAGACTACCGTGAGCTGAATAAGCGAACGGTTAAGAATAAATATCCTCTTCCGTGTATTGATGATCTCTTCAATCAACTTCATGGTGCTTCCTATTTTTCGAAGATAGACTTGCGGTCCGGCTATCATCAATTGAAGGTTAAGAAGGAAGATGTAGCAAAGACAGCTTTCCGGACTCGATATGGACATTATGAGTTCCTTGTCATGCCTTTTGGGTTGACTAATGCTCCAGCCGCGTTTATGGATTTAATGAATCGGGTATGCCGTCCCTTTCTAGATCACTTTGTGATTGTTTTTATTGACGATATTTTGATTTACTCTAAGTCTGAAGTTGAACACCGTGAGCATTTAAAGGTCGTCCTTGAAGTGTTGTGGGAGAAGAAGTTATATGCTAAGTTCTCCAAATGTGAGTTTTGGCTTAGAGAAGTTCAGTTCCTTGGACATGTCATCTCTAATGAAGGTATTAAAGTAGATCCCGCGAAGATCGAAGCTGTTTCTAAGTGGGAGCAGCCAAAGACTCCCACGGAGATCAAGAGTTTTCTTGGTTTAGCCGGCTATTATCGAAGGTTTATACAAGATTTCTCTCGTATAGCTAAGCCAATGACCGAATTAACGAGGAAAGGAGTGAAGTTTGAGTGGACAGAAAAGCAGGAGAAAGCTTTCCAAACATTGAAGACAAAATTGTGTGAAGCTCCTATACTTGCCTTGCCTGAAGGTACTGATGATTTGGTTGTGTATAGTGATGCATCCATTACGGGTTTGGGTTGTGTCCTTATGCAGAGGGACAAGGTGATTGCTTATGCTTCACGCCAGTTGAAACCTCATGAGAAGAATTACCCGACCCATGATCTTGAGTTAGCGGCAGTAGTATTTGCATTGAAGTTATGGAGACATTATCTTTATGGCACTAAATGCACTTTGTATACCGACCATAAGAGTTTGCAATATGTGTTTAATCAAAAGGAGATGAATGTGAGACAAAGAAGGTGGATGGAATTACTTAAGGATTATGATTGTGAGATCAAATACCATCCGGGTAAAGCCAATGTAGTGGCGGATGCACTAAGTAGGAAGGTGCAGAATTCTTCTTGCAAATTGATGAGTATGCAAGTTCAAGCAAAGTCGGGACTATTGGACCGTATTAAAGAAGCTCAAGTCAAGGCGTTAATGAAGGATAATATTGATAAAGAGAGTATTGGAAAGAAGAAATGCCTTGTGATGGAGACAAATAGCCGGGGGTTTAAGACATACAAGGGTCGAATTTGGGTGCCATTGCTTGGTGGTAATCGAGAATTGATCCTTGAAGAAGCTCATAGATGTAGATACTCAGTTCACCCCGGAGTTACCAAGATGTATGCAGATTTGAAACCGATTTATTGGTGGCCGGATATCAAAGGAGAAGTAGCTCATTTTGTAGCAAAATGTTTGACTTGTGCACGTGTGAAAACCGACCATAAAAAGCCGTATGGATTGCTACATCAATTAGAGATTCCGGAGTGGAAATGGGATCATATCACCATGGAATTTGTAACAAAGCTACCAAAGACGCCAAAAGGGAATGATATGATATGGGTAATTGTAGATAGATTGACGAAGAGTGCCCATTTTCTAGCTACCCGACAAGATGTGCCTTTAACGAAGATGGCTAAGATATACATTGATGAAGTAGTTGCGAAACATGGAGTTCCTTTATCTATTGTTTCGGATCGAGACTCGAGATTTGTGTCAAACTTTTGGAAGGGTCTTCAACGGGAGTTGGGTAGTAGAATAAATTTGAGTACCGCCTATCATCCTCAAACCGATGGACAGAGTGAGAGAACTATTCAAATTGGAGGATATGTTGAGGACGTGTGTACTAGAGTATGGTGGAGCATGGGATGATCATTTGAGGTTGATTGAGTTTGCTTACAACAATAGTCACCATGCAAGTATTGGAATGCCATCATTTGAGATGCTATATGGAAGAAGATTTAGGACTCCAAGTTGTTGGATGGAGCCCGATGAGAAGCAATTAACCGGTCCCGAAATCATTGAAATCACCTCTGAAAAAGTTAATGTGGCTAAAGAGGCTTTACGTGTGGCTAGAAAAAGGCAGAAAACATATGCAGATAAGAAAAGGAGACCGATTGAGTTCAATGTTGGTGATTTAGTGATGCTAAAAGTCTCACCATGGAAAGGAGCCATTCGCTTTAGAAAGAAGGGAAAGTTGAGTCCACGTTTCATTGGACCTTTTAAGATCTTGAAACGCATTAAGGATCTAGCATATCAGTTGGAATTGCCTCCAGAATTGGATGGGATTCACAACACCTTTCATGTATCCTACTTGAGGAAATGCTTAGCCGAGGAGTCAAGCGTGATTCCTATTGAAGATGTGAGTATTGACCCAATGAAGAGAATGGTAGACGAACCAGTGGCGATACTTGGAAGGAAGCAAAAGAAGCTACGCCGGAAAGTGATTGATTTAGTGTTGATAAAGTGGAAGCATAATCATGGAAAAAGCTTAACGTGGGAAACTGAAGCAGTAATGAAGGAGAAGTATCCGGAGTTATTCCTTTCTGATGAGATTCCGGGGACGGAATCCTCTTAAGGGGAAGGTAATTGTAACATCCCAAACTTTTTATTTAACAGTTGACTAGTGTCGTTAAGTCAACATAGTGTGTCGTTAAGTCTATTCTCGATTTAATGCATATATGTAGTTATTGTGGGATATGTGTGGGGCTTGAAAGCCTAAATGTATAATGAAGTGTATATGTGTGAAAATGTAGCTAAATGCCTATGTAGTGGTATTTAAAGAAGTAATTATGTTATATATGGTCCATATGGTAGTTTGTGACTAGTAATGAAGGATTAGGAAGCTTAGGGACTAGTTTTGACATAGAGGCAAAGTCAAAAACGGGTTTAGGGAGTTAGGGGGTGTCATTAGGTTGGCAATTGCAGAAAATTCATTCCCTAAACAAACCCTAGCAGCCCCATAGCATTCCTTCATCAATTGCAAGCCGAAAAGTCTTCCAATGTATGATTCGGGTGTGTTTAGTCAAGTGTTTTGCATCCTTATTGTGATCTACAGGTAGAAAAGGTATTGTAATGTAGATTTATTATCTTTTCAATTGTATGGATCATTAAGAAGTGGTTTAGGTCATTGGAGGATCAATCGATGTCGTAATAACGTTTGTTTTTACGAAGTAAATCATATGCTGTTTAATGGGGAAGTTTATTGCATTTGATTGGTCATAAAATGAAGGATTTTGATGTATAAAGGTCTGATATTTGATTTGGAATCGTTTGGTGTTGGTTTGGGGTTTAATCGTTCGATGATGTGCAGAATCGCCTCGGGTTGCGGCGCAACTGGAGGCTTGAGCTGCGGAGCAACTCACCAGTTTTCAGCAAAATTATAGTTTTGAACCGTAACATCGTTTTGACACGCAGATTAGACCTGAATCTTAAGTGAGTCTTTAAAGTGGGAGGGTTTAGTTATTGGCCTTAATGACGTGAGTATGTAGCTTGTCTAATAATCGTTTACTAATTATAGGTAGACGAGCATAGTTGCTTTACACAGTGACTAGTTGTTGATTGTTGTGGACTACGCCGAGGTAAGATACACTACTTTTTACACGCTGAGGGTTCCACAAGCAATGGTTTCTTGTTATAACTTCCCTAACGGTAACTTATGATAAATGTGGGTATTTCGGGTTACACGGGAGGTATTTGAACTTCACCTATTATTATTTTTTATTTTTTATTACTTTTATTGTATTCATTCAACTTGATGTTTGTACACGAAAGGTGGGTAGTTTTAAATAGCTAAATATAAAGTTTTTGTATCTACGATTCGTGAAGTGGTATAAGTCATAATGTTATAACAAATGTGCATGTACAGAAGGAACTTATACACATGGCGTCAATGAATCGAGTCCACAATCCCGTGGGACTGACAGAATCTATGTCCCAATCATTGAATAAAACTCAAAACGCTAAGTCTTATATAAAACGTGATTTAGTATACCAAGTGTACATATATATCTGATGACCAGGTAGTCTGATAGGGTCATGCCCTTCCAAAGACACTCCAAAATGTTTCTTTCTATAGGTTGGTACACCAATTAAAAAAACATAATTTCTTACACTTCACCATATACATGTCGTGGTTGTACGACCATTTATTTGGAGAGGAGGACCCATGGCCGCCTAATATTAACCAGGCAAGTTACTTTGTACGTATTTCTAGATATTCATATACGTCTTCGAAGAAAGTAATGTTGGCCACGTATTACATAAAACGTGGCGTATTAAACTTTACAGATTTGTCCACAATATTGGCAACAAATATTAACGTAACTGTAAATGCAGAAACCAAAAAGTTTATATCAGGGAGTTGTACATAATAACATACAAAATTAAGCAGACCATTTAAGTTATGTTTGAAATATTATACCATATCATTCGATAGTTATACTAATTAGCTACGAACATGCTACGTTTTTAGTATAACGGTGCGTTTTACACAGGGACCTATTGTCGACCGCAACATACACCAACCAGCAGAAAGTTATTCGGATGAAGGAGTCCCAGAAACACCGCAGGAATATTATGCTGATCTACTTCAGAACCGGACTGTGAGTCTGAGGGAGTACCTGACACCCCGCCAGAGCATATACACGGGTCGGGTGATAATGATGCTGATTTTCAAACACCTGAGGGTCCATCTTCCTATAATCCGGACAACACACAGAGTGAAGCCCCTGGACGGGCGTCTGAAGGCTTGTATCACACCAACCAGGGTTTTGAGACTCAGGAGGAGTTGGTTAGTTGGGCCACCCAAGTAGGTTTAGCAAACGGGTACGTTCTCGTGACACGGCGTTCATCTAGAGGTCGGAGTGATAGGGTCATAAGGGTGGAGATTGCATGCACCCAGGGAGGTAAGCACATAAGCAACGCCACAAAAAGACGTAGCGGTACCCAAAAAACAAACTGTCTGTTCCTTCTGGTAGGCCTATATAAAGCATTTGACGGTGTATGGCGACTGGAGGTGAGAGACGATACACATAATCACGACCCGGCACAGTTTATGGAGACCCATGCATTTGCGAGGAGGATGACCCCGGATCAAGTCAATACGGTGGGGACGTTACACGAACATGGTCTCGCACCATGTAAAATACTATCAGCCGTGCGGAAATTGTTTCCCGAATCTCATGTCATTAGGAAAGACATACACAACACCACTGATAAGATAAAGCAAGGAAAAAAAATAGGTGATACCCCTTTGCAGGTGTTGGAGAATGTACTTCGATCGAGGGAGTACGTATACCACCCACGAGAGGACCCCGAAACAGAAGAGTTGGACATGTTGTTCTTTGTTCATCCAAAGTCGTTAGAAATGTGGCGTGCATTTCCCCATGTGCTTTTGATCGACGCAACTTACAAGACCAACAAGTATAGGTTCCCTCTTGTACAAGTAGTTGGACTGACGTCAACCGGCAAGTCGATATCCATTGCACACGCGTTTGTACAGAAGGAACGATGGGACAACTACAAATGGGTACTTGATAGGCTTCGAGATATGCTGGATAGTTGCATGGAACCACGCGTAATCGTTACTGATAGGGATCTTGCTTTAATGAACGCGGTCAGTGACGCATTTCCGAATGCAAGCAAGTGTCTATGTAGGTGGCACATAACCGAGAATATAGCAAAATATCACAAAAAATCTTTTAAAGGGGGTGACTGGGCTAGATTCGAACACTACTGGAAAACCGTATGCGATTCCACCACAGAGACGTTATATGACTACAACGTAGGTGTGCTTAGGAACTTTCTTCACCAACTCGAGCGAGACCGTATGTTATATACATGCTTTATATTAAAGTTTAAATACATCGTAACAAATCATTATAACAGTGTTTTAAATAATATATACCTTTTTTTATTTCTCTTTTCAGGTGTTTGGGATTATGTGTATGACAATTGGTTAGGACTGTATAGAAACATGTTTGTATCCGCATGGATAGACGAACATTTAAACTTCAACCAACGGATGACCAACCGAGTGGAAAGCCAGCATGCAAACCTTAAAAAATTCCTTGAGAACGCAAACAACTCGTTGGAAAGGGTCGTCGATTATGTCGACGAAGTCGTCATGGCACAGTACGTAGCGATCAGACACACGTTCGGCAGGAGTCTCACAAAGGTAATGGATCATCACAGGCTGGTAAGGAACTATTATGGCAGGGAAATGTTTGTCGATCTGTATCGAAAGGTGTCACTTACCGCTCTCGACCTTATGAAAGAGGAGAGCAAGCGTATACAAAAACTGCAGGAAAAAAACGAGAGCTGTAGTTGCCAACTTTACAAAAGTTGTGGGTTACCATGCGCATGTCGGCTTGAACAAATGATGATTCAAGGTAACAAGAATAATTTTACCGTTTTTCGGTTGTTTTGTAGTGTATGCATAAAATGACTGTATCTGTCCTTTCACAGGGACGACAATAAAAATCGAGAATGTTGATGTTTTTTGGCGGAAGCTTGATTTTGCCCCTTCATTCGATGTGCAAGAAGATACTGACTATGCGCAATAGTTGGGGGCGGCCACCCAGGAAATTCTTTCAGAGAAATCACCAGCAGTGAAAAAAAGCATGGTATCTAAGGTTTTATCAGCGGTATTCCCATCAAAATCAACAAGGAAAGCTCCAAGAGTACAAGAAGACACACGCGGCCGTCCAACCACAAGTCGACAAAACCAAAGGGCAGCGGATGCCTCTCGGCTACATCCTTCGGACACAGGGTCGCAAGGAACACCTAATCAAGGCAGACATAGCTACGCCGGCACTGTCAGGTCACAATCAACAATGTCCCCTGGTTTCAATCGTAGTAGATCAACCGCTCAACGACCAGGCGACATCCCCGGAAACATCCCCGGGTTCCCCTTGATGAATCTAGAGGTGGACGTCATCGACGTTATGCGTTTCGAGAGGTGGATACCATCGATTTTCCACCCATTCGTGTCACGCATAACGGATGTCCCTGGAAATGGCCACTGCGGTTTTGCTTCGGTCGCTGTGGGATTGGGATATACAGAGAAGGAGCATTTTTACATTCGACAAGAAATGCTTCAAGAGTTGGAGGGTCCCAATTCGGACTGGTGGAAGAATCGTATTGACTATCAAATGACAGGAACTTTTGATTTTGTGCGTTCTCAACTGTACTGGGAAAATCCACTTCAGAGGGCACCTCAGGAAAAGTATATGATGTTCCCATACGCCGGACTCATCATCGCGCAAAGGTTTAATGCGGTTGTCAATTTTCTAACGACTACTGGTAGCGAAAAATTTTTCCCCCTTCGGAATGCCCCCCCTCAAGATCCGGAAGGGAACTACTACCCGCATCGGTACGTCACAGTCTGTCTAGTCAGCAACTCTCATTTCATCAGCGTTAAACTAGAAGGCGATTACCCCAGCCGCCAGTTAATATGTACTGTGCACACTGGCGGACACCAGAAGCGTGTGAGTGGCAAATAATCTACCGTCATCGTATGGATGAGTACATACGGATCCGAGAACTCAACCGACCTCCGGGAACACGCCGTCAACACGTAGACTTGTGCGACTCGTTATGCGTTTGGTATTTGTAATAAAAATTATATTGTATTTCTATATGTGTACTTTTTGTATTTGTAATAAAAATAACATTGTATTTCTATATGTGTACTTTTGTATTTGTAATAAAAATACATAGAGATTATTTGTAATAAAAATAATAGAGATTATTTGTAATAAAAATTATATTGTATTTCTATATGTGTACTTTTGGTATTTGTAATAAAAATTACATAGAGATTATTTGTAATAAAAATTATATTTGTATTTAAAATTACATAGAGATTATTTGTAATAAAAATTATATTGTATTTCTATATGTGTACTTTTGTATTTGTAATAAAAATTACATAGAGATTATTTGTAATAAAAATTATATTGTATTTCTAATAAAAATGTGTACTAGAGTTATTTGTAATAAAAATTCATAGAGATTATTTGTATTTCTATATGTGTACTTTTGGTATTTGTAATAAAAATTACATAGAGATTATTTGTAATAAAAATTATATTGTATTTCTATATGTGTACTTTTGTATTTGTAATAAAAATTATAGTATTTCATATGTGTATTTTGTATTTGTAATAAAAATTATATTGTATTTCTATATGTGTACTTTTGTATTTGTAATAAAAATTACATAGAGATTATTTGTAATAAAAATTATATTGTATTTCTATATGTGTACTTTGAATTTTTATCTTATACAATACAAGTGTGTGACATTTTTTTTTATTTAAAAAAAAAGTGGCAATTTCACGTTTTATATAAAACGGGCCGTTTTGAACAGGTATATATAAGGAAAAAAACAACTTCCTGATGTCACTTTCTCATTTTTACTTTTTACTAAAAATAGCCCTAACCCTAATACGGGAAACAACCACCGCCGGCGATCTGTTCTCCCCCACCACCGCTGCTGTTCTGCTTCTCTGTCGTTGTACTCCATCTCCTTTTCTTGGTAAGTATCTACTTAGATCCGTTCAACACTCCTTCTCATTGCCATGCATTTTCAATCATTTGTGTTTACTTTGTTGTATAGATATATACAAATATATATATATATATATATATATTGTTGAGTCCCAATGTTAATTGTAAATTTAATGATGACAAATCTGACCTATAAACACTTAGTAATCTTTGGTTCTTGTAATCTGATCTGGGTCAGACTAAGCTGACACAGCTTACGATCTGTCTCTGACCCAGATCATGCTTCATACTTGTAATTGTAATATCTTATGGAAGCAAGTGTTATTCAAGCTGCATCAAATTGTATTAGCATTCAGTCCAAGTCGAAGAGGAGGATTGAAGATAGAAGACCAAGCAGTTAGTGGAAGACAGCTTGGGATTAGCAGTCAGCTTGGAAACACTTAGGCAGATTGGTGCCTTGACAAACGGTCCAATCTGTGTCTGACAATCAAGTGAAGATAACAACCTGGATTGAAGATAAGGACAAATGACGTGACTAGGAAGAATCCTAGGATCCAGGTTGGTGGTTGGTTTTACATATGCGTGTCCATACTCCTATTGGTAGATGAAGAATGTGCGTCAGTACGTGGGGGACCACAAGTACCATGAAAGGCACGATTGATTATTCCTTAATCAACCACTGAATGAAGAACACGTAGCTGCAACGGACACCTAATGAAGGAGCGCTTATGCCTATAAAAGCCTCATTCATGGATTGCATATGTGTGGCATTTCCTGAGAATCATTCTTCACACAAGTTCTCTGCTCTTACACACAGCTTAGTCTGTACGAGATCAGCTTGGGCTGATTCTCTTGAGCTGAAACTTATTGATTGTTGTTTGTCATTTCATAGGGTTGTTTAGATATCTATAGGCTATCTTTATTCCGCAACAACCCTGTAATTCTTTGTATAGATTATTTCTTAATAAAGGATTACATTTGAAAATAACAATCTGTGTTCAAGAATGTTTTTATTTCTTTACTGCTTTACTGTTTTAATGATTCCTGTTCTTTACTTACTTGATTAATTTTCATTAACTGAATCTTAAAACGTTTGTGTTTAAAAGTTTGTAAAGATTGAAGAAAGTTGTATTCACCCCCTCTACAACTGTTCTGTGTTCGATATACTTTGGTATATTGATACACCATGGGACGTATCAAGTGGTTGAGAATTAACTTGACTTGATCCTTGCATATTTTCATTTATAGTAAAGCAATATGTCATCTTATATTGATAATGGTTCTTCAACCCGACCACCCATGTTTGACAAAAATGATTTCAGTGGGTGGAAAGGTAGAATGTCTTTGTTCCTTGAATCCATCGATAACAATATGCCTGACATCCTTGCGGATGGTCCTTATGTACCTACACAAACCATTGTGGTAGAAGCTGTGGTCAGGGAAGGTCAACCAACCATTCCTGCCATACTTAAATCTATTGTTAAGGACAAGGCAGATTGGGGGGATGAGGATAGGAGGTTGGCAAACTTGGATGTGAAGGCTAGAAATTTCATTGTCCAAGCTGTACCCAAAGACCTTTACCATTCTATTAAAATGTGTTCAACAGCAAAGAAAATGTGGGGTACATTAACTGTCATGTTTGAGGGTTGCTCTACCTCCATGAAATCCACAATTACTACATTGACCAGGAGGTATGAGAGATTTTTCTCTTTGAGAAATGAATCCTTGACTGACACTCATACCCACTTTAATGCTTTGGTAAATGATTTAGCTGCTGTTGGAATTAATAAGAAAAATGAGGTTTTAAAGAGCAAATTTCTTGATTCATTACCACCTAAATGGAACAACTATATTTCTTCTGTTAAATTAAGTTCTGTTTATCATGATCTTGATCTCCCTGGACTTTTTGGTTTGCTTCATAACCAAGAATGTTCAGAGGCTGAAAAGTTATTTGCTATGGGTGATTCTTATAGTCAGTCTGCTGCTGCACTTGTTGCCTCTATGACTGAACACCCTAGTTCAATTAGTAATGAGATCATTCCTTATATTAATGATGATATTCCTGTGATGTCAAATCCTAACTTTGTTTGTGCTGAATCTGAGTGTGATGAATCTGATGGTGATGAACTAGCAAATGAAGTTGATATGTTGGATGAAAGGATCAGAAGGAGATCCTTTAATAAGTTTAAAGGAAAAGGAAGAGGTGGCCAAGCTGACAAGACCAAGAAGCCATTTGATATGTCCAAGGTCACTTGTTACAAGTGTGGCAAGACTGGACATATGGCTGGAGATTGCAGATCCAAAGAAACTGCTGAAGCTGTGCCAGCCAAAGGTGGAAGAGGTGAAAAATACTCTAAGCTCAAGACTAAGTACAAAGCCTTGAAAGCACAAGTAGCTGAGCTGACTGAGAAGGCGAACAAAAATGAGAAGAGTCTGGTAGCCAAAGACTGGGCTGAAAGTGCCACATCATCTGATGATGAGCTGTACAAAGATGCCAAGTGTTTTATGGCTAAAGAAGCTACTCAAAGATTTGCTGAAGATCTGGTGAAAATACAACAGCAATCTGAGTCAGCTCACCAGGCATCCACCAGTCAGACTGCTCCACCTGAGGTAACTTCTTTTTCCAATCTGTCTGATAATAAGAAGCTGTCCAGACTGAACAAACTTGGTGATGAGGTTTTACTACAAAAACACTTTAATCAATAACTCAAAAAGGAAATACATGTTTTGAAGCTTGATAACAGCTCTAAGAGTCACACCATTGAAAAACTAGAATCTGAAGTTAAAGCTCAAAAGCAATTAAACTCCATTTTGATTAAAGAAGCTAAAACTGCAGAAGAAAAGTTTTTAAAGGTGAAACAGATTACTGAAACATGGTGTATAAGCTCTAAAAGAGTTGCTAAATGTGTAAATGAACAAATACCTCATCAGATCCAAGCTATCTTTGATGGTGATTATGATAGGGCCATAGCCATTGCTGAAGTATGTGCTATGGAGCCTTGTTATCAGCCTCCTTCACTACCCAAAGTCCAAACCAAAGAAACTATTTCTAAACCAATTAAGTTGGCTCAGAAATCTGGTATTTGGTTTAAAGATCCTGAAACCATTGGTCAGACCATTGCTGAAGCTGTGTCTGAAGCTGATCAGGTTGTTGAGTTAAAACCTGAGGAAAGTCTTGACTTGTCCAAGCTGACCATTACCCAATCTGTGTCAGATTCAAAGACTAAAACAAACAAGAGTAGTTTAAAGAGAAATAAAAGAAAGGATAGAGATCACAGTGTTCCTAAAGAGAAAATTAAGCTTTTAAAGAGTAAGAAGTCTGGTTTTCTAGGAAATGAGTCACAAGCAAAATCTGAGTCTGTTTCAAGTAACACCAAATCTGATTCTGAAAAGATAATCTTAAAATATGTTGAGTCCAGAACTGATAAGGTGTCAATGAAAACCAATTTTCTTAAGAATGTGTCTGATCCAAAAATTGTTGATCAAAGAAAATTGAGAGCTGAATGTAAGGAAGCTGGAATAGGCAAAGGTTTTGTTCAAAAGGAAACTCTAAATGTTGCTAAAAAGAACTTTGAATCTGGTAAAGGACAGACCAAGCAACAATGGGTTTCAAAATGTGATAAGAGTCTGTGTTTAGTTACCCAATCTGAGTCAGACCAGAAGGTCAGCTCTGGTCAACCCATCTTTGGATGTGTTCCCAAAAAGAACTAATCTCTTATCATAATTGCAGGGCAGTCATGACGATAACACCTGGCACTTGGACAGTGAATGTTCCAAGCATATGACCGGATGTAAGTCCCTGCTATGTAGCTTTAGGATTCGCGCTGGTCCTAATGTTACTTTTGGAGATGATTCTCAAGGAAAGACTGAAGGTTTTAGTGTACTTTCAAATGGTCCTCTTACTTTCAGAAGAGTCTCATATGTTAATGGTTTGAAGCACAATCTGATCAGTGTGAGTCAGTTGTGTGATGCTGGTTATGAAGTGAGATTCAGGTCTGATAAGGGAATTGTTCTTGATTTAGAAGGCAATGTGGTTCTTATTGCTAAGAGGGATGAGTCTTTGTATTCTTTTGACATGAGAAATCCAACTGTCACTAGAGAAGTCTGTTTCATGTCAAAGTCTCAAGATGAGCTGAATTGATTGTGGCATAAAAGGCTGTCTCATATGAATTTCAAAGACATCAACAAGCTGTGTAAGAAAGAGTTGGTGTCTGGTCTTCCAGTGATCAATTATGAGAAGGACAAGCTGTGTGGTGCTTGTGAGAAAGGCAAGCAACATAAAGCTACTTTTAAGTCTAAAACATGCTCAACCATTGATAATTGTTTGGATCTGCTTCATATGGACTTATTTGGACCAATCAGTACTCCATCATTCACTGGAATGAGGTACTCCTTGGTAATTGTTGATGAGTATTCAAGATACACCTGGTTTTCTTTCTAAGACACAAGAGTGAAGCTGCTGACAGCATTATTCATTTCATCAAGCAAGATGAAATTCTCTACAAAAGACCTGTTAGGCAATTAAGGAGTGACAATGGTACTGAATTCAAAAATATCACTCTTAATTCATTCTGCAGTGAAAAGGGAATTTCACAAGTCTACTCAGCTGCCAGAACTCCTCAACAAAATGGTGTTGCAAAAAGAAGAAACAGAACTCTTATTGAAGCTGCCAGATCCATGATGGCTCAAAACAATGTCAAGTCTCATTTCTGGGCTGAAGCAGTACACACAGCTTGCTTTACCCAGAACAGATCCCTCATTGTGAAAAGACACCAGAAGACTGCATATGAACTTCTTAGGGGGAGAAAACCTGAGATTGGTTTCCTAAGAATGTTTGGAAGTCCTTGCTACATTCTGAATCAGAAAGACCATCTTGGAAAGTTTGATGAGAAATCAGATGAAGGTATCCTACTTGGATATGCAACAATGATGAAGGCCTACAGAGTTTACAACAAGAGAACTAAAACAATTGAGAACTCTGTTAATGTAAGCATTGATGAAGGTTGTTCTAAGCCAGATTGGTCTCCTCCTGAAGATGAAGACTTCAATTTTGAAGAACTGGCTGTACCTGAGAATGAGCCTCCAACAAATCTTCCAGTTGGAGCTAATAATGCTCAAACTCAGGGGGAGCAACTCATTGAAGAAGAAGAAGATGTTCCAATCTTTGAAGATGCACAAGCTGATCCTACTCCTACTGAAGTTATTGTTCAGAATCCATTAAATGACTCTCCAACTGGTTCAGACTCCTCCATTCCTGTCCAAGCTGATCAGCCTCTTCCTCAAGCTGATAATGCTGAACCATCTAATCTGAATCAGTCCATTGTCCCAGTTACTAGATGGACAAAGAGTCATCCAATTAACCAAATCATTGGTGATCCACTCTCTGGTGTGAAAACAAGAAGAAAGGCAACAGGCAATTTCTGCATGTTTGTCAATTTTGTAAGCAAGATGGAACCAACTGAGGTTGATGAAGCTCTGGAAGATCCTTCTTGGGTAAATGCAATGCAATATGAGCTAACACAGTTTGAAAGAAACAAGGTTTGGGAACTTGTTCCAAGCCCTCATCACAAGACTGTGATTGGAACCAAGTGGGTCTACAGAAACAAAATGGATGAAAGGGGAGTTGTGACCAGAAACAAAGCAAGATTGGTAGCTCTTGGTTACAGACAAGAGGATGGAATTGATTATGATGAGACTTTTGCACCAGTGGCAAGATTAGAGGCAATCAGAATGTTCTTCGCCTTCTCTGCTCACAAAGGTTTCAAAGTCTATCAAATGGATGTGAAGAGTGCTTTTCTTAATTGAAAATTGGAAGAAGAAGTCTATGTTGAACAGCCTCCTGGTTTTGAAAACTCAAAGTTTCCTGACCATGTGTTCAAGCTTGACAAGGCTCTTTATGGGTTGAAGCAAGCTCGAAGGGCAGAGTATGATACTTTGTCTAAATTCTTATTGGCTAATAACTTCAAAAGAGGTAATGTTGACAAGACTTTGTTTGTGAGAAAGTATAATGGTGATATCCTGCTTGTACAAATTTATGTAGATGATATAATATTTGGGTCTAGCAGTGAAAGACTTTGCAAAAAGTTTTCTGAATTAATGTCTAAAAAGTATGAAATGAGCATGATGGGAGAACTAAACTATTTTCTGGGTTTACAAGTTAAACAGACTAAAAATGGAATTTTCATAAACCAAGGAAAGTATGTTAAAGATCTCTTAAACAAATTTGGTTTTAGTGATTGCTCACCTATGAAAACTCCTATGGGAACTGGTGATAAGCTGGATGAAGATAAAAATGGCAAATCTGTTGACATCACAGCTTATAGGGGTATGATAGGATCATTACTTTACTTGACTGCTGGTAGACCAGATATTATGTTTGCTACATGTCTTTGTGCAAGATATCAAGCTAGTCCTTAGGAATCCCATCTTAAGGCTGTGAAGAGAACATTTAGATACCTTAAAGGTAGTCCCAATCTGGGTCTTTGGTATCCCAAAGACTCAGGATTTGATCTAATTGGCTATTCAGATTCCGACTTTGCAGGCTGTAAGATTGACAGAAAAAGTACTTCAGGAGCTTGTCAATTGCTTGGCAATAGACTTGTAAGCTGGTCCAGCAAGAAGTAGCATTCAGTTTCTATCTCCACTGCAGAAGCTGAATATGTGGCTGCAGGAAGTTGTTGCTCTCAAATTCTTTGGATGCAATATCAGCTTCAAGACTATGGTGTCACTGCAACAAAAACTCCAATCTTTTGTGACAGTACCAGTGCCATAGCAATTTCAAACAATCCTGTGCTTCATTCAAGGACCAAGCACATTGATATAAGATATCATTTCATCAGGGATCATGTAATGAAAGAAGATGTTGAACTCCACTTCATTCCAACAGACAATCAGCTTACTGACTTATTCACAAAGCCATTGGATGAATCAAGGTTCAACTACCTCATAGGTATGCTTAATTTGTAAAATGTAGTGAGCTAAGTAATAGCAAATCTGACCCCTTAGAGTTATACTAAATTTGAGGGTAAGCTGTGTCAGACCCAGACTACCCTTTCACACTTGGTGCATTTCAAGTGAAAGAGGGTAAGCTGAGTCTGACCCAGCTTCGTGGTTATTTTTGTTATTAAATATCTCAGTGCGTTTTATTACTTTCATTATTTTATTTAATGTACTTGCTGATCCTATTGGAGTGTGACACGTGTAGTGGTCACAGCCTGTTACTGAAAAAGTACCACCACTACTTATTGATCCTCCAATCAAAATCTTTCTCTCTCCAACTTTTTCAAACGGGATATTTTGAGTTTTGTATATAACATCAATTTAACCTAAATCCCAAATCACTTGTTCATATTTTCTTAAAATCAATTTTTCTCTCAAATTTGATTATTGTTTTATTAAATTTAATTTCTTCTAAAATTTGTTTTCAAAATGGCATCATCATCTGTTTCTATTCATTCTAATGACTCTCAATCTAGTTCTGAACCTGAAAGTCGATACCCAGCTCCAATAAGCGCAAACAAGCTTTCACCTTATGTGGTGGGAAATAAGGTAGTAGTGGTTCGGCTGATCTTGATACTGGTAAAATCAAGATTGGCAGTCTGGTTTATGCCAATATTCATCCTCCTTCATGGGCAAAAGGATATGATGAGATTGTGGCTTTCTTATGGCATCATCCATTCGGCAAGGTGATGATTGAGAAGCCAGACTGGGTGTTTCAAGATTTACTTTGTGAATTTTGGGCGAGATGTGTTGTGAAACAGAACAAGAAAGGAGATGCTGCAATCTATGGCTCAATCCTCAATGGTAAGAAAAAGGTATATATTTCTTATGAGAGGCTTAGGTCTGCTTTTGAGCTGTCTTATATGCCTGATGATGAATATGATAATGTTGTGTCTCATACTGAAGCCAAAAATGTTTTACAAGAAGTTGGATATACTGGTCCATTGGCTTCAGTAGTTAAAATGAAACATTTAACTGGTATTTGGAACTACTTATTGAGCACAATTTCGAAAACCTTACAAGTAAAGGCAGGCAGCTTTGATCAGCCTAATGTTCTAGAATTGCATATTTTTCATGCAATGGTCACTATGACCAGAATAGATTTTGCTGGCTTAATATTTAAGGACCTTGTTGATCGCGTTCATAAGAAGAGTCTTACCATACCTTATGGTAGGATTCTTGCTCTTATCATTGAAGTTATTCTTGACAATGATTACAGTCTGGCAACTGGTCAGACTGTGGAATGCAAGTCCATCAATAACAACATCTTCAATAATCCCAAGGTATCTGTACAGGGTCTGACCCGAGCAATGCAGATCTACCTTGATTTTTGCAGGAAAAGAGAAGAGGAACAAGAAGCACTTGGGGAAGCTGTCCCTTCTTCGACGCGATCTGAGTCTGACACTCAATCTGCTAATCAGGGGGACCCAGGTACACATGCTTCTGAACCCTCAAACTCTTCTGAATCTATTCAACATTCTACTCCTACATGTGACACCCGGCAAATTCGGGGTCCGTTTGACTCGGGATAAACCACTTTCTTTGACCATACAATATGATGAATAATAATGAATATGTATATACTCATATATATAAATATATGTATACTCGTATGTGAAACTATGTGTTAGTTTATTTTTACGTGCAAGTAACTTATCGGTAAAACGTGAACCAGTATATGTGCTTTCACTCGACCACCTTTGCATGAGATGCATTACAAATGAAATATTAAATAAAAGAAAAATAATTATTTTGTTTAATAATTAGAATGATAATCTTATGTTATAATAATAATAAACCTTATATTAAAATACTATACTTTAAACTAACCTACTAATTAAATAATCCTACTACTAACTAAACTAATAAAAATAATTAAACTAAATTACAACCCAAGCCCTTCAAAAACCTTGTAAATTTCGTTCTTAACCCCTCCCCATAACCCTAATCTTCTCCTATAAATACCCACCCATTACACTAGTTACTAGTTTAATCATCCTTAAACAAAAATTAGCCAAACATTTCCTCTCCCCCCCCCCCCCCCCAGCCCCCCCCCCCCCCATAGCCAAACATTCCCTCTTGCCCCTTGAAACCCACGACCACCCCCTGCCACTTTTGGGCAGCCACCAAGCACCTCACAAACACTTCAAAATCATATTTAATCTTCATCTAATAACACCTAATAAAAATCCATGTGGGTTTGATTAATCAAAGGCTTAAAAACTAATATTAACAATAAGATCTAGCATGGAAAACATATTTATCTTCCTATCATTTCTTGGCTGATTTCGAACAGCCCCTAACCCACCAAAAATCATCATCTAGTCTTAATCTAACAAGAATACAAGGTAGTAATCATAACAAAAAGGTCTCATCCCATCTCATGGATGATGGCCGAATTTATAAGGGTTGAAAACCCATAAATTTTGTCTCATTTTTATCTTCTAAATCCTCTTCAATGATTTGTCTATGCATCCTTGATGTTTGGCCTTTGGGTTCAAACCTTTAATCATTGTTTAAGACAAGAGAAGAATGGATTTGGTTACTATTATATTACTAGTATATCTTAAATTATTTTCATTGGGATTCATCACCAAAAAGTTTATTATTTTTATTCTTTATTAGATCCAAGTTGATTTATTCTCTTGTTTGTATATTCTTTGTTATTTGTTTGTATGTGCTAAAGAATATTGGATCTAATGATTGGATAACATGATAAAAATAAGAAATGTAAAGTAAATTCTTGGACTCATTAACATGAGTGAAGATGTATTGATTTTATACTTTTGTTTGGATCTATACATGTGAAAAGAAATCCAACAAATTGTATGGTTTCACTTGTTAGGTTCTTACACAAGTATAAAGTTAATTCTTCCATCAATCATGTTATATCACTTTTGTATTAATACATACTTGGGCACTTTAACTACAAGTGTATTGCACACGCGTGAGTATGAGCACAAGTATGTAATTATCCAAAAGATGCATATGTGTATATATATGTTTAATTTGGAAATAATACAAGACACTTTTATAAGATCTACATTTATTTGTCATCTTAATTGATAAACTCAACAACCAACTAAATTAACTTTGAACCAAGTTTTTAATAAAGTTTTGGGGTGATGAAAACCTTTAAAAATAATCTAACACCAACATTCTATACTAAAATAGATTATATTTTCTTCTATAGGGCATACTTAATCAACTCATCCATTCTCATCATCTATACTATCAAAAGGTGAGATCTCCTTAGCCCCATCTTACTTATATATTTTGGGCTGCAATACATACTCTTACTTTTATGAACACAAGTACATGCACAACGGTATACAAGGCTATTATAAGTTACTATGTTCACAACAAGTCCTCACAATCATGATATGTTAATTATGGATTTAAACGTGGATATGTTGAATAGCGCTATTTGGGTTGACACACCCCACCCGGCATAAACACGGCTGGGAGCCGAACGGGTGACACATATTTGTAAACATTCGGTACCCTGAACAAGTACCGGGAGGCAAACTTATAACAACGTGTCAGTTTCGTATCATGAGCTTATATAGATGTATACTCTTACTTTTATGAACACAAGTACATGCACAACGGTATACAAGGCTATTATAAGTTACTATGTTCACAACAAGTCCTCACAATCATGATATGTTAATTATGGATTTAAACGTGGATATGTTGAATAGCGCTATTTGGGTTGACACACCCCACCCGGCATAAACACGGCTGGGAGCCGAACGGGTGACACATATTTGTAAACATTCGGTACCCTGAACAAGTACCGGGAGGCAAACTTATAACAACGTGTCAGTTTCGTATCATGAGCTTATATAGATGTATACTCTTTACATTCCTAGCATTGTTGTTTAACAATGGCTACCTTCATTGTGGTAAAGCAATGGTTAACTTATGGCTTGTGGTTCATGGCAAAACGTTTTATTAAAACCCTAAGGAACTCACCAACTTTATGTTGACACAATTTAGTATGTATTACAGGTGATTAGATGTTGTCATGCTCAGATTGCTACTTGTTGTTCGCTTGTTCTTGTTGAATAAAGACCCTACCCTCCATGCCTTCTAGTGCTCCATCTTTTGCTAAAGGATATGGATTCGTAGTTCAAATGTGTTTTCTTAATCTTTTTCAATTCAAGACTATTTTGATTTCATGTAATGTATTTGGATCTTGAATGATTATGTGTTATAAAATGCAAGTTTTCAAAACGACTACGTTTTAAGTCGTTCATTATACTCTTGTGTTGTGATATTATGGAAGTCACGCCCCACCCGTGGACCCGTATTTTGGGGGTGTGACACTACAAAAGAGGGTGAAGGGTTGGCCAAAACATCAGCCACCCTAGCCACACCTTCGTCCACTCGTTCAAAATACGATTCTAAAAGACCCCTTGTTGAGGACTTAGTACCTCACAAGGTGCAATGGAAGCTAAGGAACGTTCCAAAGCTGTCCCTGTCACCAAAGCTGACAAGCCGAAAACGCCACGCCCATCTGCACTCTCCCAAAAGAGTGTAGACGAGTTAAAGGGAACACCTACTGCTACCCAACCCTCCAAACAGGGTGAAGGTATTGAAAGAAAGACCTCCTCCTAAGGTCATACTGTGTCTAAACCGAATTCGCCATCATCAGCCTCCCAAAAGGTTGATGATATCATTAAAGGGGTAACAGAGGATCTAGCCCAGATCCAAAGTGAGTCAGATTCAATGCACATCATTTCTGAGGATGTTCAGCCTAAGGAGAGAAGTATCGAACGCATTGGTGACACTGCTTCTCCTCCCCAAGCTGATCAGACTTCTTCTCTCTTACACTCTAAGTCTGCACAGGCTGTCAATGCCCCTTCTATGTCACAAGGAGGGGTACAGGCCTCAATTCTCCTTAAGGATACTTTGGTGCAACAACACACCTCTGTTGAAGGGCAATCAAATGCACAAAACATTACACCTGCAGAGTCTGTGTCTGCATCTGTCCTCGGACAGAGGGATTCTGCAGGTTACTTGGCTGTCTTTAAGGCAGTCATGTCAGCCCCTTGTGCAGCAAAGGGAACCATTGATGGTCTTCTCGATGTCAATGAGAATCTGATCACTATCTCCGGAAGTGATTCATTATTCGATGATGAGTTTTCCCATCCATCCTCAAGGGATGCTCTGATGGAAGATGCCAGTGGAGGAGTTGATCAAAATCAAGATCAACACATTCCCACTGGCCCTCAGCCTGAATTAAACGTTAATCTTCTCAGGCTGACCAACTCATCATCAATTCTGACAAATCCACTCATGAGACTCACTCTCATGAGCAAATGTTCCAAAACTCCTTAAACCTCCACCCCCTTCTAAATATGCCCAATGACCCTGATATTAAGGATTGCAGGCTGCTCTTTCCAGAGTCAGTGGCTTTTAAGCCAACTGCAAGTTCTTCCCAAGCTGCCACTATCTCATTTTCAGATGTGGTGGGTCAGCTCACTGAGTTCATTTCAACCTCTAAGGTTGAGAGCTCAAAGCTGACCGAATGCTTGGAAAAGATCCAAAAGGATCAGGATTTGACGGATAAGAAGGTGGATAAGCTGAGTCAAGATCAGACTGCATTGGAAGAATATGTTAAGAAAGCAGTTGATTTGATGCAGCAGAACCAGAGCAAGCTGACAGAGTCTCTTGATAATCTTACAAAGGCAGTAAATGAAGAGAATGAAAAGAACAAGAGTACTCTGGGTCAGATTGAGAATGCTGCAACCAAGTTTAAAAGGGAAGTCACCATAGAACTTCGATCTGCAAACAAGTCACAAGCTGACTTCAAGAATGATCTGATTGAAGCTTCTAAGGGTGTTAAATCCAAGATTGAACTCCTCCATGAGGATTATGTTGAGCTAAGAAGAGCCTGCTGTCTCACCAATGTCAAGATTGACTTGATCAACCAGGATCTCAAAGACTTCCTTGTTACTCCAGTGAGCTCTTTCCCTGCTGATGATGACAAAAAGGGGGAGAAGAATGCTACTAAGAGAAAGAGGAGTGCTATGAGTGAAGCTGAAATAGAAAGGCAAAAAGCTCAGGTTGACAAGGACATTGAAGAATACCTTGAAAGATTGAAAGAGAGACTGAATAAGGCTAGAGCTGAGGAGGCACTAAATGATAGAAGATTGGTTGTGCATGGTTCTAGGGTGGAAGCTGAGAAAGAAACAGTAGAGGAGATAAAAAGACCAGAATCTGAGTCTGGTGGTGAATTTGTTGGAAAAACAAATGAAGAGGCTGAAAAGGAGAGTGATACAACCAAGGGGGAGACTGTTAATGCTGAAAGGGGAGATATAAGGAAGGATGTTGGTGTTGAAAAAGATAAGAAAGTTGAAAAGAAAAGAAAGTCCTCCCAAGCTGTTCCTGTGCAAGCTGTGCCAACTCAAGCTGACCCAGCTCCCAAAGAACAAATTGATGAATCTTCATCTAGTGAAGACACAGTCACTCTGTCCCAGTTCATGATCAAGAAAAGAACAACAGAAGTTGGGTCAAGTGGTGTGAAGATCTTAACTGATAAAGAAAAGGATTGGGAGATTGCAACTGAAACTGCTCCACAGCTTGGGGTAACAGTTGAGGTGGCATATAAAATGATTAAGGATGACAGATTAGAAAGAGAAAGAATTGCTGCAACTAAGTCTGATTCTGAAATTGCCAAGGCTGTTCAAGAACAATTAAATAAGGAAGATGAAGAAGATCTTGCAGCCATTGGTTCCAAAAGGAAAGTTGTGAGCAAAGGAAAAGGAAAGAAGAAGGTGGTGGTTCACTCTACACCATCACATAAGGTTAAGGATATGAAAGAAAGTGTGAGAGCCCATAATTGGTTTGATGCTATGGAGAAAAGAAAAGTAACAGAAAAGATCAACTATAGAAGGCATCCAGAACCAATCCTCCAGGTTCAACTCAAAAGAAGAAAGGGAAAGTCCATTCCAAGCATCAGGTTCACAAGAAAAGGATTTGAGACAAGCTGGGAGACTCATGATCTTGACAATCTGTATGAGCTAGGTTACACAGAATGGGTTGAATTGCATGATATCATCACTGGTATGCCTGGAATTCATAGAGAGACTGTCTTGGAAGCTATTGAGAAAAAGTTGGCTGCAATTGTAAAATACAAGATTGATATCACTGGCCTTCCAAGACCAAAAGCATATGATTTGGATGATGAAGATGAGTCAGAAGAACCACTCAAGAAGAAGAGGAGAAGAAATGTTAAGCTCAAAGCTCCTGAAGGTGATCACACAGACTTCCTCAGAAATTTGAACCCTTCAGAGTTTCTTGGGCTATTATCTCCCGATGCTCTAGACAGAATTCTAAGACATCTCAATCTGTCTCTTCCTGCTGGTGTGACTAATGCAAGAAGTGGAATGCACATTACTGAACCTGAACATGGTATGTATTTTGTGGATGCAAGAGGGCAACTTGTATTCCAAAGGACTGCTGAGCTGAAAGAGGTACCAACTATGCACCTTTTTACCTTGTACAGATTTTGTGTTACTTTCAGTGAACAAGGTAATGGGTATGAGCAGTTCCTTATAGATGAAGGGTTAGATAGAAAAGTAGATGTGAGGGTTGCTCCATCTTTTTAAGTTAAGCAAGAAACTGTAGAGTTGATTGGGGAATAAAGTCTTATTGTATTACTTTGTATTTCTCAATATATACAAGTATTTGTACAAATTCAGTTGACTTGTTAAAATTTCATATCAGATTGAAAAGAACCCAAAAGATTCAAAGGGTCACAAGCTGTTAGTCATATTTTTGTTTGATTCTTTGTAAGCTGATAGTCAAAAGTGTAGTTGGGTTTTGTCATCATCAATAGGGGGAGATTGTTGAGTCCCAATGTTAATTGTAAATTTAATGATGACAAATCTGACCTATAAACACTTAGTAATCTTTGGTTCTTGTAATCTGATCTGGGTCAGACTAAGCTGACACAGCTTACGATCTGTCTCTGACCCAGATCATGCTTCATACTTGTAATTGTAATATCTTATGGAAGCAAGTGTTATTCAAGCTGCATCAAATTGTATTAGCATTCAGTCCAAGTCGAAGAGGAGGATTGAAGATAGAAGACCAAGCAGTTAGTGGAAGACAACTTGGGATTAGCAGTCAGCTTGGAAACACTTAGGCAGATTGGTGCCTTGACAAACGGTCCAATCTATGTCTGACAATCAAGTGAAGATAACAACCTGGATTGAAGATAAGGACAAATGACGTGACTAGGAAGAATCCTAGGATCCAGGTTGGTGGTTGGTTTTACATATGCGTGTCCATACTCCTATTGGTAGATGAAGAATGTGCGTCAGTACGTGGGGGGACCACAAGTACCATGAAAGGCATGATTGATTATTCTTTCATTAACCACTGAATGAAGAACACGTAGCTGCAACGGACACCTAATGAAGGAGCGCTTGTGCCTATAAAAGCCTCATTCATGGATTGCATATGTGTGGCATTTCCTGAGAATCATTCTTCACACAAGTTTCTCTGCTCTTACACACAGCTTAGTCTGTACGAGATCAGCTTGGGCTGATTCTCTTGAGCTGAACTTATTGATTGTTGTTTGTCATTTCATAGGGTTGTTTAGATATCTATAGGCTATCTTTATTCCGCAACAACCCTGTAATTCTTTGTATAGATTATTTCTTAATAAAGGATTACATTTGAAAATAACAATCTGTGTTCAAGAATGTTTTTATTTCTTTACTGCTTTACTGTTTTAATGATTCCTGTTCTTTACTTACTTGATTAATTTTCATTAACTGAATCTTAAAACGTTTGTGTTTAAAAGTTTGTAAAGATTGAAGAAAGTTGTATTCACCCCCCTCTACAACTGTTCTGTGTTCGATATACTTTGGTATATTGATACACCATGGGACGTATCATATATTTGTATGTGTCGATCGGTATTCAATCTCATCTTGTACGTCAATTAGGGTTCATGGGTATTCAGTCTACATTTTCTGACTTACATACGATAATGTTTTTATAAATCATAAATGTATTTGGTTCGTTTTGATTCGTGTGATAGATCGGTGGTTGAATCATTTTTATAATTTTTTAATAAATCAAAGGAACTAGGGTTCATTGGATTGGTGGTTGACTAATTTTTTTTGACCCTCCATCACTGCTCACGTCTTATGTAAAACCTCCAGTTTTTCAAAATTTATGGGGTGTACGGATTTTGATGATTTTGTATATTTTACCCCCTGGAAATTAAGAAAACGAAGATACTGTTGTAAAACGGCAAGATGGTCACAAAACGGGGAGGGTCACACAAAATGGAAGCCCCTGGTCCCAATATACCAGATCTCATTTACTCTTGTCCCCAGTCTCCTCCTTTACCTTTACTTTCAATAATTCACATTACCTGCTTATTAAGATTGAATATTCTATCAACTTCACTATTTTACTTTTTTAAACTGTAGTTTTCATACAAAATCACACAATACTCCTTCTAATAAGATGATTGATAACCCTACCCATGATATAATTGACAACCATTGTGTCTTGTTGGGTTTTATCAAAGCCATATTATCATTATAATATCAAAAACGCAGCGGAATATTGAATCATTTCAATGTGTTATATGTGGTTAAAAACCAAAGTTTAACTTATAAAAGAAAACCCAAACAATAAGGATCCATGTATATGAATAATATGCAATCAAAACAACAACCATAGGGTGTTTTAGAAGACTACCTTCTTCCAAGCTTATGAGAAGGTTGATATGAAGGAGATGATGATCTTGAAGTGGCAAGTCTTCAACCTAGAAGAGCCTCAAGCTTGTATACCCCAAACTATCAACAAACACCCAAATGTGCTAGGATTTAAACTTGAAAAGCTTTCCTTCTTCTTTCCCTTATGGCCGAAAATTGCAAGAGGAAAAAGAAAAAGAAGACTACTTGAGAGAAAAGAGAGTTTTGTCTTACAAATGCATGAGAGAAATTGATACAAACTATGTGTGTAAGTGTATGCTTTAAAACAAGTCCATGTGTTGCAAGTATATCAAAATACACTCAAAGGCACATGGGGGGGGGGGCGGCCTCACATGAGGTTGTTCCAAAGATTTTGTTGCAAATTTTATAAAACCATAACTTGTACATTTTATAGATAAAATGCAACATAACTTGTTACATATCTTATGTAACATATTACATATTATACACAACACATATAAGTGCTTATTTTGCCAAATAAACATATTCACATTTCTCTCAAAATAAATCATCCATATAATTTATTTACATATCTCAAGTGCAATTATTTAGAAACCCACTTTCTAAATGTTTCAAGTATTGATATTTATTTAAAGATCAAATCATATAAATAAATACCACAAGTGTTTGTCTAGCTTGTTATTGGGTATGACCCGACTTGGATCATCACGTACTAGCCACGTCAATTTAATATGTGTCTTGGGCAGACGAATTCCAACAATCTCCCACTTGCACAAGATTCATAAAAGATTGACGCAAGCAGCAAATACCGCCTAACAACGGTTTGCTACCCCTAATACGTATGACGAAGTGCCATTCAATAACATCATCCTCTTCAAGTCCCTTACTTGAAATGATTTAGGTGAATTGATCATTTATCCTTTTGTCACAGATGTCATGTTAAATCCTAGAGACACAGAGTGATCATTCTCTATTGATTTAACTTTGTAATAGGCCTTAGACATCTAACTCTCAACGAATAAGAGGGACAAATTCCATCTCGACTACATACGTCTTTCATAATCACCTTATATCATACCTGAGCTTAGTCTTATGTACTGCCATGTTTCAGAACAGCGAAGAGCTAAGTCAAAGTATAATATTCAGTGAATATCAAGACCCAATATGTATCTCAGGTCTGAGGATACAATGATATTCGCCTTTTAACTCAAGATTACTTATGATCAATCACAGAGATTCCATGTAGTAATGCTTGATTGTAGGTCAGTCCAATATTTGTATCCCACAAATATCTATGAACCTTGGTAGCAACACTTTGCTCTATATTCAAAACCTTTTGAATATCTACCAATCCAAGTTCATAATAATCTTACATTCATATTTGTTCCCACAAATATGATCGACTACGGACATTTAGAATAATTAACTCATTCATGGATTTAAACATGCAAAAATGGAACATAACACAATTTAAATGCAAAATACCAATATTCATATAAATGTGTTAATAACTACAAGTGTTCCGATATCCAAATACTTAAAATAGATCAAATCCAATCACTAGAATATCGAAGTCCCATGGCACAAGTATGACTCTCATGCTTAGGCCTTTCAAGGAGCTTCGTGAGTGGATCCGCAACATTTTGATCAGTGTGAACTTTGCAAATACATATCTTTCCTTTTTCAACTTCATCCCTTATGTAGTTGAATCTCCGCTCAATGTGTCTAGTCTTTTGATGCGCACGAGGTTCTTTGATTTGAGCAATCGCGCCCTCGTTATCACAAAGAATTTCTAGGGGTTCTTGAATGGAAGGAACAACCCCTAGATCGGCAATGAATTTCTTCAACCATGCAGCTTCTTGTGCTGCCAAAGAAGCGGCGATGTATTCCGATTCTGTAGTGGATAATGCAACCACATCTTGCTTTGAGCTTTTCCAAGAAACAGCTCCTCCATTTAGAATGAAGATATACCCCGATTGTGATCGAGAATCATCTCGATCAGTTTGGAAACTCGCATCCGTGTAACCCTTTACAACGAGCTCCTCCTCACCAGATCCATATATTAAAAACATATCTTTAGTGTTTCTAAGATATTTCAATATATATTTGACAGCCATCCAATGACTATCTCCTGGATTTTGCTGGTATCTACTTGTCATGCTTAAAGCGCATGACACGTCCGATCTCGTGCATATCATAGCATACATGATGGATCCTATAGCAGATGCATATGGGATTCCACTCATTCTCTCTTGCTCAGCTTTTGAGCTAGGAGATTGAGAAGTGCTCAATATAGTTCCTCTCTGAATAGGCACCAAACCCTTTTTGGAGTTTTCCATCTTGAACCTTTTCAAGATTTTGTCTATGTATGCACTTTGATTCAAACCTATTAAGCGCCTTGATCTATCCCTATAGATCCTTATTCCCAAAATAAAAGCGGCTTCACCAAGATCCTTAATGGAAAAGCAACTTCCAAGCCAGGCTTTTACACCTTCCAAGGTTGGAATGTCATTTCCAAATAGTAGAATGTCATCGACATATAATACTAGAAAAGTAATGATACTCCCACTAGCCTTCTTATACACACAAGCTTCATCAGCATTTTTGATGAAGCCAAATTTCTTGACTTCTTCATCAAAACGACGATTCCAGCTTCTTGATGCTTGTTTCAATCCATAGATTGATTTCTTTAACTTGCATACTTTATTAGGATGTTTAGGATCGACAAAACCTTCAGGCTGATCCATATAGACATCTTCCTCAAGATATCCATTTAGAAAGCGGTTTTGACATCCATTTGCCATATCTCATAGTCATAATGTGCGGCTATGGCAAATAATATCCTAATAGACTTTAGCATTGCCACAGGCGAAAAAGTTTCATCATAGTCGACCCTCGAGTTTGAGTGAAACCTTTTGCTACAAGTCTAGCTTTATAAGTAAGCAAGTTTCCATGCATATCGTGTTTCAATTTGAACACCCATTTACTTCCAACTACTTTGGAATTAGGAGGTTCAACAACCAATTCCCAAACTTGGTTGTCATACATGGATTGCATCTCAGTGTTCATGGCCTCTAGCCATTTGTCCGAATCTGATTTGGACATTGCATCATGGTAGGTGGTAGGTTCATCAGAAACTACCATATAGCATTCATCCACGAGAAATCCATATCTCTCAGGTGGATAAGTAGCTCTACCAGATCTACGAACGTTTTGTGTGTCTTGATCAACCCTTTGATCATCTTCAACATCCTTTTGTTGAAAACTAGTGTCACCCAAGTGTGTATCTGTCAGTGGTTCTTGATCTTCTTCAAGTTCCACTGTTCTAGAACTAGCTCCTTCCATAAGGAATTTAGTCTCCAAGAACTCAGCCTTTCGAGCAACAAAAACATTTTGCTCAATAGGATTGTAGAAATAATATCCCAAATCATCTTTAGGATATCCTACAAAGATACATTTAGTGGATCGGGGTTCTAATTTGCTTGAGGCATCATGTCTTACATAAGCCTCACAACCCCATACCTTTAGGTATGACAAAGATGGAACTCTTCCATGCCATATTTCAAAAGGTGTTTTCTCCACTTTCTTGGTGGGAGCCATATTTAAAATTCGGGCAGCAGAGATTATGGCATATCCCCAAAATGATAGAGGTAGTGAGCTTTTGCTCATCATGGAATGAACCATATCTAATAGAGTTCGATTCCTCCTTTCAGACACACCATTATGTTGTGGTGTTCCAGGTGGAGTTAGTTGTGAGATAATCCCACAGCTTCTAAGATGATCTTGAAAAACATCACTTAGGTATTCACCTCCTCTATCAGAACGAAGAATTTTATTGACTTACTGAGTTGGTTTTCTACTTCATTCTTGAAAATTTTGAACATTTCAAAAGCTTCACTCTTATGTTTTAATAAGTATACATAACCGTAACGACTATAGTCATCGGTGAATGTAATGAAGTATCTTTCACCATTCCTAGTCATTGGCTTAAAAGGACCACATACATCCGAATGTATGATACCTAATAAATCTTTTGCCTTTCATTAGTGCCTTTGAAAGGTGCTTTAGTCATCTTGCCTTGTAAACAAGATTCACATACATTAAATGAATCATTTGATTTTGTTTTCAAAAGACCATTCTTTTGAAGTGATAGTATGCGATTCTTATTTATATGGCCAAGACGACAATGCCAAATATAGGTTTCACTTAAATCTAATTTAAGTTTCTTGGTGGTAGCTTGGTACATTGAGTTATCATATGTTGTGTTTTCATGAACTAATTCATAAATACCATTTAAAGGCATAGCTTTAAAATAAAATACATCATTCATAGAAACATGGATATCATTGTTAACAAAATTAAAATTATATCCAACATGTCTTAAACGGGAAACAGAAATAATACTCCTAGTCAAACTAGGTGCATACAAAACATTGTTCAATACAATTTCCAAACCACTTGGAAGTTTCAAAAGATAGTCTCCTTGAGCTTCAACTTGTACTTTCGCACCATTGCCCATAAAGAGACTAATGTCCCCTTCTTGATGTGCTTCTTTCTTATGAACCCCTGTAACATATTACAAATATGAGTTCCACATCCGTATCCAATACCCATATGTAAGAAAAAATATTATTAAGCTCAATATATATCATAAATATTGTACCTGAGGTATGCTCCGCATCCCTCTTAGCTTTCAACTCTTTGAGATAGGTTGGACAATTACGTTTCCAATGTCCTACCTCCCCACACTCAAAGCATGGGTCATTAACAGCAACCTTTTGCTTCTTCGGTTTTTGGGTTTCCATTTTTGCTTTTCCCTTTCCTTTGTAGTTTTTGTTGAATCCCTTTCCTTTGGCAACATTTGCCTTTGGTCCGGGAGTGGGCCTTTTCTTTCCGCCTTCATTGATCATGAGAACGGGTTGAACTTTTCTTCCCATGCTAGCCTCGGCCGTTTTGAGCATCCCATGGAGCTCGGAAACGGTCTTGTCCCATCCGTTCATGTTATAATTTAACACAAAAGTTTCAAATCTCTTAGATAAGGAGTTGAGGATCAAATCCGTAGCCAACTCGGTTGAAACGGGACAATTTAGTCTTTCGAGGCGATCAATGTAACTTTTCATTTTAAGAACATAAGTTGAGACGGATTGTGAATCATCCATGCGACATGCATGAAGCGCTCGAACCGTTTCGAAGCGCTCTACCCTTGCCTTTTGTTGGAACATTTCCTTAAGTTGGGTAATCATGTCGTATGCCCCATGGTGCTCGAACTCCTTTTGGAGTTCGGGAGTCATACTCGCTAACATGAGGCAACTAACTAGCACGGAGTCCTCAGTATATTTAACCCAATCATTAAAGGCTTCAACATCTCCCTCTTCGGGCTCATCGGGAATAGGATCGTCTAACACATAGGATTTCTTTTCGTGCCTGAGAACAATTCTCAAGTTACGAAACCAATCCACAAAGTTGTTTTGGTTCAGACGATCCTTTTCGAGAATGGATCTTAGTGAAAAATTATGGACGTTTTGGGTGGGGTTAATTGCATTGTTAGCGGCCATCTACAAAATTAACAAAGTCTTTTATTAGTATTTTCGATATCAAATATAAATTTTAATTGTTAATACCCTTTTATGTCTCATGGACAATTAATGATTAAAATCTAGAATCCAACGTTACATTTAAATGATGGTTAGGTGACCTTTATCCCATGATCTAAATTAACAAGGTAGTCAACGTTTGACAATTGCAACACTTTACAATTTCTAGTGGTATGGGACCGTTTAATATCTTATATTAAGTTGGCATGTTTAATCCCATCAACGCCTTTGGTTACTATGCTTCGGTGACCCTAATCACATGGCTTCCAAATCAAGTTGTCCTACTTACACACACATGTAAATTTATATATACAAGTGGTTAGGTGACCTTTATCCCATAAGTATATTAAATTTACCTTAACTTATAAGTTCCCTCAAAGTAGTTAGGTGACCTTTATCCTACAAAGAGTTCCCAAATAATTAAGTGTTGTATAAAAGATGGCGTTTTAACTTGTTTTTAAAGGGTCGTTTGAGTTTTTATATTCTAGTTAAAAACTATGTACCATAATGAATTTTGAGATCCATATTTCAAAGTTCTTTTATAAAATCCATTTTTATAATTGTGACCATTAACTTTTAATAAAACCCATTTTAATTTACCAAGTTAATGTCAATATTAAAACCAATTTTAATCTTTATGTGTGTCTTTTAGTTTGTTGGTTTTTAAGCATCCACATGACAAAATAATAAACAACCATACAAACATGACAAACATAATAATAAGTGCACAACATTAGCCAACTATTTTGACCACACTTGTTAGCCGAAACAAGTGGGTCAAAAGGTCTCAACCTAAGGGACAAAGTAACACAAAATTTTGTGTTAGTTGAGCTCCCACTTGATCTTGCATCCAAATGCTTCAAGTAACCTTTTGTGATGTGATTTGAATGTCTTTCTTCACTCTTCCTTTTGGCCTCCAAAACAGCCCCTAAACTCTTTAAAGCTTTCTTGGAGATTACATTTACAAGAAAAATGCTACTAATCTATTTATTACATACCAAATGGAATAAATAAATTACATAACCAAATGAATGAATAAAATCCTATTTAACTATTACAACCATTGAATAATTAAATAAATACAAACACATCCATACATCCCAATCAATCACAAGGTTTTTTGGCTAAGTTGTGACACTAAAATACACAAGAAAAAGAACCCTTTTTTGTGTATATATATTGGCCCAAAAATGCAGAAAATTTGGCCAAAAAATTGTTTTTGTCCAAACAAAAAAACAACTTTTGATGCATATATCCATATAACCGGCTCTAGATGCCATTGTTGGGTCTTGTTGGGTTTTATCAAAGTCATATTATCATTATAATATCAAAAACGCAGCGGAATATTGAATCATTTCAATGTGTTATATGTGGTTAAAAACCAAAGTTTAACTTATAAAAGAAAACCCAAACAATAAGGATCCATGTATATGAATAATATGCAATCAAAACAACAACCATAGGGTGTTTTAGAAGACTACCTTCTTCCAAGCTTATGAGAAGGTTGATATGAAGGAGATGATGATCTTGAAGTGGCAAGTCTTCAACCTAGAAGAGCCTCAAGCTTGTATACCCCAAACTATCAACAAACACCCAAATGTGCTAGGATTTAAACTTGAAAAGCTTTCCTTCTTCTTTCCCTTATGGCCGAAAATTGCAAGAGGAAAAAGAAAAAGAAGACTACTTGAGAGAAAAGAGAGTTTTGTCTTACAAATGCATGAGAGAAATTGATACAAACTATGTGTGTTAAGTGTATGCTTTAAAACAAGTCCATGTGTTGCAAGTATATCAAAATACACTCAAAGGCACATGGGGGGGGGGGCGGCCTCACATGAGGTTGTTCCAAAGATTTTGTTGCAAATTTTATAAAACCATAACTTGTACATTTTATAGATAAAATGCAACATAACTTGTTACATATCTTATGTAACATATTACATATTATACACAACACATATAAGTGCTTATTTTGCCAAATAAACATATTCACATTTCTCTCAAAATAAATCATCCATATAATTTATTTACATATCTCAAGTGCAATTATTTAGAAACCCACTTTCTAAATGTTTCAAGTATTGATATTTATTTAAAGATCAAATCATATAAATAAATACCATAAGTGTTTGTCTAGCTTGTTATTGGGTATGACCCGACTTGGATCATCACGTACTAGCCACGTCAATTTAATATGTGTCTTGGGCAGACGAATTCCAATATAATTGACAACCATTGTGTCTCTGATATCAGTTCGTGTAACCAGTTGGCTGTTACAAACCCAGGAAGGATTATGAATTTTTTAACTTTGTACATAACAGTTTGATGTCATTATTCTAGGTGACTAGTTATTATTTATTTGATCCTAATTCTATTTATTTACTTTGGTTGCAGATGGCGGCACCCGAAAACCCCGACCAAATCAACCCCCAGGAGAACGTGGCCCCCCGCTATGAAGAGGTCAACGCAGCAGCAGGTCAACATCAAGATGAAGAGGATACGAATCATGAAGGAGACCATGAGGACTCGTATGATGAACCAGACTCCACAGAGGAAGAGGCCCGACCCACTAAATGACGACGAAAAACAATGCCACAGGCGAAGTGGCCTAAGACTAAGGAAGACAAGCTGCTTGCTGAGTACAAGCACACAAAGTTTAATGACAAGACATGGAAGGCTGAAAGGTTTGAGCGGATCAAAAGAGTGGAGGTGGCGCCCGGTGCTGTGATTTGTTTTCAAACACTTGAAGAATTGAAGTTAAAGGATAGGGCCATGTATTTTCTCGGTGGAGAGAACACCATGTGGACTCGCTTGTATCAGCAGGACCTGCCTACGTATCGGGAGATGTGTTCAGAGTTCCTGTCCACGTTCAGGTACCGTCTAAAGGTTAATGGAATACCAGTTTTTTTTCCCGAGTTATTAATAACACCGTTTTTTGGTAAAGGTACAACGAGAAGAAAAAGCGGAACGATCAAGGCGGCCCACCTGAGGTGGGGGAGCGAAACCCCTCCGACATGAGGTGGAGTTTTGTTTATTCGGTAAGGTGTACGGGATGGATCTGTGGGGGTTTGGGGTATGCGCCGGTCTGTACAAAGACAAAGATGAGGAGGAGAGGAAGGAGTTCAACATATCCTTGAAGGATGTGCCAATTGACGTGTTGTCCGACTTTTGGAGGGCGATCGCTCCCCATACTGAAGAAGAGGCCTTCAAGAGGGAACGGGCGACACATATCAGGTAACGCTCGATGTTCATATTCATCTTTATGAATTTTAGTATTCTTTTATATAATGTTTTATGTCGACTCTTGCAATGTTGTTATATCGAAAATGTACCAGTTTGTTGTTTGTTGAGCTTTGTTATATTGAAAGAGTCAACAACAGTCGGATGATTAAAAAGGAAAAAGATACAATGTGGACAGTCGGGACTGAAAATGAACTTAATTGACCTTTTGAAAAAAAAAATAACGAAAGAATAAGGGGTTAAACGTGTCAGGTAGACTGGCTGGGATTTTTTGTCTAGTTTGAAGTTGGTAATCAGTTTGTACACGGCTAAAGCCTAGGCCCGGCTAATTGTTTTTCTAGTTTATATGATGATGCATTGCTACGCCATATATACATGATGATGCTTATTTTTTCCGTGTAAACAGGGACCCTTTGTTCCGCTACTTCCACCGCCTGAACACAAAGACGATAAACGGGCGTAGCCAGGGCGGAGAGCACATGTCCGTGATCGACCTGTTTCTCTTGTACTGTCTTTTGATGCGTAAACCCTGCAACCTGGCCCATGTTCTTGCTCACTACTTTCACCGGTTTTACTCCAAGTACATTTCCCAGCTTCTTAGTATTTTCAATGGCTTATTATTTATGACGTCTTTTATATATTAATTAGTGATATACATATCTGTTGCAGGAAGGATGGCGGGAAGATTGTATGCGGGCATATCATCACCAGGATCGCACAATCGTTGAACCTGCATCAGAAGTACGCTGAACTAAAGATCCCGCTGGTGCTCCCAAAGGCGAACGAAAAGCCCACAATGTATGCGATGGGTATCCTTAAAAAAATAAACAATGTTCCAACTCTGATGACAAATCAAAACAGAAACCTGTGGAAGGGACCGGAGTTGACAGAGATCGTGTTGCCGCCGCCTTTACCGGAAGTGGAGATTCAACAAGTGCACGAAGGGGGTCACATGGAGGAGGAGCAGGAGCCAGAGTACCGCCCTAAACTCTCATATCAGGTCGTCCGCCTCCCTAAGGAGACTACAGAGAATGTGGATGAGATCAAGACACGCCTTGACGGTCTCGAGAACCAGGTCCGGGGAATGGCAAGGCAGACAGAGCATATGAAGGCCCTCTTGAAATGGCTCTGCGGAGCAATCAGCCCCGTTCATGGCACTCCTGCTTGTCCGAAAACGCCAGAACATGCTGCTCCCCCCACTGATCCTCCTACAAGGGATGCCTCTGAAGAAGAAGAACCCCCCCCCCCCGGGTTTTGGCGGCGCGAAATTCAACGAGGATCGGCCTGAGACCCCGATTCTGGATCAATCCCTGTTTGATGATGCTCCTGTTAATGACTCCACCCGGTCTGATCACTCCACTGGTCCGCCGCCGCTTCATCAGTCCTCCGAGTATAATGACTCCACTGGTTCTCCGCAGCTTCAGTCATCGCAGTTGAATGACTCCACTGGTCCTTCGCCGCTTCATCAGTCCAACTTGAATGACTCCACTAGTCCTCCGCACCTTCATCTGTCC
The DNA here is from genome assembly GCA_034093135.1 of Erigeron breviscapus. Lineage (NCBI taxonomy): Eukaryota > Viridiplantae > Streptophyta > Magnoliopsida > Asterales > Asteraceae > Erigeron > Erigeron breviscapus. Next base: position 39,786,570 of record CM067171.1, on the reverse strand, counting down.
CACTTTGATACTACTCTGGTTAATGCCTCCAACCCGTTTGATCAATCCACTGTTAATCAGTCGCACCAGTACGATGACTACAATGTTCTTACGCCGCTTGGTCAGAGCTCCACCCACTTTGATGAAACTCCGGGTGATGGCTCCTCACAGTTTCATGGTAATCTCCTTGATACATTTTAAGTTAACCAAATTTCGTACACTTTTATCTAGCTATTAGACATATGTTTCCGCCATAATTTGTGATACTTTTATTGTTCTGGATATTTCCTTTTGATTCACCGATGGTAAATTTGTATGTTCTAGTCATGCGTGATACAATGTGTATTTCATGATAGTATTAAAAAACATGTATTACAATATTTTTATAAACTAGGTAACAAAAATTATAAAAACCAACAATAAAATATATCATGGTTACTCAACTTGTTTTATTCTTACAAGGGATAATGACCGATGCGTGTAGTTAACATTGCCAAAAAGTATATGTAATTTAACGATCTCAAAGACCTTCTATCCAATGTAACTAAATAAGAATCTGTGAATGAAGGAACCAAGAAGAAACCGAGAGTCAAGACGATGGCAAAGAGAAGAAGTGAAAGAGTTTTAAGGAATAAACTTGGCAAAACAACTCCCGGACCAGGATTAACGGCTGAAGATGCTATGGTGGTTGAGTAACAGGTGATAAAACTAGTTTAAGTATTTGGACTTGTGTTAAGAAGATTGGTATACTTGACTACTTTCTTAAGTTACGTAATTTTTGTGTTGGTGATTTTGTAAGATTCATCCGGTTAAATACATTACGTAGACACAAATTCGTTTTTGGTTGAATTGAATAGACGGCTAGTGAGATACAATACACAAACTTGAGATCTTTCATAAGCCTAGTAACATAATTCCATAATAATACAAACAATTGTTAGTTGATTTCAAAAAGTATAAACTTTGTCTATTTTTCAAACCCATACACAATATTTCAATCTTTCATAACCCTAGTAACATAATTCCATAATAATACAAACAATTGTTAGTTGATTTCATAAAGTATAAACTTTGTCTATTTTTCAAACCCATACACAATATTTCAATCTTTCATAAGCCTAGTAACATAATTCCATAATAATACAAACAATTGTTAGTTGATTTCAAAAAGTATAAACTTTGTCTATTTTTCAAACCCATACACAATATTTCAATCTTTCATAACCCTAGTAACATAATTCCATAATAATACAAACAATTGTTAGTTGATTTCAAAAAGTATAAACTTTGTCTATTTTTCAAACCCATACACAATATTTCAATCTTTCATAACCCTAGTAACATAATTCCATAAAAATACAACCAATTGTTAGTTGATTTCATAAACTATAAACTTTGTCTCTTTTTCAAACATATACATTTCAAATAAAAAAATTACTATCTATATTGTAATTGCAAGTGTTATACAAATTCCTAAAAATTTTTACATTAACCATAACAAAACTGGTCCGTCATGTTACATGCTCCGTTTCTGCTTACAAAACGGCACTGGCATATACACAGTTTTACGTAAAATGGACAGTTTTGGAAGTTCACCTAATACGTACCGTTTTGTGTAAAACGGTATCAAAAACGGAAGAATGACACCTGTCATTCCTCTGACATTTGGGTCAGATGACGTGTAATTCCCCTCTGTAATTTTACTATCTACACACCGGGCATACGCTACGTTTTATATAAAACGTAGCAAAAAACGTGGCGTTGAACGTAAAACGAGACGTTTCGGTAGTGTGCACTTCAAACAGTTGATGTGTGTAGATAGTCCGTCCCTTTTTTTTTCCTAACGGTTGACTTAAACTAAAAGGTTGGGAAATTTGTTTAAAAGCAAATTCTTACCGATATTACGTCAAAGTTTGAATGCATATATATTCTTTTAACATAAAAAAAATAACTTCAAATAGTTGTCATAAGATTATTAAGTTACGCTTTCACCCTTTATATATCTATATAAAGGGTTTCACCCTTTATATAATGTACATATAGCTTAGGGAATAAGCTAAGGGTAGGATAGTAATTACCTAACATATATTTGTATATAACACTCCCCCTCAAATATATATTACTACATATTATACACTAGTCGTTCTGTTGCCTCATTAAAAACCTTACTAAGAAAACCCAGTGGGATAAAACTTAGTTAAGGGAAAAAGAGTGCAACGTCTATAATGCTCCCCTTAATTCAACATACGTCTTTCAATCTTCAAAACCCGATCTTGTAGTGACAACTGCTCGAAGCTGCTTTCAGGTAAGGACATTGTAGATAGGTCAGTCAGATTATCACTTGGCTTGACTTTATGTATATCAATCCATCCGTCCTTGTAGATCGTAAGTTGAGAAGAATTTTCGTGAAGTGTGCTTTAGTCTGTCATCTTTGATGTAGCATTCCTAGATATGAGTTATGCAAGTAGCGTTGTCGTCATCAAATGGTCTTCAGGGACTTCTTGATTGATTCAATTTCGCATGTATCTACTATGTGATTTATCATCAAAACACTTATCGAATATGTGTTTTATTTATTTACTTGGGACTTGTTATTTTGACAGAATAGACCTAAGTCTTATGTCCCATAAGAATATAAAAGCTTTATATTGACTACATGCACCTCTTTCATGTTTCAACTCACTCCCAAAACAGCCATACTACTGTCGATTAATAGACAAGTTCGAACTGAATAAAAGCATGAGCATACGCACTTACAAGGCATGTCTAATATCTTAAGTTAAGGCTACATTTCAGGGAAGCTTTAAATTCAATAGGGGCTCACCTTAACTCTTTAAGGCCACCACACTTTGGGTTTTAAAATATTAGCAATTAAAACTCTAATTAAGTATTGCAAAATATGATCGTATTAGTATATTACAGAAAATTCTGTAAAGCCCATGATTCAAACCATTTATTTTTCTGGGTGAAATTGAATTTTGGGCTTAAATTAAAGCTTAAAAATATTGATTAAGTAAATAGATTACATGTATATGAGGTCCCACTATAAAATTATAAAGGTGTAATATATGAATAAAAAAAATGATCAAGGTGTAAAATTTACATGTTGAAATAATCCACCAACATAATATGATATGGAACATTTGATAGGAGCATTGAGAATAAATGAAATAACAAAAAAACAATTTTATATTTATCATCTTTTAATTTCAAATCTAAATTTAGGGGTACTATAATTAAATTCAAAGATTGTACATAAATAAATTCAATCCATGTAAAGTTGATATGGTATATAATACAGAATCACCAGTTAATTTCTTTAGAAAAGGATAATATTATATTTCCTATATATAATCACAAGAATTTTGGGAAACATTATTAAGTGTTCTACAAGTTGTATGTGAACTATTTATAGTATAGATTTCCGTTATTAGTGTAGTATATGTACTAGTTTTAGTAGATACGTAACAAAATCACCGTTCCAAAAACATATCAAGCGATTTACACTCTATTTGAAAACAGAATTTAATTGGCAAAAATCATATTCTATTTGCTCTAACTTTAAACTCATCATCATTGCCTCATTTGTCGTGGTCTTCAATATGGAGATCAAATAAGTTAAAAACATTTAAAATGAGGGACATCATATTAAAGAGCTTTCTGTAGATCACAGTTGTTTTACCTTTCAAAAAGGCGCGTGATGATCCGACCAGTGTTCTGGTATCTCGACCAGACTATTTGCAGCGACTACCTTAGCCGTACACTGTTGACTATGACAGTCAACAGTGTATTTTGTCCATATTAGACTACTAGGTTTTTGCCCCGTGCGTTGCACAAATTTATAACAAATAATTCAATAAAAACTCAATATAAAAAAATAACTTTCATTGAGGAACGAATATAATTTTTGTGAAATTCAAGTAAAATGTCAACAAAACACAAAATTAAACATTATTACAAGGAAAAAATTATACATATAAATGGTGGATGGCGTGCTTCCCCACTCCTCATCAATTTTTTCATTCTTCCTTGTCCTCTCCTCACAAGCAAGGATTGTTTCACCATTTTCTTTCCCCATCTCTTCCCACTTAAAAGAAGACAAGAAAAATAAAACAAATAAGGTAAGAGGGTGAGGAAGAAACCGTCAACACCATCACCACTTTGCTACCCACCCCATAGGTACCTATAGGCGGGGCGACGTTCCACCCGGTCACCGATCGGTCACCACCTTGCTCCCCGTACTCCGTCCATCCTCAAAGAACTAAACATATAGTATATAAAAACATAAATTCAATTTAAATTAATACAACATTTTTCGCGGTGACTCGTTATGTAACACAACAAAAAATCATAATGGTTAACAAATTAAAAGCCAAAACGGGATACATGTGAACTTATTTATGCCTAAGCTTAGGTACATAACAACCTTACATTCACTTTTCCCATATAATTATAATTAATATTATTGTAGTGAATTGTTATTAACAAATATAAAACTAACGAAGCAATAATAAAATAAACTTGAGTGTGATAACATCACTCTCACTTTATTTTTTATTTTTTTTATGTTTCAAGCAATATAAAGTTTATCTTCTTGCAATAGATTTGTATTGGAAAGTAAAAGTTGAATATAAATAAGAAATTTTATATCCTTAAAGATATTTTAAAAAAATAAGAATCATGATTATTTTTTAGTAGTAATTAGACAAAATCTTTAAAATATAGAAACTTTTGTAAATTTGGAATATGTCATTAAGATATATATGTCATAATATATATTATTAATATTCAATATTTTTGGTAAGAAACTATTACTATATATATCTTTTATATGTATATAATATATTTAATAAATTTTGTGGGATTTTAGACCGTATATTTATTATGTGTTGCAAAAAATAAACAAAAATCTTATTAGATCAAGTGGTTTATGTTTCACATTAAAAGCTAGGTTATGGGTTCTAATCCTACTTATGACATTTTAATTGCCTATTTATTTGATAAAAGCAAATGCCTATGTGGCTGCGATGATGATTTGTCAAGTTCTAGTAGACGATCAACGTATGAATGCCACGTAAGAAAAAGATGACGTGGCGAGCAAAGAGATATGCCACATGAGCGCAAAAAGATAGAGAACTATATATAGAGAGAGATTTGCAGCGACTGTCGCTGCAAATAGTCTAATATGGACAAAACGGCACTGTTTGCTTGTACGTTATATATGTATACATATTCGCCGGTTTGCTTTCATTTTTATTCTATTTCGCTTTCTTCTTTCATTTTCAATCGTTCTCAATTCTTTAGCTTTCATTCATTTTATCTCGATTCATCAGGTTATATATATATAGGAGAGGGGTACAATAAAACAAGTATTAACCTAAGATAAATAAGATATAATATGAGCTTGACACGTGTTGTGTGCGTTTAAAAAAATTCTAAGGGTATTTAGGGTATCACAAATATTATTATCTCTCATCTATAGCTCACACCTACCCTAATTTTTTCGTGAAAATTCTTAGCCCCCTTTTTCATTCTCTTTCAATTTCCTGTCATCATCTAACTCATGACTAAAATCTGTTTCTCACAATCTCACCCGACACTCTATCTAATTCGATTTCATGGTAACCATAAAAATAAAAAATGTCAAAGACCATTGGCCATTAAACATGGTGTTTGCGGTGGCTTCAAATATTCACACATAAAAGAAGTCGATTGTTGGTGATCGACAACGGCGACCGCGAATAAAATCTCCGATTGCGATTCAGTTACGCGTTCAACGCGATTTATGGTCACCGTTGGTCATGCTTCATATGTTTATCGATTTGTCCGGCCATTTCAACCGCCAGTTGTGATATAAAACAACCATCATGCTTTTGTTCTCCGGTGTAAAATAAATACATTTTGCTACGACAAGATCCCGTTTTTGATTTCTCAGTAACCTTTTTTTTTTTTGGAAACATCAAAGGGCATTTTTCATTTTCTTTAGTATAATGAATATCGCAAGGAAATTGTTATTGTAAAAGGTTTGGTTTTTGTGGAATGTTGTTTTTAGAAGGTATAATTTTATTAGTTTTTAAATTATTTTTATGACTAGTATTTTGCTGTGCATCAAGTTTTGTGTTAATTGTATTTCGTGCTTTTGTGCATCAAGTTTTAGATATTTATGTCAATGTAATTCCAATTTTAGTTTGTAAATTTGTGTTGCAGTGCATCAAGTTTTAGCATATTTATATTACTGTAAATCCAATTTTAGTATGTAGTTTTTTGTGTTGCAGTGAATCAATGTATGTCAAATTGTCAAGTTATATCATCTAGGAGTATTGTGCATCAAAATTTAATCCAATTTTAGTTTGTAATTTTGTGTTTCAGTGCATCAATATATATCAAATTATATTATCCAGGAATATTGTGCATCAAAATCTATCATAATGAGTATCCACGATTAAAGATCGAAGAAGAATATATCCAGATTAGTTGAATCTAATTTATCTAATTTAGTTTTTTGCTTGCCGTGAATTAAGCTGCATAAACAAATGTGATTTTAAATATTATGCACAATACCTATTATACCCCTTTATTTTACTTTTTAGTGAACGAAATTCAGTTTTAAACTAATAAATAATAATTTAATTAACTAAATGATCTAATGGTCCAGATTATGTCTTACATGTTTTACATTAATAGTTATTTTACTATACCTAACCTCTATATATATATATATATATATATAGGGGTTGGGTATAAAACAAGTATTAAAGTAAAACAGATAAAACAATAGGTTTCCCTTTATTGAAAATCACCGTGCATCATGAAAATCATCATGCATCTTATGCTTCGTGAATCTTCGTGCATCAATTTAACCATGATCTAAAGGTCAAGATCTTGTCCTATTTGTTTTACTTTAATACTTGTTTTATTTACCTAAAACCTATATATATATTGTTACATATAATAGATATATAGGTTTTAGGTAAAATAAAACAAGTATTAAAGTAAAACAGATAAAACAATAGGTTTCCCTTTATTGAAAATCACCGTGCATCATGAAAATCATCATGCATCTTATGCTTCGTGAATCTTCGTGCATCAATTTAACCATGATCTAAAGGTCAAGATCTTGTCCTATTTGTTTTACTTTAATACTTGTTTACAATACTCAACCCCTAGATATATATATGTGTTTATTAATATTATTGATATTTATATATGTATATATGTTTCAGATGGATTCATTTGAGAATATATAGGGAGAAATGGGTGCGGAAGATTTTGAGTTTCACTTAGAAGAACCTGATGAAGATTTTGAGATCCCGAGGTGGCCCTTCATTTTGACTACGACGCTAGCGATTTCCACACCGATGAGGTATGTTAGGTCGAAAATCGACCAAGTATAATTTGTTCAGAAATAGCTTGAAGTTTAGTGAAGACATTTGTACAGAATTCTGAGGTGTCTCAGAATTCCTTCACTGAAGCTTCACTTCAGTTCAGATCGAGATAAATCTGAAGCATTCATTCTGAAGTCAAAGACTGAAGGATGAAGAAGAGAATCATCTCAGAAGCGAGCAAAAGAGTGATTCTACCAGATCAAGACTGAAGCATCTCAGTGGAAAGTATTTACAACACTTTACACTGATTACGAGGAAGACTTTTACTTTACACCTTTATCCGGTTAATAGATTTATCTATTAACAAAAGGTACAAAATATAGGCTTGGAACCTAGTACTATAAGTCACATCAAGTGACTTATATACTCTTCCAAGTGCAGCATGTAAGGATTTATGGTTTAATTCCTTAAATGCTCACAACCACATTTGTACGATCTTGTCCACATCATCATGGACTTGGTCTATAAATACAAAGTCTTCTCACAACTTGCAAAATGCTTGAAACTTTAGCATTGCAACTTGTGAGATATACTCTAAGTAAACTTACGAGTATTTCCAAGTTAATTAGATCACTTGTATTTCAGGATTGTTTAGATACTTACACTTGGGTGTTTATCTTGTTCCGCAACAATCCTTGTATTTGTTTATACATCAATAAATCAAATACATTGAAAAGAAAACAACGTGTCTCAATGCTACATACTTGATTATATTTATATATATCCTTATATAGTTTCTGCCACTTGTTCTTACATTTTATATCTAGTCAAATTGTTTCTTGTTATCCATATCTGGATCGTAAACTGAACTTGTCCATCAAGATCAGTTGTACTTGCCAGTCGGGTTTGTTATTCATCTATATTTGGGACTCACAATTGGTATCAGAGAAGCAAGGTTGAATTTTATCAATTCATTAACCTTTGATCTGCATAGATGGCTGACTTTGAACAAGAACGACCTGACCCTAATAATGCTACCCCACCCCCTCTCATCAACAACAATATACCATCACACAATGTTCACGTACACTTTCCAAATAATCCTGTTCCCAAGTTTGATGGGAACAGTGAAAACTTTCAAACATGGAAAGCGTGCATGCTTAAGTATATTGCTGGTGTTGAGAGACATTTACCAGATATCTTAAAAGAAGGACCCTTTGTCCCTATGAATGCTTCTACTGTTGTCAGAAATGCCGATGGGGCTCCTAGGCAGTCACCTAAGGAGAAGGATCATTGGTCTGAGGAAGATCATAGACTTGTAGACCTGGACACCAAGTTACAAAATATGATTTTATACGCTGTTCCAGAAACCCTTATGCCCACTCTTGTTTTACTTGAAAATTCCAAATTAATGTGGGAGGAACTAATGACACAGTTTGAAGGCACGAATGAGACAATTGTCACAAGAAAAGTTGCTTTAAACAAAAGATATGAGTCTTTCTTTGCTATCCCTGGGGAGTCTTTAACTCAAACCTACATCAGATTTACAAATTTGGTAAACCAACTGAAAGCCCTGGGTGTAACCAAAGACAAAGAAATTTTGTTGGAAAAATTTTGTGACATTTTACCTTCTAAATGGGAAAATTTAATCTTGGTCTTGAGACAAGGCAAAACCTTGCACAGTCATACTCTTGCTTCCCTTTATGGAGCATTCAGATATACTGAAGTGAACAAAGCTGAAAGAGCCGTGGCTGAGCAGGATGCCAAGAATAATGTTTCTACCAGTTCTGGTATGGTTCAGTATTCTGAACCACATAGTACTGCTCTACTATCTTCTGAGAGTGATGTTTTTGACTCGATGAAGAAGATGGTGTTTGAAATGTTAAAAACTGGTGTCTCTGCTAATGTCACTCATGATTGTGATGAGAATGACAATGATGATCTGGTTGCCATGCTGGCTAAAACGTTCAATCGTTTTAAGGCCAAATCAAATCGATCTGGCAAACCTTTTGCTTCCAGTGCTTCTATTGACAAGTCTAATCTTGAATGCTTTAAATGCGGCAAGAAAGGACATTTCATGAGGGAATGCAGATCTAGTCAACCTTCATCATCACAATCTGCTCCTAACCATTCTATTTTTCAGAAGTCTGATGACAGCTATAAGGCCAAATACAAGAAGTTGAAGGCACATATGGCTCTTTTGGCACAAGATAACTCAAGCAACAGTTGTATGATTGCCAAAACTGAAAAGTGGGAAGACTCTGATGAATCATCTGATGATGAGGAGGAAGTTAGGGACATGTGTTTCATGGCACAAGAAGATCAAGGTCATTTGGTCAAAACCGATGTTGAATCTGGTCGCTGGGTAGATATTGTGATGAAAAAGGTCAGTAATTTTGGCTATGAAGAAAATGAGGAACACAAACTGGACCTTTTGGTTCTGTTAGAGGCTGACATCTCATTTGTTGAGACAGTGCGTTCAGAAAGCTTAAAAATGTTTGAAAACAATACTTCTGAACTGAACGCCAGTCAGGCCAGACTAAAAGAACTGAAAGATGTTCATTTGGCCCTAAAAAGTTATCAGTCCATGGTTGCCACTTTAGAGTTGGAAAAAGAAGAGTTAAAAACCATCCTTGAAAAAGAACAGAAAATAATTAAATCTTGGATGAGTGCACCAAAACCAGATGCTGCAATAAAAAATACTTTTGCAAATCAAAAAACAACATATGAATCTGGTAATCTTCACATGGCATCTATAATCACTGATTTAGATGCACTTCCAAAGGAAATGAGACCTGAAATTATTTTTCCTAAAGTTGGCAAACAGAAAACTGTGACTGATAGGGCCCAGGAACAATCTGAGGTTAAATCTGAAACAGCTCAGACAACTGGTTCAGAAAGAAAGGCTAAAACCAAAAAGCCATCCCCTCAGACTTCATCTAAGGTCTCTAAAGGCCAAAAGAAGAAGAAAAATATCTCCCCCACTGAGCCATCTACCTCAGATTCTGGTAAGGCTCAGGTGTCTAATGAAGAATCAATTTTGTTAAGGTTAGAAAGTCAATTTCAACTATTGGCTAGACAAGTGCAGAGTTGTAATGCACGTTTAAAAAATGTTGAAACTCCTCCTCTTCAACCTAAACAAAGCACAAAACCTTTTTCTAAGCAAACCAAGAAGAAATCTGAAAAGAAAAAGGTTGAAAACCCCATCAAACCAACTATTTTTTCTGTCATCTGAAATAATGACTGAAATCCCCTTTGATCCTTCTGTTCCTTATGAACCAAAGAAATCTGAGACTGCTAAGGGAGAGTCTAGTGAACCCATCCAAAGATGGGTTCCCAAAAAGAACTAATCTTTGATTGTGTGCAGGGAGACCGAAAGAAGAATATATGGTTTCTGGACAGTGCTGCTGGCCGAACCATGACTGGTTATCAGACCCTGCTAGAGGAATATAGGGTGCAAGAGGGGCCCTCAATAGTTTTTGGAAATGATGGTAATTGGAAAACTGAGGGATATGGTGTGGTGAATAATGGTCAAGTCAAATTCACACGTGTTGCATATGTGAATGGTTTGAAATATAACCTGATCAGTGTCAGTCAACTGTGTGATGATGGCTTCAAGGTTTTATTTGATATTTCACACCATATTC
>CM067171.1:39721827-39774619 GCA_034093135.1 Erigeron breviscapus | reverse complement strand
TTGCCTTACGAACTTAGCGAAACGAAGTTATTCAACGAAGTTAGCAAACGAATTTAACTTAAATTCGTTCGAAATTCATCAAACGAAGATAGACTACGAAGTTTCTTTCATTTTCGTTTTGAATCTTCTTCAAACGAATTTTGTTTAGTTGTACAAATCAAACACTCATCACAAAGGTCTAGGTCGATTTTAAGACATGTTAGAACATAGCACTAGTACTTATATGCATAATAACAACAACTTATATCACTTTTACTGATTTCCAAGATCAAATATAACATAAACAAGTCATAACTTCAAGAACAAGTTGTACTTTCATTTTCAAAAATGGGTTTTGTAGATTAAAGCATGTTATGACCCAAATTTGTTCACACAAATGTCGTTAAACACATTTAGACACAAACCCATTAACATTGAACATGATTTTCGTTCAAGAACTGGACCAAATCATCAAGAACATAAACTTGAAAAAGTACACTTTTAATTTGGTCAAAAACTCATAATTCGTTGTTGTTACCTGAGATTTGATTCCAGAAATATGTTTTGATTATCACAAGGATGCTAAAAGTACAAACGATTTTGATTTAACAATCCAAAATCAAAAGATGAATTTTTTGTGTGTTTTATGGCTGCCAGAGTGTGTTTTTAGTGAGAGAAGTGAAAGATGAAGGAGATGATGAATAGGGTTTTCTCTCTCTAAACTTCATCTATTTATAGTCTTCCCATAATGATGAACTTAATAAATGCAAGGACCATTTGCGAACATCTTGAACTAGAACTTTTATGAACACGAACGTTTACGTACTGCTCTTTAGTATTTCATCGCACTTAATCAGGAACTCGTCAAATAAATTAAGATTTTAAGATCAAATTGACCTTCATATAAGCATATAATTTAGGTCTAAAGTACGTCAAGAACCTAAATAAATTGAACTGTCTAGCCGTTCAAATGGCGAAAGTACTTTCTAAAGAACTTATTTAGAACATTTCTAAGACGGTTGTTACAACCACTCCCGCATATGTAACCGATCCATCTTTCACTCCATCACTTCAATTTCTTCACCCCCAAATTCACAACATACCACCACCAATCAACTATGATGCCCCTTCAGAGAAGGACTTGGATTCTGAGACAGAATCTGAGAGTCCAACTGACATTCAAATGAACAAAGTACTTAAAGGGCTTGGAAGTTTACCATTTGTGGCTCCTGCTTCTACACAACCCCCACCTCCTTTGAATATAGAAGCACAGTTAGAGAAAACACAAACCGAAGTCCAAGGCCTTATTTTAAGGGTGGAGGACTTAACCAAATCTCTAACTGCCAACACTAGTTCCTTGGCTGATATGAAAGGTGCTCAGATGTTCCTTGGAACTGAGTTGACCAAAGTTGCTGGTAATGAAGGACTAGTGGTTGGGAAGCTGAATGAGCTGGTGATGACTTGCAACAAGGTGAGCTCTGCAATCAGAGAAGCCTTCAGGTTGACAAAGAGAGATGTGCAAGCTTCGGTGGTTGCGAACTTGACATCTAGTGTTGAGTTGTTGAAGCAAGAGTTTTTGGCAGTTGGAAATGAAGTTCATGAGTTGGTTCAGAAGCCAAGTGTCAATGAGAAAGAACTTGGGACTTCTATTAGTGCTGGTATTGTGAAAGATCTGAAGTCTGAGCTATCTCAGAATCTAGCTGCTCAGATTTTAGATTCTGTCTGTCAGAAAGTTGGTGAAGAGGTTAGAATAATGATTGCTGAACTGACCAAAGACACAAATGACAAGGTGGAAAAGGCTGTAAATGAAGTAAAAGATACAGTTTCCAAGCTTGAAGATTCAGTTCAGAATCAGTCAAAACAGTTAGAAGAAATTCTAACTCTTCTAAAGAAAGAAACTGTTACTGCTCCTCCTCCCCCTGCTTCTTTCACTGAAGAAGATAGAAAGATGTTGAAGGACTTAAAAGATCAAGAAGCACTGAACCTTAGGTCCTCATCCAGACTAAAGGCTCAGTTTGCTACAATGGCAAAAGGTATTTGTGATTGCCTAGAACAACAAAGTTGGGAACCACTGAAGGCAATTAAATCTACTGTTGATCTTTATGCTAGACTGCCTTCAGAGATTCCCAAAGGGGGAAGTGGTGTGCCTATTGGTTTGCTTGCTAGTACTCAAGAGATAATTGAAGCAACCAAGAAGCAAACTGAGGTACCTTCTGGTAGTGCCTCAGTTCAGGGGGAACAAGTTCAGAAGAAAGATAAGGGAAAAGGAAAGGCTCTAGAAGGAGAAGAACCAAAGCAAGGTTCTAAGGGTTCTGGAATCATTGTTGGTGAGAATGTGGACGAGCACGGCTATCCCTTGCACAATCTTGAAGCTGATAGCAAGAAGTTGGAAACATTGCAAAAGCAGGTTTCCAACCAATTTATTATGTGGAGGGAGAACAAAGAAAGAGAAAGGGAACAACATCTGAAGATGGGAACCCTTGATCACATAGATGCTGCAGCTCTTGGGTTATCATTGGAAAGGTACTTAAAAATCAAAAATGATCCAAGAGTGCAAAAGGCTTTGGTGGATATGCTGGAATATGAATGTGGGATGAACTACTCTCCTCTGGAACAAAAGTTGGAAAGTCTGACCTTTAAGTTATCCATTGAAGACTTAAAGAAAAATAGAGAAAAAGAAATGGCGATCAAAAGGAAGGAAATTCTGGCCGAAGTTCAGAAAGTTGAGAAGGAGTTGTTCAGACCACCAACAAAGCCCAGAACTGGAACAAGGACTGCAAAGAAAGATTCTCGTGATGTTGTCTTTACTTCACTCAAACCAATATCTGATGATGCTGCTGAGACCCAAAGAAAACTTGAAAAGGTTCAGTATGATCACTATATGAATCATCGATCGCATCCAGCCAAAATCATTGATATGGAAGTTACAAAGGCTGATGGATTGAAGTTATTTGACTTGGTTGTGAAAAGAGAAGGTAGGGCAGCTGAAGAATACAATCAAGTTTCAGTTCATACATTTGGGATTTCTGAGCACAGGGAGATGATCCAGGTTCTGAAAGGGAAACCAAAATCTGCCTTGACTGGTGCATGGTTAGCAAGAATACAACAAAAGATGCAAGCCAAGGTAGAGATTGAAGGAAGGCTGTTTGGCAAAAAGGATCACTCTCCACTGAAGAGAAAACCTACTGAGGCACCTTCTGGTTCAAGGCCTGCCAAGAAGTAGTTTCTCTTCAGATTATCATGTACTTGTAAAGAATTTACATTTGTAACTATCATTTCAGTTTGTATATATATGTTGCATTTTGTAATCAATAAGTAGATGATAGGTTTAAGTTAGAAAACCACAAGTAAAATTCTGAGACATCAATGATCTATAAGATGTACTTAGAAAATTTTTACAACTTAAACAAAAACTTGCATTTCAGACTTACAAACATGTATAGATAGAAGTATGAGATGCATGCACTATTTCAGAACAAATAGGGGGAATTTGTTAGGTCGAAAATCGACCAAGTATAATTTGTTCAGAAATAGCTTGAAGTTTAGTGAAGACATTTGTACAGAATTCTGAGGTGTCTCAGAATTCCTTCACTGAAGCTTCACTTCAGTTCAGATCGAGATAAATCTGAAGCATTCATTCTGAAGTCAAAGACTGAAGGATGAAGAAGAGAATCATCTCAGAAGCGAGCAAAAGAGTGATTCTACCAGATCAAGACTGAAGCATCTCAGTGTAAAGTATTTACAACACTTTACACTGATTACGAGGAAGACTTTTACTTTACACCTTTATCCGGTTAATAGATTTATCTATTAACAAAAGGTACAAAGTATAGGCTTGGAACCTAGTACTATAAGTCACATCAAGTGACTTATATACTCTTCTAAGTGCAGCATGTAAGGATTTATGGTTTAATTCCTTAAATGCTCACAACCACATTTGTACGATCTTGTCCACATCATCATGGACTTGGTCTATAAATACAAAGTCTTCTCACAACTTGCAAAATGCTTGAAACTTTAGCATTGCAACTTGTGAGATATACTCTAAGTAAACTTACGAGTATTTCCAAGTTAATTAGATCACTTGTATTTCAGGATTGTTTAGATACTTACACTTGGGTGTTTATCTTTGTTCCGCAACAATCCTTGTATTTGTTTATACATCAATAAATCAAATACATTGAAAAGAAAACAACGTGTCTCAATGCTACATACTTGATTATATTTATATATATCCTTATATAGTTTCTGCCACTTGTTCTTACATTTTATATCTAGTCAATTGTTTCTTGTTATCCATATCTGGATCGTAAACTGAACTTGTCCATCAAGATCAGTTGTACTTGCCAGTCGGGTTTGTTATTCATCTATATTTGGGACTCACAAGGTATAATTAAAAGATGAAATTAACGTTTAAATGGAAAATAAAGTTTAATAATGAGTTTTCTTTGTTTCTGGGTCACTTTACTATTTTAGGTGTTCGTTTCACACGAAGAAGTGTTCAACTGGGCCCAAAGAATAGCAAATAAGCTTGGTTATGTCTTAATCAAACGACGAACAAATTCCAACTCAGCTGGTGTCAAAAATAAAGTGACCATAGTCTGTAATCTTGCTGGGCAAAAAGATAAAAGGACAATTGGGCTCATTAAAAAGACACTTAAATGTGAGTGCCCCTTTAGATTGGACGGTCGTTTGACAACTGATGGTGGTTGGAGGGTCACCGTTATAGACGAGGGACATAATCACTATCCAGCTAATAATTTGCAGGGTTACGCGTACGCAAGAAGGTTGAGTGAAGCTGAGAGATCATTTGTGGAAGCTGAATATCATCGCGGTACAGAGCCCCGTAAGATTCTAAAGCGGTTGAAAGAAGAATTTCCAGGAAACTTGGCCCGCAATGAAGACATTTACAATTTTCAAAAAGCGTTACGGAAGAAGGCGGCCGAAAAACATGGGGACACTCCAATGCAGGTTACATATATAAAATATACATATTCTTTTATTTATTTACTATGATAGAGTATCTGAAACGACCTACGTACGCCATATTGTTCAACCGGCGCAGGTTATGTTCAGTTTGCTAAAGGAGCATAAATACTTTATTATTATACCACAAACAGTGTATCTGGTCGGTTGGAGAATCTGTTTTTTATACATCCGACATCATTTAAGTTGTGGCGTACATTTCCTTATGTTATCCAAATAGACGCCACGTACAAAACCAACTTGTACAACATGTCGTTGGTCGAGATTGTCGATGTCACTTCAACAAACAGGACCTTCAGCATATCATACGCGTTTATCACAAGTGAACACATTTTGTTACAGATTTTTTAAACAAGGACTGCCCATTGCCTTACCCCTCAGCTTGGGGATTTGATAAACCTGCATCGCGGGCCTGGGCAGAAGATGCGAAGTACAAAGACCGTTTGGCTGCGTACGACAGACACATTCAAGCTACTAGGGCCCCTCTGGGATTTTGTAAGATTGATTAGTTGACTTATATTGTACAATACTTGGTGTAATAATATTAGATGTGTTTGTAATAATCGTTGATGTAATAATACTTGATGTTTTTTCCAAATTTTTTCTGTATTTGTTATTATGATTACTAAATATAGTTGATGTATTTTTTTACTTATATTTGTTATTATGATTACTAAATATACTTGATGTATTTTTTTACTTATATTTGTTATTATGATTACTAAATATAGTTGATGTATTTTTTTACTTATATTTGTTATTATGCATATACTTGATGTTTAATTTTTTTTTACCTATATTTGTTATTATGAATATCTTTGTAACATCCCAAACTTTTCTTTACTAGTTGACTAATGCCGTTAAGTCAATATTGTGTGTGTCGTTAAGTCATTGTGTGTCGTTAAGTCTATTTTAGATTTAATGCTTATATGTAGTTATTGTGTGTTATGTGTGAGGCTTGAAAGCCTAAACTTATAATGAAGTATATATGTGTGTGAAATGTAGCTAAATGCCTATGTAGTGGTATTTAAAGAAGTAATCATGTTATATATAGTCCATATGGTAGTTTTTGACTAGTAATGAAGGATTGGAAAGCTTAGGGACTAGTTTTGACATAGGGGGAAAGTGAAAAACGGGTTTAGAGGCTTAGGGGTTGTCATTAGAGAGCCATTATGCAGATTTTCTTCCTCCTAATCAAGCCCTAGCCGTCCCATAACATCCTCCATCAATTTGCAAGCCGAAAAGCCTTCCAACGTGTGATTCAGGTGCGTTTAATCAAGTGTTTTGCATCTCTAGTGTGATCTTCGTGTATAAAAGGTAATATTTCATTGTTTTCAGGTCCTTTTGATATTATGAGTCATTAGGATTAATTATTGGATTATGGGGGAATCGTTTAACGAAGATTAATGGTGGTTTTGATGGATCAAATTCATATATGGTGTAAGTAATGGTTGAATTGATTTATAATGATTTGTATATGAAGGATTTTGATGTGTGAAAGTCATGTAATTGATTTAGAGGCACTTGGATCTGGTTTGGGGTGTAATCGACCAACATTGTGCAGAATCGCATCGAGTTGCGGCGCAACTCAATTCCAGAAAGATAAGTTGCGGCGCAACTTATTGTGTTGCGGCGCAACTGGAGGCTTGAGCTGCGGCGCAACTCCATGTTGCGGCGCAACTCACCAGTTTTCAGAAAAGTTAGTTTTGAACCGTAACGTCGTTTGACATGTAGATTAGACCTGAAACTAAAGTGAGTCATTATTGTGTGTGGGTCTAGTTATTTACCTTAATGACATGAGTATGTAGTTGTCTAATGATCGTTTACTAATTATAGGTAGACGAGCTTAGTTGCTTTACACAGTGACTAGTTGTTGATTGTTGTGAACTACGCCGAGGTAGGATACACTACTTTGACACGCTGGGGGATTCAACGAAAACCTGGTTTCAAATCATAAATACTTCCATTTGGTATCTTTATATTGCATGTGGGCATATGGGGTTACACGGGAGGTATTATGGGTTATGTAGTTGACCATGAGACCTGAAATGCAGTCCCTAACGTAGTGAAATGAAGTATTGCTTAATGTAGTGTATTGTTATGCAGTTTATGTAGTATTATGAAGTATCTCATTATGCATGAAATGTAGAAATGAAGTTGATATGTGATATATGCATGCTTACATGGTTTGTAGACCTAGCTCACTAGACTTAGTAGGTTGCCATGTCACTTGCACGTTTAAGGATCCAAACGTAATGAAGATAAAGGGTGTGAATGTCTAGGAATGTGTGTTACCTAGACTATATGTGTGTGATGGTTTAGGAATGTGTGTTACCTAAACCATATGTGTGAAACCGAGCTCGTAAATATAATGCAGGGAAAGTGTTAAGCTTAACCCGTACTAGTCTTAGCCGGACGAGTGCGTTGACGTAGTTGTTGCTTGGGTGGCTCCTTGCAACATGGTCTTTATAATGCAGGGCGAGTAATACGAGGGGTTTGACCAACCTCCACATACGGATTACTCTTGTATTGGCTTGCCATTCCTTAACGACGAAGTATGACTAGCCTTTTGGTGAAGCATCTAGTCGGGTGTGACTTATGTTACACTTATATGCAGTTAACGAAGATATGTGTGATAATGTGTGAATAAAATGAAGGATAGGCACATGTAGGGGGATTCACCCTAATTGATATGAAGTTGATATGTGATATATGCATGCTTACATGGTTTGTAGACCTAGCTCACTAGACTTAGTAGGTTGCCATGTCACTTGCACGTTTAAGGATCCAAACGTAATGAAGATAAAGTGTGTGAATGTCTAGGAATGTGTGTTACCTAGACTATATGTGTGTGATGGTTTAGGAATGTGTGTTACCTAAACCATATGTGTGAAACCGAGCTCGTAAATATAATGCAGGGAAAGTGTTAAGCTTAACCCGTACTAGTCTTAGCCGGACGAGTGCGTTGACGTAGTTGTTGCTTGGGTGGCTCCTTGCAACATGGTCTTTATAATGCAGGGCGAGTAATACGAGGGGTTTGACCAACCTCCACATACGGATTACTCTTGTATTGGCTTGCCATTCCTTAACGACGAAGTATGACTAGCCTTTTGGTGAAGCATCTAGTCGGGTGTGACTTATGTTACACTTATATGCAGTTAACGAAGATATGTGTGATAATGTGTGAATAAAATGAAGGATAGGCACATGTAGGGGGATTCACCCTAATTGATATGAAGTTGATATGTGATATATGCATGCTTACATGGTTTGTAGACCTAGCTCACTAGACTTAGTAGGTTGCCATGTCACTTGCACGTTTAAGGATCCAAACGTAATGAAGATAAAGTGTGTGAATGTCTAGGAATGTGTGTTACCTAGACTATATGTGTGTGATGGTTTAGGAATGTGTGTTACCTAAACCATATGTGTGAAACCGAGCTCGTAAATATAATGCAGGGAAAGTGTTAAGCTTAACCCGTACTAGTCTTAGCCGGACGAGTGCGTTGACGTAGTTGTTGCTTGGGTGGCTCCTTGCAACATGGTCTTTATAATGCAGGGCGAGTAATACGAGGGGTTTGACCAACCTCCACATACGGATTACTCTTGTATTGGCTTGCCATTCCTTAACGACGAAGTATGACTAGCCTTTTGGTGAAGCATCTAGTCGGGTGTGACTTATGTTACACTTATATGCAGTTAACGAAGATATGTGTGATAATGTGTGAATAAAATGAAGGATAGGCACATGTAGGGGGATTCACCCTAATTGATATGAAGTTGATATGCAGTTATGTGTGAACGTGTGATATGTGTTGTGCCTGAATAAAGTTGTCTAATAATGAAGATTGTTTTAATTGGACAAATGCTTTAATAACATAGTGTTATCTTACTTAGCTAATTCATTAGCTAACACTTGTTTCTTAAATGTGGTTGTTCCCTCAGGTTTAGCTTGAAGGACTAGTTGATGCAGGAATAAGAGTGAGAATTGGGTAGATGCATGCAGGAGGACTTAGCTACCCATAGACGATTGTCTCTCTAAACATTTATTTACATTTCGTACTTGATGTCGAATTTATGTAGTATTGTTGAACGGTTGTTTTGTGTTGGGCAACCGTTGGGTTTTCATTTTAAACTATTTGATGGTATTGCATGTAACACCAATAAATGCAGAAACCGAATAGTTTTATCGGTTTTGAACGTTTAAAGATTTCTTCCACAATTTTGACACCGTTAGGTGAAAGTTTTTGAAAACCCATATTTTTAAATGTCGGTGTTACAAGTTGGTATCAGAGAATTGGTTTAAGTGAACCAAAATTCGACCTATGCCGTAGGATTTTGGACTTAGACCGATGAGAAGTAGGTTAGGCTTAAGTAGGATGCCTAGCCAATGAAGTGAAATGCTTTAGGACGGGTTGGGGAGTGAGTGAGAGTGTAATTTAAGGCTTGAATATTGTGTGTGATAATGTAGCTAAATGATGTATGTCCTTGATAAATGTAGTCTCACTTTAACTCTTGCTAACCGTCGTCGTTGCCTTGTAGAGTTAATGGCAAACACTAGAGCTAGTAACCAGAGAGGAGGAGGAAATGGTGGTGGTGTTCCTCCTAATGGAAACGGGGCTGGAAATGAAGTGGAGCAAAGGCCACCCCGTGTACAAAATCGCCGTCTTGGTGATCCACCAACCGCCTCTGAAGTAGATAGGGCAAACCCGGTGATTGAACAGGTTCCCAACCAAGCAGAATTACATGAAGAGTTGAGAGCTATCCGAGCTCTTTTGATGAGGAACGAAGAAGAGTTGGCTCAAATGAGAGCCGAAAGAGATGCAGAGAGAAGTAGAGAGGAACGTTCGGAAGAGAATTACTCTAATCCCTCCCAAAGTGGTGCACCATCCATTGCAGCCGTGGGTGTTAATGGAGTTAATGGTGGAGGACTTGGAGTTGTTAATGCACCTCGTGTTAATAACTTAAAATATGAAAGCTTTAAGAAATGTGGTGCCAAGGAGTTTGATGGTACCCAAAATGCGGTGGGTGCTATGGAGTGGATTGAAAATACTAAGGTAGAATTTGCATCTTGTTACTGTCCGGATGATATGAAGGTTTTGTGTGCTAGTAGGATGTTGAAGAAGAATGCCCGTAATTGGTGGAGGGCTACTACAGTTTCTATGGCTCCTGAGGTACTTGCAGTTATGCCTTGGGGAACCTTTAAGGAGAAGTTTCTAGAGGAGTATGTGGGAACTCGTGAGTTAAGATTGATTGAAAAGGAGTTTAGATCATTGGTTGCGAAACCCGGTGCAATTTCTGAATATGCACATTCATTTATGGAGAAGTTGAAGTTTGTTGGGCACTTGGTTCGAAGGCAGGAGGACCAAATTGAGGCTTATTGTGATGGTCTTCCCGCTAGTTATCGTGGATTATGTAGACAGCATGTGACTTTGTCGGCGGCTATTAAGGAGTCAAAGAGGTTGGATGATGACTTCAAAAGCGAGAAAGTTGATGACAAGAAAGCAGGGTTCAAAAGAAGGGCAAATTGGTCATCTAATAACAACAATAATAATAAGAAGTTCCGTGGGAATTCTAGCTCAAGTGGTGACAAAGATAAAAAGAAGAATGGGTCTTGGTGTGCTTTTTGCAAGAATGTTCATGAAGGTCAATGTTCCGACAAGACAAGAAGGTGTCATAAGTGTGGAAAGTCGGGACATCTTGCAACAGAATGTAGGGACAAGACTCGTTGCTACAAGTGTCAAGAAACGGGTCATCTTATTGCCGATTGCCCACAAATGAAGAATGACGGGAAGAAAGCAGCCACTACAGCAACAAAAGTGAGAGCCTTGCAGATGACTGTTGATGATGCTAAGAACAACGACGAGGTGGTAAGTGGTACTTTCCTTGTTAATTCAAAACATGCCTCTGTTTTATTTGATTCGGGTGCAAATAGGTCGTTTGTGTCTACTTTATTTGCTCCTAAGCTAGAAAGAGTCACTACCCCTTTAGATTGTTCGATAGAGGTAGAGATTGCTAATGGTACGGTTAGTGATATACGTGTGGGATATGATGATTGTGACATTGAGATTGAAGGTCGTTTGTTTCCGGTCCAGTTATTGCCTACTACCTTAGCCGGTTTCGATGTAGTGATAGGTATGGATTGGTTGTCTCAGAATGAAGCTAGTATTTTGTGTTCACAAAAGATTATTCGGTTTTCTACACCCGATGGTAATGTGGTAACGGTTTATGGAGATAAGAAGAGAGGGGGAATAAAGATCATTAGTATGATGAAGGCTATTAAATGTATAAGGAAGAATAAGAGTCATTTATTGGCCTATGTTATTGATGCAAGAAAGGAGAAGCCTTCTATTGCTAGTGTTGATGTAGTATCCGATTTTCCCGATGTGTTTCCCGATGATCTTCCCGGTATTCCTCCCTATCGTGAAGTTACTTTTCAGATAGATCTTATTCTCGGTGCTACACCTGTTGCTAAAGCACCTTACCGATTAGCTCCTACAGAAATGAAAGAGTTAATGTCCCGACTTCAGGAATTGCTTGACAAAGGGTTCATTCAACCTAGTTCCTCGCCTTGGGGAGCTCCGGTTCTCTTTGTTAAAAAGAAGGATGGATCTATGCGCATGTGCATAGACTACCGTGAGCTGAATAAGCGAACAGTTAAGAATAAATATCCTCTCCCACGAATTGATGATCTCTTTGATCAACTACATGGTGCTTCATATTTTTCAAAGATAGATTTACGGTCTGGTTATCATCAATTGAAGGTTAAGAAGGAGGATGTAGCAAAGACAGCTTTCCGGACTAGATATGGGTATTATGAGTTCTTGGTCATGCCATTTGGGTTGACTAATGCTCCAGCCGCGTTTATGGATTTAATGAATCGGGTATGCCGTCCCTTTCTAGATCACTTTGTTATTGTGTTTATTGACGATATTTTGATCTATTCTAAGTCAGAAGATGAGCACCGTGAGCACTTGAAAGCAGTTTTGGAGGTGTTGAGGGAGAAGAAGTTGTATGCCAAGTTTTCTAAATGCGAGTTTTGGCTTCGAGAAGTGCAGTTTCTTGGTCATGTCATTTCATCAAAAGGTATTAAAGTAGATCCTTCAAAGATTGAAGCTGTTTCAAAGTGGGAGCAGCCAAAGACTCCTACTGAGATTAAAAGTTTTCTTGGTTTGGCTGGATACTATAGAAGATTCATTAAGGATTTCTCTTGAATAGCCAAGCCTATGACTGAACTAACGAAGAAAGGAGTAAAGTTTGAGTGGACCGATAAGCAGGAGAATGCATTTCAAACATTGAAAAAGAAGTTGTGTGAAGCTCCTATACTTGCCTTGCCTGAAGGTACCGATAATTTGGTTGTGTATAGTGATGCATCTATTACGGGTTTGGGTCGTGTCCTGATGCAGGGGGACAAGGTGATCGCCTATGCTTCACGCCAGTTGAAGCCACATGAGAAGAATTACCCCACCCATGATCTTGAGTTGGCAGCAGTTGTATTTGCATTGAAATTGTGGAGACATTACCTTTATGGTACAAAATGCACTTTGTTTATCGATCATAAAAGTTTGCAGTATGTCTTTAATCAAAAGGAGATGAACGTGAGACAAAGGAGGTGGATGGAATTACTTAAGGATTATGTGTGAGGTCCCAAATACGATGGTTAAACCCAGAAGTGTAAAATACAACAAGTCTAATAATCACTAGAATGGACTAGTATTACTTAAATATAAATGCAAGTATATAAATAAAGTAATACATGACTTAAAGCAATAAACAAGTAAAGTGGAACATTATGTATTTTTCAAGGTGTATTTTATTTATGATGTTAAATAAAATACAAGGTTGTGCGGAATCAAGATAATACAAATAAGTATGTATCCTAACAACCTATGAATTACAAATGATCTATATTTGTCAAATAACTCTTTTGGATCGAGATACTTAAAGTTGTGAAGTATCCCTGTTTAAGATCGAGAGTATTTAGACAAATTCACTCTAATGCTAAATGTATGTTTTAAAGTAATTTTTACAAAGAAATGACTTTGTATTTATAGGCAACAAAATTCACCAGTGAATTTTGTGCCGTACAAATATGGTTGTATGCATTTAATGAACCGACAAGAACATTAAATGCATTGGTTAAGGTACAAGTATAAAGTCACATCAATATGACTTTATTCTTTTAACCAACCACCTTTACACACGTATAAACTTTGGTAAAGAACAAGTGGAATGTCCTTTGGAAAGTGTGTAAAGGCAAAAGTCAATTCCCCGATATCAGTGTTCAGACTTGTAAGGTCTAGAACACTGACAATCCTCCAGTGTACAGATCTGGTAAGACTTCCAGTGGACTCCGCCATTTGTCAGTCTTCTTTATTCTGACTTCAGTCTTTGACTTTAGTGTGAACGTCTTCAGTAGAGTAGATCTGGACTGGGGTGAAGTCCAGTGAGCTAATCTGGAGAATACTCCAGATTTCCTAAACAAGTATTTGCTCACTGGTCTTCCATTATTTATGAACAAATCTTCAGAGGGACTCCAGATTCCAAGTCTGGAGTAGGTCCAGTAATATACCATTTCTGGACAGATCTTCAGTAAGGCTCCAGTAGTCGAGCCTGGAGCGAGTCCAGTAAATCTGGACCTAACAAATTCCCCCTATTTGTTTTAAAGATCTCTATCATTATGCATTTTTGTTCAAGTTTCTTAGAGGTTTCATCATCAGCAGTAGGAAACTCTGATGATTCTTCAACAGTTTGCTCTTCTTCACCAGATACCATTTGTTCTTTTCCTTTAACAGACTTCAGAGTAGTTGGAATATCTGGGAAAGATTCAAACTGGGGCTCACTGGCTTCAGTACCAGCAGCTTCTTTAGTCAGCATAGTGGCTTCAGTGCCAAATGCTCTCTGTGCTAATCGTGCACCGGCATCAGTACCAGTCACTTGTTTTTGTTGCACAATGCTTTCAGTAGCAAAGGCCCTTTCAACAGCACTGGCAACAACTTCCTTCTTCTTTCTAATCAACCCTTCTTGGACACCAGACGACTTTTCCCCCTTGGAATGATCACTAGTTCTGGACTTGAGATCATTCCATAATTGTTCTAGCATATGTCTGTCTAGTGCACCAAAAGTTCTTCCAGTTACTGAAGTTGTATCATTCACATGCTTTCGGAGTGCCTGCACTTCCTTTTTAACATTTTCAACTTCTTGAGGCAAGTGCTTTGGCAATTCTTTTTCTATCAACTTGTCCACTTGGGGTAACAACCCATCTTGAATAGTTCGAAGAACAGTCTCAGAAATTTCTTCAGATATTTCTTTCAACATACTAAGTCTGAACTTCTTTGTACATTCATCACTAATCGTGCTAACAACAGAAGCCTGATCAAGTGTGGACCTGCTTTCCAATGAACTAACCCTAGTAACTAACTTCTGAACCTCATCCTTCAGACCTGCCAGTGGTTGAACAAGTTCACCTTTCACTGCAGTCTGAATAGCATTCACCAGCCCTGTCTCCAATCCCTGGACTGCCACTTTGATGTTTTTAGTGTTGTTATTAGTGGCCAGTACCAGCTCATCCGGCTTCTCAAAAACAAGCTTTTCATTTCCAGCAAATATATTCATTTCAGATGTTAGATTGTTCGATAATAAAGATTTAAAATCGGAAACAACCTGGGATGATTACTGGAGTGATCTCTCCAGGTCCGCCACCTTACTTAAAAGGCCTTGGACCTCGGCTGAAGACGAAGTGGAGAGACCACTGGGAGGTTCAAGATTTGAAGTCATTCTGTTCATTAAGGGTACTTGTGCCCAGACCTCTTCAGTTACAACTTCAGATGTTACAACTGTTGAGTCCAGCGCACGAGGTTCAGATAAGTTAACTGGAGTTTCAAGTGGAGGTGGTTGAGATTGTGAAGTTTGAATGGTTGGAGGAGTGAAGTATTGAGTATTTTCTGGAATTGAAGGTGGTGGTGGTGGTGGCATGTTTGAGTCTGGTGGGGGTGGTGGCATTTCTGATTCTGGTGGCGGAATATTTGTTTCTGGTGGAGGTGGTGGCATTTCTGGTAGACTTTCAACTTGTACAACATCCTCACCCAGAAAGTTCATTTTAACATCAAAATTCTGATCTTCTGACATGGGAGAATCAGGCTCATCCCAAAACATTTCACCAACAGTTGTATCACCAGCCTGAGCACCAACCAGTTCACCAGCCTGAGCACCAACCAGTTCACCAGCCTGTTCACTTGCTTCAACATTCAAATCGATTCGAGCCTCTTGCTCACCAGATACTTGTTCATCAGCCTGAACAATTTGTTCTATCTGCTCAACAACCTGCTCAACAATCTGAGCCACATTTGCTTCTTGCACGACAGTCTGTACAACATTTTCTGTCTGCTCAATAACTTGTATATTTTCAACATTCTCCTCTTCAAAAATAGGAGACCCATCAATGTTCATTACATCACCAGGATGTCTTTCTGGATTCACCTGAACTCCATCTCTCATCAGACGCCTATTTGATCTTGGTCGTCTGGAAGGCTCAACATTTGGTTGTTGACTTCAGGAGCCACTTGTCTGATGGGTTGTACAGCTTCTATAATCTGAACATCTTGGTCACCAGAGGGTCCTTCACCAACTTGACCTCTACCTGGAGCCACTTCTACTTCTTCCCTTTGAAAAGAGAGCATGGACTGAGGAATATCTACCTCATTCAGTGGAGATCTTAGGTTGGTCAGATCCCTCATATACTCACTCACATAAAAGTGAGTAGTTTCAAAATCGTACTGGTCTCCTAGAGCTCTTTAAACATCAGTGAAAGAAAGCGTATATATGGAACAAAAGCTTTTCTACCTTTCACCTTAAGACGCTCTACCAGATCATCAAATAGGATCTGAGCGAAATCCACTCTGAGTCCAAACCAAAGGCAGTAGGCAATCTGGAGATGAGTTTGATTTATCTGGTCCAACCCTCCAGAACTGCCTCCCAAACATTCAACAATATGCGTGAAGAAGAATCTCCATGAGTCTGTCAGCCTGCTCATGTAGACTGTTCCCTTTCTGGATAGCTGGCCATGCTCATCCATAATTTCTGTGTGCCCCATCAACCTGCATACTTCCCTGAAATTTATACCAGAGGGAAGTTCGATGGGCAACTCATTCTGTTCAAAATAATTCATCTGTAGAACAGACCTAAGTAAACTAACAGAGAAACTCAAGGATCTGGTACCTCCCTTGAGAGTATAAGTAATTGATGAAGTTTCATCATTATAAATTGCAGAGTACCAGAATTCACATAGATAATCGTGGTACATCCTCCCTGGATTTAAGGTCAAAGCACCATATAATGGACATGAGAGAAAGAATGTATTTAGTCTCCCAATAATGGATCGGGCATTATGAACACTGGA
This sequence comes from Erigeron breviscapus, assembly GCA_034093135.1. Classification (NCBI taxonomy): domain Eukaryota; kingdom Viridiplantae; phylum Streptophyta; class Magnoliopsida; order Asterales; family Asteraceae; genus Erigeron; species Erigeron breviscapus. The sequence goes on along the minus strand of CM067171.1, from coordinate 39,758,256 downwards.
AAGTGAGAGTTTTGCCATCCAGTTATTCATATTTATTCTTATAGCTTTTGCCTCTAATGTGATATGATGTGCCCTTTCAACATTTTCAGTCGGAGCATATTCAGCGGCGAACAGATTTTTAGGCGATTTAGATTGTCTTGGTGCCATTTGAATATTAATAGATGAAGATGAAATTGAATATTTAGGGTTTTGATGAAGAATTGAATGGAAATAGAGTAAATGAAGGAATTTGAAAGGATTTGGGAGTAAATATGTTCGAAGTAAATGCAAATGAAAATGAAAGTGGGTATATATAGGAGAGAGAATGTGGAACTCAAACGGTTAAGTTGAAATTATCAAATAAAATTTTGATCGGGTTCGAGATCCACATTAATTACATCACATCACACATAAATGTGTAACGGTTTACAGCCCACAAGCAGTATCAAGGTGCACTTTTTGTCTTCCCAAGGTAAAAAATACCATCATTATTTTGAAAAATTTACATGCCACGTAGGATTATAAGATAAATATCTTTAAAAAGTTTGCTTACGTGGCACGCACAATGACCAAGTATTTAAAAAAATATTATGACTCATTTCAGTGCATCTGGAGGTTGACTGGACACTCCAGTATCACTGGTGGATTATTCCAGTGACGCATGTACTGATGGTACACTGGAGGGACACTCCAGTAAAGTACCAGTGAAAACCATTTGAAAGAGACTGGTGACCTCAAACATGCACGTCAACTAATACAGACAAATGAGAGGAGACAAAAGTCACCTCAAACACGCACTTCAACCTGTCCAATTACCAGTGAGAGGGACATATTTACAAAGTACCAGTAATATTTTCTGAAGAATTTGTCCAGTGAGAAAGTAAATTAATAAATTCCCCTGAACTTAAAACATTTTAAAAAAATATCTTTCAAGTCTTTCCCCCTGGAATGTTGATCCAGAAATCTATTAATGCAAAGATAGTACACAACGGCGTTCAATATCTGAGCAGTCATAAATTTATAAATCTTTAAATCAAAGATCCTCAGTAGTACACAATGGCGTTCAATACCAAGGTTCCAGATTTAAGGGTTTAACATTCCCAACTCACCAACAAGATATTCAAAAGTTTTGACATCCAGAGGTTTAGTAAAAATGTCAGCGAGTTGTTTGTCAGTGGGAATAAAATGGAGTTCAATGTTGTTTTTCATAATATGATCACGGATAAAATGATACCTGAGATCAATGTACTTCGTTTTGGAATGCATGACTGGATTGTTCGAGATAGCGATGGCACTGGTATTATCACAAAAGATTGGGGTCTTTGAATACTTAATACCGTAATCAAGCAACCGGTTCTTCATCCAGAGTATCTGAGCACAACAACTGGCTGCAGACACGTATTCAGCTTCAGAAGTGGACAATGAAACTGAAGTTTGCTTCTTACTGGTCCAGCTGACCAGTTTGCCACCAAGGAAATGACATCCACCAGTAGTGCATTTCCTGTCTATCTTACAACCTGTATGATCTGAATCTGAATAACCCATTAGATCCATGCCTGAGCCTTTGGGATACCAAAGACCCAAACTGGGGACACCCTTAAGGTACTTCAGTATGCGCTTTACAGCAAGCATATGAGATTCCTTTGGATTAGACTGATATCTGGCACAAAAACATGTTGAAAACATAATATCTGGTCTACTGGCAGTTAAATACATCAGTGAACCAACCATGCCTCTGTAGACAGTGGTGTTCACTGGTTTACCCTCTGGATCTGAGTCCAGTGTCAGTGGTGCAGAAATTGGAGTGGGTTTAGATGGTGAAGAGTTCATATCATATTTCTTTAAAATATCTCTAACAAATTTTTCCTGATTAATAAAAATGCCATCTTTGTTTTGTTTAATCTGGAGTCCAAGAAAATACGTTAATTATATTCAGTTGACATTATTTTAGAAAATTTCTTGCACATGTTTTCATCAGTAGACCCAAAAATAATATCATCAACATAAATTTGTACCATTAACAGATTACCTTTTTCATGAAGAATAAATAAGGTATTGTCAATTGCACCTCTTTTGAAACCATTTTTCAATAAATGTTTAGTCAGAGTGTCATACCAGGCACGTGGGGCTTGTCTGAGGCCATAAAGCGCTTTGTCCAGACGATATACCCAATGTGGATGCTTTTCATCAACGAAACCTGGTGGTTGTCTGACATAAACGTCTTCTTCAAGCTTTCCATTCAAGAAAGCACTCTTTATATCCATCTGGTAGACCTTGAACTGATGATAAGCAGCGAATGCTAAGAATATTCTGATCGCTTCAAGTCTAGCCACTGGAGCAAATGATTCATCAAATGTGACATGAATTGACTCATGGACCTTCTCCAGTCTCTTGTTGTAGACTCTGAAGGCCTTGCAAATGGCTGAATAGCCTAAGAAATACCCTTCATCAGCTTTGGCATCAAATTTGCCTAACTGACTGGAGTCGTTCAGGATGTAAACTGGACATCCAAAAACGTGAAAATAACCAATATTTGGTTTTCTATTTCTTAAGACTTCGTAGGCTGTCTTTTTGTGTCGCTTCACATACACTGACCGGTTTTGGGTGTGGCAAGCAGTAGCAATTACTTCAGCCCAGAAACTGGTAGACAGACCAGATTCAGCAAGCATACTCCTGGCAGCTTCTATCAGCGTTCGATTCTTCCTTTCCACCACTCCATTCTGTTCTGGAGAGCGGGCTGATGAGAAATTCTGGGAGATGCCAGTGTCAGTACAGAATGACTCCAGAGTTGCATTCTGGAATTCTGTTTCATTGTCACTTCTTAACTGACACACCTTTCGACTGTACTTGAGCTCAATTTGCTTGATAAGACTGATGATTTCAGCAGCAGCTTCACTTTTAGACCTGAGAAAGATAACCCAACAATATCTGGAAAATTCATCTACTATTACCAGGGTGTATCTTTTACCAGCACGAGTCTGAACATTCACTGGACCAAAGAAGTCCATATGAAGCATATGAGATTCCTTTGGATTAGACTGATATCTGGCACAAAAACATGTTGAAAACATAATATCTGGTCTACTGGCAGTTAAATACATCAGTGAACCAACCATGCCTCTGTAGACAGTGGTGTTCACTGGTTTACCCTCTGGATCTGAGTCCAGTGTCAGTGGTGCAGAAATTGGAGTGGGTTTAGATGGTGAAGAGTTCATATCATATTTCTTTAAAATATCTCTAACAAATTTTTCCTGATTAATAAAAATGCCATCTTTGTTTTGTTTAATCTGGAGTCCAAGAAAATACGTTAATTATATTCAGTTGACATTATTTTAGAAAATTTCTTGCACATGTTTTCATCAGTAGACCCAAAATAATATCATCAACATAAATTTGTACCATTAACAGATTACCTTTTTCATGAAGAATAAATAAGGTATTGTCAATTGCACCTCTTTTGAAACCATTTTTCAATAAATGTTTAGTCAGAGTGTCATACCAGGCACGTGGGGCTTGTCTGAGGCCATAAAGCGCTTTGTCCAGACGATATACCCAATGTGGATGCTTTTCATCAACGAAACCTGGTGGTTGTCTGACATAAACGTCTTCTTCAAGCTTTCCATTCAAGAAAGCACTCTTTATATCCATCTGGTAGACCTTGAACTGATGATAAGCAGCGAATGCTAAGAATATTCTGATCGCTTCAAGTCTAGCCATTGGAGCATTTGATTCATCAAATGTGACATGAATTGACTCATGGACCTTCTCCAGTCTCTTGTTGTAGACTCTGAAGGCCTTGCAAATGGCTGAATAGCCTAAGAAATACCCTTCATCAGCTTTGGCATCAAATTTGCCTAACTGACTGGAGTCGTTCAGGATGTAAACTGGACATCCAAAAACGTGAAAATAACCAATATTTGGTTTTCTATTTCTTAAGACTTCGTAGGCTGTCTTTTTGTGTCGCTTCACATACACTGACCGGTTTTGGGTGTGGCAAGCAGTAGCAATTACTTCAGCCCAGAAACTGGTAGACAGACCAGATTCAGCAAGCATACTCCTGGCAGCTTCTATCAGCGTTCGATTCTTCCTTTCCACCACTCCATTCTGTTCTGGAGAGCGGGCTGATGAGAAATTCTGGGAGATGCCAGTGTCAGTACAGAATGACTCCAGAGTTGCATTCTGGAATTCTGTTTCATTGTCACTTCTTAACTGACACACCTTTCGACTGTACTTGAGCTCAATTTGCTTGATAAGACTGATGATTTCAGCAGCAGCTTCACTTTTAGACCTGAGAAAGATAACCCAACAATATCTGGAAAATTCATCTACTATTACCAGGGTGTATCTTTTACCAGCACGAGTCTGAACATTCACTGGACCAAAGAAGTCCATATGAAGCATATGAAGAGGTTCAGATATGCTGAAATTCTGTCTGGTCTTGAAACTGGTACGTTTCTGCTTACCCATCTCACATCCTGGACATGGCCTTTCCTTTTTGAAGGAAACTGAAGGTATCCCATCTGCAAGTTGTTTTCTGGACAACTTATTAATATTCTTGAAATTTAAATGAGATAACCTTTTGTGCCATAACCAGTTTGTGTCTTCATCAGCTTGAGTATAGAAACACTGCTCTGAAGGAGAGCTTTCCATATCCATCACGTACACATTCCTTTTTCTGGGAGCAATCAACACTACCTTCCAGTCCTTGTTGAATACGATACCCTGAGCAATATTGAATAAAACTTAATAGCCATCATCACACAGTTGGCTTACACTGATCAGGTTATATTTCAAACCATTCACAAATGCAACACGTCTGAACTTGACTTGTCCATTGTTCAGAACACCGTATCCCTCAGTCTTTCCACAACCATCATTTCCAAAAGTAATGGAGGGTCCATCAGAAATGGTGAACTCCTCCAGCAGGATCTTACATCCGGTCATCATCCTGCCAGCATCACTGTCAAGATACCAGATATATTTCTTTCGATCGCCCTGCACATCCACCAGATATTATCAATTAGATTTGGGAACCCATCGACTGATGGGTTCACTGGACCCTCCCTTATAGGTCCCTGGGGCAATCTGGTTTAGTTCACTTTCTTCAACAGTGGTCTTAGTTGAAAAGACCACTTGGGTTGATAGTTTTAAAACCTTTTTCTTTTTCTCAACTGGAGAAATAGATTTAACTTTCTTTGCAAAAGGTTTTGTATTTTGTCTAGGACCAGATGAAGTACCCTCAATAAAGTTTAATCTTGCATTAAAACTTTGAAATTGACGAGTCAGTATTTGAATCTGGCTCTCTAACCTTGACAAAACATTTTCATCAGATGATACCTTAGCCTTTCGAGTTCTAGGCTTAGGTAGGGGATTAGTCTGAGGCAAAGGTTTATTCCGATAAACCTCTTTAACTGGAGCAGTCATCTGGAATGCTCCAGTCTTAACCTCTGGGGATTGAACTGGGAAAATATTGGCCTTGGGAGTTACAGGCTCATCATAAACAGTGGTGGGCCTGAACCCCTCTGGTAATCGATCGATTACTAGTATTAATGATGCTACATGAGTATTTCCATCTAAATATGCACGTTTTTGAGCAGGAAATTGATTTACTCCAGCATCATATGGCTTTCTGGTTTCAAGCCATAATTTAATCACCAGTTTTTCTTTCTCTAAAATGACTTCAAGATCTTGTTTTTCTTGAATCAATTGTTTAGTTACCAGAACCTGGGCTTGAAATGCCAGTTCAATGTCTTGAAGTTCTTTTAATTTTGATTTTAAAACAGTTATTTCAGAAAAATCTGTTTCTAGACCATTTACACAATCAGATCTAACAGTTTCTACAAATATCAAATCAGAATTAAGAGTTTCAGCGATGTCCAGTTTTAATTCTTGGTCAGTTGCAGTATCATAATCACTAACCTTTTTAATAACAATGTCCACCCATCGTCCAGATGTGACATCCTCCTTCACCAGGTGCTCTTCGTCTGCCAGAGCCATGTAGCAGCAATCTCTTTCTTCTTCTTCATCAGCAGATGAATCATCAGAAGGAACCCACTTCTCTTCAGTTGTTGCGATCATGCACTTATTATTGTTTTCCATTTGTTGTGCCATGAGAGCAATCTGGGCCTTAAGCTTTTTATATTTCAATTTATAGCTATCATCAGGCTTATTATTTGAAGAAAATGGACCAGGCTTGGATACAAACTGGTTGGACCTGCAATCTTTCATGAAATGACCCTTTTTGCCACACTTAAAGCATGTTAAATTGGTCTTATCAGCTGAAGAACTGGATGCAAATTGTCCAGATGGCCTATTTGCTCTTGCTTTGAAACGGTTAAACGTTTTAGCAATCATTGCAATAAGGTCATCATCATCAGTTTCATCTCAACAGTCTGGAGAGATTTGACTGGACTCTCCAGAATCCATGAGTTCAGACACCATCTTCTTCATAGAAAATACATTCTCAGAAGATATCAGTGCTGTACTTTGTGGTTCAGTATGACCAACCACAACAGGACTACTGGAGGCATGGTTATAAGCATCTTGTTCTGCCACCACTCTCTGAGCTTGATTTTCTTCAGTGTACCTGAAAGCTCTATAAAGAGTTGAGAGAGTGTGTGTGTGCAGAGTTTTACCTTGTCGTAAGACCATGATCATGTGAGACCATTTGGTGGGCAGAATATCACAAAATTTCTCCAGAAGTATATCCTTGTCCTTTTCAACCCCGATACCTCTCAACTGGTTTATGATACTCATAAATCTGGTGTAAGTACCAGTGAAAGACTCGTTAGGCTGAGCAAAAAATGACTCATACCTCTTGTTTAAGGAGACCTTTCTGGTGACAATGGTGTCATCTCCTCCTTCATGCTGATTTAGAAGTTCATCCCACATGGTTTTAGCACTAGGAAAAAGAACTAGTGTGGGAATTAGGGTTTCTGGAACGGCCCCGAGGATCATGTTTTTGAGAAGGGTGTCTAGATTCACCAATCTCCTCTCCTCTTCAGACCAATGTTCCTCCCTCTTTTCCCTTCCTCTTCTAGATCCAGAAGGATCAAGAAGGGGATTGAGAGGTGATGTGGGGACATAAGGTCCTTCATTTAAGATTTTTATCATATTCCTCTCAATACCAGTGATATGTAATATCATCCTAGCCTTCCACGTACCAAATTCATCGTTGTTCCCACTGAATTTAGGAACAGGATTATTTGAATAGTGCACATGCACATGTGAAGAAGCAGGAGTAGGAGGAGGAGGTGGTGGATTAGTGTTATTAACAATAGGTGGTTCATTATTTTGATCATTAACATTAACATTAGGATCGGGACCAAAATTAAAACTTGCTTGTGTATTTTCTGGGGTGGCCATCAAAGAAGCAGATCTAGGCATTGTTTAGCCTTCTGCTCTGATACCAAATGTGAGATCCCAAATACGATGGTTAAACCCAGAAATGTAAAATACAACAAGTCTAATAATCACTAGAATGGACTAGTATTACTTAAATATAAATGCAAGTATATAAATAAAGTAATACGTGACTTAAAGCAATAAACAAGTAAAGTGGAACATTATGTATTTTTCAAGGTGTATTTTATTTATGATGTTAAATAAAATACAAGGTTGTGCGGAATCAAGATAATACAAATAAGTATGTATCCTAACAACCTATGAATTACAAATGATCTATATTTGTCAAATAACTCTTTTGGATCGAGATACTTAAAGTTGTGAAGTATCCCTGTTTAAGATCGAGAGTATTTAGACAAATTCACTCTAATGCTAAATGTATGCTTTAAAGTAATTTTTACAAAGAAATGACTTTGTATTTATAGGCAACAGCCGTACAAATATGGTTGTATGCATTTAATGAACCGACAAGAACATTAAATGCATTGGTTAAGGTACAAGGATAAAGTCACATCAATATGACTTTATTCTTTTAACCAACCACCTTTACACACGTATAAACTTTGGTAAAGAACAAGTGGAATGTCCTTTGGAAAATGTGTAAAGGCAAAAGTCAATTCCTCGATATCAGTGTTCAGACTTGTAAGGTCTAGAACACTGACAATCTTCCAGTGTATAGATCTGGTAAGACTTCCAGTGGACTCCGCCATTTGTCAGTCTTCTTTATTTTGACTTCAGTCTTTGACTTTAGTGAGAACGTCTTCAGTAGAGTAGATCTGGACTGGGGTGAAGTCCAGTGAGCTAATCTGGAGAATACTCCAGATTTCCTATACAAGTGTTTGCTCACTGGTCTTCCATTATTTTTGAACAAATCTTCAGAGGGACTCCAGATTCCAAGCCTGGAGTAGGTCCAGTAATATACCATTTCTGGACAGATCTTCAGTAAGGCTCCAGTAGTCGAGTCTGGAGCGAGTCCAGTAAATCTGGACCTAACATTATGATTGTGAAATCAAATACCATCCGGGTAAAGCCAATGTAGTTGCGGATGCACTAAGTAGGAAGGTGCAATGTTCTTCTTGTAAGTTGATGAGCATGCAAGTTCAAGCCAAGTCGGGACTACTTGATCGAATTAAAGAAGCACAAGAGAGGGCATTAATGAAGGATAACATTGACAAAGAAAGCATTGGAAAGAAGAAACGTCTTGTGATGGAGACTAATAGCCGTGGGTTCAAAACATACAAGGGTCGAATTTGGGTGCCATTGGTTGGTGGTAACCGATAATTGATCCTTGAGGAAGCCCATAGAAGTAGATATTCGGTTCATCCCGGTGTCACCAAAATGTATGCAGATTTGAAGCTGATTTATTGGTGGTCGGATATTAAAGGAGAAGTAGCTCATTTTGTAGCAAAGTGTTTGACGTGTGCACGTGTGAAAACAGACCATCAAAAGCCGTATGGTTTGTTGCATCAATTAGACATTCCCGAGTGGAAATGGGATCATAATACCATGGACTTTGTAACGAAGCTACCTAAAACGCCGAAAGGGAATGATATGATAGGGGTGATTGTAGATAGATTGACGAAGAGTGCTCATTTTCTAGCTACCCGGCAAGATGTACCTTTAACGAAGATGGCAAAGATATACATTGATGAAGTGGTTGCGAAACATGGAGTTCCTTTATCTATTGTTTCGGATCGAGACTCGAGGTTTGTGTCAAACTTTTGGAAGGGTCTTCAACGGGAATTGGGTAGTATAATAAATTTGAGTACCGCCTATCATCCTCAAACCGATGGGCAAAGTGAGAGAACTATTCAAACATTGGAGGATATGTTGAGGACGTGTGTACTAAAGTATGGTGGAGCATGGGATGATCATTTGAGGCTGATAGAGTTTGCTTACAACAATAGTCACCATGCAAGTATTGGAATGCCACCATTTGAAATGCTCTATGGTAGGAGATGTAGGACTCCAAGTTGTTGGATGGAGCCCGGTGAAAAGCAAATCACGGGCCCTGAAATTATAGAGATCTCAGCGGAGAAAGTTAATGTAGCTAAAGAAGCTTTACGTGTGGCAAGAGAAAGACAGAAAACATATGCAGATAAGAAAAGGAGACCGATTGAGTTTAATGTTGGTGATTTAGTGATGCTGAAAGTGTCACCATGGAAAGGAGTTATTAGATTTGGAAAGAATGGAAAGTTGAGTCCACGTTTCATTGGACCTTTTAAAGTTTTGAAGCGCATTAAAGATGTAGCATATCAGTTGGAATTACCCCCAGAATTGGATGGAATTCACAACACCTTTCATGTATCCTACTTGAGGAAATGCTTAGCCGATGAGTCATGTGTGATTCCCATTGAAGACGTGAGTATTGACCCAATGAAGAGAATAGTAGATGAACCAGTAGCGATACTTGGAAGGAAGCAAAAGAAGTTACGCCGAAAAGTGATTGACCTTGTGTTGATAAAGTGGAAGCATAACCATGGAGAAAGTTTAACGTGGGAAACTGAAGCAGTAATGAAGGAGAAGTATCCGGAGTTGTTCCTTACTGATGAGATTCCGGGGACGGAATCCTCTTAAGGGGGAGGTAATTGTAACATCCCAAACTTTTCTTTACTAGTTGACTAATGTCGTTAAGTCAATATTGTGTGTGTCATTAAGTCTATTTTAGATTTAATGCTTATATGTAGTTATTGTGTGTTATGTGTGAGGCTTGAAAGCCTAAACTTATAATGAAGTATATATGTGTGTGAAATGTAGCTAAATGCCTATGTAGTGGTATTTAAAGAAGTAATCATGTTATATATAGTCCATATGGTAGTTTTTGACTAGTAATGAAGGATTAGGAAGCTTAGGGACTAGTTTTGACATAGGGGGAAAGTGAAAAACGGGTTTAGAGGCTTAGGGGTTGTCATTAGAGAGCCATTATGCAGATTTTCTTCCTCCTAATCAAGCCCTAGTTGTCCCATAACATCCTCCATCAATTTGCAAGCCGAAAAGCCTTCCAACGTGTGATTCGGGTGCGTTTAATCAAGTGTTTTGCATCTCTAGTGTGATCTTCGTGTATAGAAGGTAATATTTCATTGTTTTCAGGTCCTTTTGATATTATGAGTCATTAGGATTAATTATTGGATTATGGGGGAATCGTTTAACGAAGATTAATGGTGGTTTTGATGGATCAAATTCATATATGGTGTAAGTAATGGTTGAATTGATTTATAATGATTTGTATATGAAGAATTTTGATGTGTGAAAGTCATGTAATTGATTTAGAGGCACTTGGATCTGGTTTGGGGTGTAATCGACCAACATTGTGCAGAATCGCATCGAGTTGCGGCGCAACTCTTAGTTGCGGCGCAACTCAATTCCAGAAAGATAAGTTGCGGCGCAACTTATTGTGTTGCGGCGCAACTGGAGGCTTGAGCTGCGGCGCAACTCACCAGTTTTCAGAAAAGTTAGTTTTGAACCGTAACGTCGTTTGACATGTAGATTAGACCTGAAACTAAAGTGAGTCGTTATTGTGTGTGGGTCTAGTTATTTACCTTAATGACATGAGTATGTAGTTGTCTAATGATCGTTTACTAATTATAGGTAGACGAGCTTAGTTGCTTTACAAAGTGACTAGTTATTGATTGTTGTGAACTACGCCGAGGTAAGATACACTACTTTGACACGCTGGGGGATTCAACGAAAAGCTGGTTTCAAATCATAAATACTTCCATTTGGTATCTTTATATTGCATGTGGGCATATGGGGTTACACGGGAGGTATTATGGGTTATGTAGTTGACCATGAGACCTGAAATGCAGTCCCTAACGTAGTGAAATGAAGTATTGCTTAATGTAGTGTATTGTTATGCAGTTTATGTAGTATTATGAAGTATCTCATTATGCATGAAATGTAGAAATGAATTTGATGTGTGATATATGCATGCTTACATGGCTTGTACACCTAGCTCACTAGACTTAGTAGGTTGCCATGTTACTTGCACGTTTAAGGATCCAAACGTAATGAAGATAAAGGGTGTGAATGTCTAGGAATGTGTGTTACCTAGACTATATGTGTGTGACGGTTTAGGAATGTGTGTTACCTAAACCATATGTGTGAAACCGAGCTCGTAAATATAATGCAGGGAAAGTGTTAAGCTTAACCCGTACTAGTCTTAGCCAGACGAGTGCGTTGACGTAGTTGTTGCTTTGGTGGCTCCTTGCAACATAGTCTTTATAATGCAGGGCAAGTAATACGAGGGGTTTGACCAACCTCCACATACGGATTACTCTTGGATTGGCTTGCCATTCCTTAACGACGAAGTATGACTAGCCTTTTGGTGAAGCATCTAGTCGGGTGTGACTTATGTTACACTTATATGCAGTTAACGAAGATATGTGTGATAATGTGTGAATAAAATGAAGGATAGGCACATGTAGGGGGATTCACCCTAATTGATATGAAGTTGATATGCAGTTATGTGTGAACGTGTGATGTGTTTTGTGCCTGAATAAACTTGTCTAATAATGAAGATTGTTTTAATTGGACAAATGTTTTAATAACATAGTGTTATCTTACTTAGCTAATTCGTTAGCTAACACTTGTTTCTTAAATGTGGTTGTTCCCTCAGGTTTAGCTTGAAGGACTAGTTGATGCAGGAATAAGAGTGAGAATTGGGTAGATGCATGCAGAGGACTTAACTACCCATAGACGATTGTCTCTCTAGACATTTATTTACATTTCGTACTTGATGTCGAATTTATGTAGTATTGTTGAACGGTTGTTTTGTGTTGGGAAACCGTTGGGTTTTCATTTTAAACTATTTGATGGTATTGCATGTAACACCAATAAATGCAGAAACCGAACAGTTTTTATCGGTTTTGAACATTTAAAGATTTCTTCCGCAATTTTGACACCGTTAGGTGAAAGTTTTTGAAAACCCATATTTTTAAATGTCGGGTGTTACAATCTTCATCAACAAAAGAAAATATAAATAAACATAAGTCACAAAAACAATTAAACAAAGAAAAATATATTGTTCATAAGCAACCAAGTACATCAACTAAGCATCATTATCGTCCCCATCATCGTCTTCATCATCAGCCAAATTTACGCTGTCGTCCATGGGTCCCCGCAAGAACTAGAGACATAATCAACTATGTAATCTTTCATCTAACAATATAAATATTCTAACAAATCACTAAAACACCTAACACTAATCTTTCACTAACAAAACAAATTACATTCAAATATAAACATTATAATACAAATCACTAACTTATCAACAAAACTAAAACTAACAATACCAACAAACCTATCATACAAATCACTAACTTATCAACAAAACTAATACTAACAATACAAACAAAACTTATTAAAATAAAAAAATTAACTATCAATCCTAACAAAACTAATAAAACCAATAACAACACTAACATAACAATATTATCAATTAACTATCAAAAACACAAATAATAACAATCAAAAAGGGATAATATGGCCGGAAAATACATACCAAAATATGAGATGGCCGGAAAAGTCGGGGGAGGAGAGCCGGAAAAATCGAACCGCGGCGGCTATGTGATGGCCGAAATAGTGGGCTGTTGAAAGTCCAGATGTCGCTGATAATAGTACGCCGGAAAAGTGGCCGGAAAACTGGCCGGAAAATTTAGACCCGCGACGGTGGTGACCGAAAAAATATCCACAAAGTCCAGATAGGTCGCTCCTAATACTTCGTCGGGAAAAGGATCGGAATATTGGTTCCCCGGATTGAAATATGGGGGAATTTTTGTTGCTTGGCCGGATGTTTTCGGTTTGTAAGAGAAGGAGTTTTTTTTTTATGATAATGAAAGAATGAATGGATGTGGACGGTTTGTATTGATCGAAACTGGGCCCCACTAAGGTATTTGCAGCGACAATCGCTGCAAATGCTCGGGTCAACGGTCAAAGCAATAATGGCTGTGGGTGGTGGATTGCTGACGTGGCCAGAATATTTGTAGGGACGGATGCAAATACCCTTGGTCGAGATACCAAATATTCCCTGGTAGGGATACGGGTTGCGTTCAAAAAATCATAGTTGTTTGGATGATAAAATAGGAGTGATATAATATTGACATGACACCACCACCATTTAATTTAATATTAAGTATGTAGATATACAATAAATATATACTCATTTCTTTTCCCACACCCCATTTGCTCAGCAAAAGAAAAAAAATACAAAACAAATCAGAGGGGAAAAAAATAGGTTCAAACATCCATAAGCATGTATCTAAATAGGTTGAGTGTTTCATCCTCAAATGTCATTACAGGTACGTTTAAGAAAACAATAATAAGAAACTCATTTAGACAAATTCAAAGATAAATATGAGATCCATTTTTATTTATTTTTTTAAGAAACATTCTTCTACAAGACAGAGTAGCAAAAATGTGATTATGTGTTTACAAAATTTCAGTTTCTCACACTTGATTTAAAAAATCCAATTCACAAATAAAGTTAATTTCATATTCAGATTATATATATGTTTAAATTTAAAAGGATCAATAATATAATCCTTTTTCTTTTTAAGCTTTTAATCATATCTATCCTCTATATATCCGGCAGTTATATTTTGATAAAGGAATTATATGTTTGTTTTGTAGCCTATATTATTGTTCCAGAGCCGTCATAGATATATATACATACATACAAGAAACAGATTACCAGAAGGTATATATGAGTCCGCATATATATGTATATATAAAGTCAGAGATACTAAAGTTAAGAGGAAAAGATTACCATAGAGTTCTGATGAGTTGATGAGATGAAATCGGGATCCATAGAGTTCTGATGAGTTGATGAGATGAAATCGGGATCCAAGGTTCAAGAGATTGCAATATAGCAGATCCACAGTCACATTTTTTATGCCTTTGATGCAATCCTCAACAGCAACATAGCAACAACAACAACAAAAAAGATTATAGTGTCGTCAAACAGCAATTCGTGCTGATAACGTGTTAGAAATAGATATCTTGAATCAACAATGTTATTTTTTTTTTTGAAAGGTGTGGATCATTTGCTCGCAACAGGGGATCTAGCTTACTTTGTCTTAACCGGGTCCGCGCTAGAGAGCCCCTCACCCTCAATACCTAGTAGGAGGAGAGAAATTCTCAACTAATAATACAATATGATAGTAAATACAAGGTGATAAAGATATAAAAGAATAAGATGTAATATCTATATAAAGGGTTTCACCCTTTATATAATGTACATATAGCTTAGGGAATAAGCTAAGGGTAGGATAATAATTACCTAACATATCTACAATATATATGTATAACAAAGTCCTAAATTTATTCCTAAACAAATAAGAACCTTTGGATGGATTCAATCTTTGATTTAAAACCACTAGATCAAATTTAATTATTTCATCTTTGTTAAATGACAATATTAATACTTATACTTATATGATTAGACAAAAAATCCCCCATAAAATCATGAACCGTAAATAATAATAATAATCTTCTATGTATATCTAAATAAAATTATTGTTATGTTAGATGGAATTAATAATGTTAATACGTGAGGTTTTTTAAAAGGTAATACATGATTATTATTGTTATTTATTATTTTACATGGAATTAATAATGTTAAAACTTGAGTGTTTTTAAAAGGTAATACATGATTACTTACCTTAGAACACTTAAACTATTATTATCATTATTCTATACACATTTATATATTTATTTTAATAACAAAGTCTTAAATTCATCTAATACTTAAATCATATTAGAATAAAATATATATATATATTATATATATATATATATATATATATATATATATATATATATCCAGAAATAGTTTTAAAAAGTTATTTTTACTTTTATTAGTTATTTTTAATTTTAATTATAACAATATATAATGAAACACAAAACAATAAAAAAATAAAAAAATCCTAAAAGATAACATATATACGACATAATATTCTATTCACATATAGATTCGACGTTTTATATATGTTTTACAATATTTGACATAATATTTTACTTTACATCTTCAATCTATTTGGTGTCAACGTAAACTCTTTTATATATGTTAGAGTTTTTGGCATGATAGAAATTGGCATCCTTAGTTTTACATATTATAATCACCTCAATATATTAGCACTTACAAAAACATTACAAAAGAAAGCTATAATATGGGAAGTATAGTGGTTGTCTGACAAATTATGAATATCTATAAACCCTTATAAAAGGTATTGAGTTTAAGTTTAAGCATATTTTTCATTCCCATAATACCCTTCACTCCTACTCCTAAATACCGACATTACCCTTAACAATAAATTAAAACCAAAAAAAAAACCCACACCCGATCTCACTCATTCTCCTCCCATTTCACATTCTCAGCCGATCTCACAAAAAATTACACATCCCAGCAACCTCCTTCTCCTCCCATTTCACCACCACCAAATCCACCGTCACCACCATCTCAATCTCCGCCGCGGTTTGTATCGCCGGAATCTCACAAATCCCCCCAACCACCTGTGCCATATCCCCTAGCCACCGCCGCCTGAATCACCAACCACCGCCGCCGGAATCTCACAAATCGATGATGGCAAAAACAAATCGATGATGGATCTCACAAATCGATGATGGATCTCACAAGTCTGATCTCAAATCGATGATGGATTTCCCCGGCCGCCGGAATCTGACTAATTGTTTACGGTATTTTTTTTTTGTTTTCTCACTAATGGTTTACGGTTTTCATTTTGAATGATACTCTTGCAAGATTAAAGGATAAAGTTTGAATCTTGATGTTAAGATTATGATTAAGACATCATCGATTATGATTTTCAAAAAACCAAGAATTATACTCTTGCTTTCAATGAAAGTAAGGATATACTGTTTGCTTTCAAAAAATCGATTAAGATCGACAAATGTGTGTTCATACGCATGAATACTGAAACAGTAACATTTAAATCTTAACATTCGAATGGCGAATGCTGTAATTTTTTTGTGTAACCTTATCTGATAGATAAAATTAATTGAGTTTTGAAGTTTTCTTTTGATTTGATTTACCCCCACACCGGCTATAATCACCACCGCCGTCCATTCTCTTTTTTTATTTGCGTATATTAGATTTTTTAAAATAATTTCTTTAAGTATTTTGTTTAATTTTTCAGATTTGGATGCCGCCACCATCATTCAATCGTCACCATCCGTAAATCGTGTGGAACATAGGTATAACAACTGCCGGAGCCATCAATTTGCTTTAATCAATTTCTTTTTTGCCAACAATATATTTGGTGTTGATGGTTATAAATTGACAGTATTCATTATAAATGCTTTAATTTTGCCAACAATATATTTATTATCTGAGCATGAATTGTGCATTCTCAATGCTTTACTATCAATTTTCTATAGTTTAGATACAAGGTATTAGAAGAGAAAACAGTATATCTTAATATTACAAGTTACATCTTTGATTCGATTGCATGTTTTTTGTGTACGTAACCTTGTGCAGATATCTTTGCTAATAAAGTGTTGTTTCTCTCATAATAATATGTAAAGTTAAAACGTAAGATGTATATTCCGTTTTATGACCTGCAAAGAAAAAAAAATGATGAATATATATAGATGGAACCTATGGGTTCAATCTTCAATCAGAGGGTTATTTTTTTTTATGAAATTGTGTTTATATCTCTAATGCAAAGTTTATTTGTTGGTTGAAAGTCAACTATTCAAGTTCTATCTTTGTAACCTGCAATATTTTCGTATTCTAACATTTATTTTGTTATCAACAAATTGTGATTGATTTTGTTAGCATTTATTATGAAATTGTGATTTATAACAATAAAGTGTGATTGATTTTTTTAGCATTATTTTTGGTAACCTGCTATAAGTCAGTATCTAAGAATTATTTTTGGCAAATATATACCCAACCATTATTGTAATTGCAAATAGCCAAATACTCAATATTGTGTATAAACAACATTTCACCCTGCAATATATATCTACAATATATATTATAACTCTAACTTTACTTTTGTTTTTGATCCAACAATGGCCGAAAAAGGTGCTCATACCTCCACTACCAATGCTTCCATTGCAGTTGCTCAATCACCTGTGGCCAATGCAACCCCTACAGCTGTTGCCTCCATAGTCAACACAGGTTAGTCTATTGAAAAGTACTTCCTGGGTAATAATACAAATTATATAACCCTGAATCATACGTAGTGCATGATACCTAACTTTCGTTTTGCCTTTTGTTCAAAAATAAAAAACGTGATAGGTGCTCACACCGCGCTGCTTATGCTTTCATTGCAGTTGCTCAATCACCGGTGGCTAATGCAGCCCCCGTACCTGCTGCCTTCATATTCAATACAGATTGGCATAATCACAACTAGATAGTGTGTAATGACATAAATAGGAGATATATACCTCTGTATCATATGAAGTGCAGGATACCGAACTTTAACTTTGCTTTTTGTTAAAAAAAATGACGTGGCAGGTCCTCCATCCCCGGTTTTCGTTGTTATTGTTGCGAATGAACCCCCCATTCTGCTGTAATTGATCCCGTAGTGCCCCCTGCTTCTTTTGCCGATAACTGATGCAAGTTCAGCCACTGCTGCGCCTGCAATCACCAATGCATCCTCGCAAGTAGGTCCCACAACCTAATCTTATTTACGAGGTACTTTTTTCCTTTTTATCAATGTCTTACATCGTTGATTACAGTTCTGCAGAACAATATTTGATTACTATACTCGGTGATACAATGTTGTATTTAAGTGACAGATGAGTGTTACAAGTTTATCTTTATTTATTAAACTCTGTGTTTTGGTGATACAAGTTGTTTCGAAAAGAAACTGTTTTTGTTCGTTTGAGCGAAGTTTTGGTGTATGTAATAGAATTCATAAGCTAAAACTGTAAGTTTTGTGATGACTTGGAGTTTCAGATGTAAATTATTGTAGTTTTTAAGCTGATCTCTGTGTAATTAGTGACATTTGAATTCGATGGCTAAAATGATAATCTAGGCCTCTACAATAATTTCTCCATTCATAATTATAATATATACACTATTAATTAATGGATACTAACATAAGATAGCTTTTTGTATCGACACTGGCAGGGCATACTTATCAATGGCATGTTTCCGGCCCGACTATTTGAATGCGAAACTAATGATAATAAGCTGGACAAGCCTTTCCTCATTACATGGTGGGTGTAATATGATCCTTTTCATTTTAATATCCGTATCATTTTATCGCAGTAAATAGAGGCCCATTAACTTTTTAAATGGGACAACAGAAAGACTTCATGACAGGTTCAAATGCTTTATAAAAGGGCAATGGCTACAGGAATACCATCCTAGGGGATTGGTTATGTATTCTAATACTATTTTCATGTTTCTTTAGAGTGGCTGCGAGAACACCATGATTGGTTATGTATAAGAGTAACTGAGTAAGTTCCTTTTGTCTAAAAATGAAACACGTTATACCAATGTATCAAAATTTTAATATTCGATATCCATATATTTATCGAATGGTTTTTTGTCAGTCTTATAAAGTATCGATTTAAAAAATTTATTTTAATCACAATGCTAATGCTTTGTCCAGGCAATGTATATATTTTAGTATTTTTATGTTGCTTGTTAGGTCCAGATTTACTGGACTCGCTCCAGACTCGACTACTGGAGCCTTACTGAAGATCTGTCCAGAAATGATATTTACTGGACCTACTCCAGACTTGGAAACTGGAGTCCCTCTGAAGATTTGTTCAGAAATAATGGAAGACCAATGAGCAAATACTTGTATAGGAAATCTGGAGACATCCTCCAGATTAGCTCACTGGACTTCACCCCAGTCCAGATCTATTCTACTGAAGACGTTCTCACTGAAGTCAAAGATTGAAGTCAGAATAAAGAAGACTGACAAATGGCGGAGTCCACTGGAAGTCTTACCAGATCTGAACACTGGAGGTTTGTCAGTGTTCTAGACCTTACAAGTCTGAACACTGACTACGAGGTTTTGACTTTTTCCTTTACACACTTTCCAAAGAACATTCCACTTATTCTTTACCAAAGTACTTATGTGTGTAAAGGTGGTTTGTTAAAAGAATAAAGTCATGTTGATGTGACTTTATCCTTGTACTTTAACCAATGCATTTAATGATCTTGTCGGTTCATTAAATGCATGCAACCATATTTGTACGGCACAATTTCACTGGTGAAATTATTTGCCTATAAATACAAAGTCATTTCTTTGAGAAAATTACTTTTAGAATTAAAGGTGAATTTGTCTAAATACTCTCGATCTTAAACAGGGATACTTCACAACTTTAAGTATCTCGATCTAAAAGAGTTATTTGGCAAATATAGATCATTTGTAATTCATAGGTTGTTAGGATACTTACATATTTGTATTATCTTGATTCCGCACAACCTTGTATTTTATTTAACATCATAAATAAAATACACTTGAAAATATTATTGCTTTTAGTCTTGTATTACTTTGTTTATATTCTTGCATTTATATTCAAGTAATACTAGTCCTTTCTAGGATTATTAGACTTGTTGTATTTTACACTTCTGGGTTAACCATCGAGCTAGGGACTTTACAACTGGTATCAGAGCAGAAAGCTAAACATTGCCTAGATCTGGGAAGATCCTCCTCCTGAAGCAACACCAGAGGAGACTCAACTGAATTCTTGCACTGATATTGTTGTCAGTAACAATCCTGGTCAGTACTCCAGATGGACAAAAGCTCATCCTATCGATCAGATCATAGGTGACTCTAGTCGAGGAGTTCAAACCAGAAGAGCCTCCAGTAATCAATGCTTATATGTTAGTTTCCTATCACTGATAGAACCTAAGAAGATTGACGAGGCTATGGAAGATCCAAGCTGGGTGACTGCTATGCAAGAAGAGCTTCACCAGTTTGAAAGGAACAAGGTTTGGTACCTAGTCCCTTTCCCAGTTGGAAAGAAAGAACCAATTGGAACCAGATGGGTCTTCAGGAACAAGGTAGATGAAGATGGTCACGTCATCAGAAACAAGGCCAGACTGGTAGCACAAGGCTACTACCAGTCAGATGTCGATTTTGATGAATCATTTGCTCCAGTGGCTAGACTTGAAGCGATCAGAATTTTCTTAGCATTTGCTGCTCATCATCAGTTCAAGGTCTACCAGATGGATGTAAAGAGTGCATTTTTAAATGGAAAACTTGAAGAAGAAGTTTATGTCAGACAACCACCAGGTTTCGTTGATGAAAAGCATCCACATTGGGTATATCGTCTGGACAAGGCGCTTAATGGCCTCAGACAAGCCCCACGTGCCTGGTATGATACTCTGACTAAACATTTATTGAAGAATGGTTTCAAAAGAGGTGCATTTGACAATACCTTATTTATTCTTCATGAAAAAGGTAATCTGTTGATGGTACAAATTTATGTTGATGATATTATTTTTGGCTCTACTGATGATAAAATGTGCAAGAAATTTTCGAAAATAATGTCAACAGAATATGAAATGAGTTTAATGGGTGAATTAACATATTTTCTTGGACTCCAGATTAAACAGACCAGAGATGGTATTTTTATTAATCAAGAAAAATATGTTAGAGATCTTTTAAAGAAATATGATATGAACTCTTCACCATCTAAACCCACTCCAATTTCTGCACCATTAACACTGGACTCTGATCCAGATGGTAAACCAGTGAACACCACTGTCTACAGAGGCATGGTTGGTTCACTGATGTATTTAACTGCCAGTAGACCAGATATTATGTTTTCAACATGTTTATGTGCCAGATATCAGTCTAATCCAAAAGACTCTCATATGCTTGTTGTAAAGCGCATACTGAAGTACCTTAAGGGTGTCCCCAGTTTGGGTCTTTGGTATCCCAAAGGCTCAGGCATGGATCTAATGGGTTATTCAGATTCAGATCATGCAGGTTGTAAGATAGACAGGAAATCCACTACTGGTGGATGTCATTTCCTTGGTGGCAAACTGGTCAGCTGGACCAGTAAGAAGCAAACTTCAGTTTCACTTTCCACTGCTGAAGCTGAATACGTGTCTGCAGCCAGTTGTTGTGCTCAGATACTCTGGATGAAGAACCAGTTGCTTGATTATGGTATTAAGTATTCAAAGACCCCAATCTTTTGTGATAATACCAGCGCCATAGCTATCTCGAACAATCCAGTCATGCACTCCAAGACGAAGCACATTGATCTCAGGTATCACTTCATTCGTGATCATATTATGAAAAACAACATTGAACTCCATTTTATTCCCACTGACAAACAACTCGCTGACATTTTTACTAAACCTCTGGATGTCAAAACTTTTGAATATCTTGTTGGTGTGTTGGGAATGTTAAACCCTTAAATCTGGAACCTTGGTATTGAACGTCGTTGTGTACTATCAGGAATCCTTGATTTAAAGATCTATAAATTTATGACTGCTTAGATATTGAACGCCTTAGTGTACTATCTTTGCATTAATAGATTTCTGGATCAACATTCCAGGGGGAAAGACTTTGAAAGATATATTTTTGTTCTTAAAAATGTTTTAAGTTCAAGGGGAATTTATTAATTTATTTTCACTGGACAAAATTTTCCAGAAAATATTACTGGTACTTTGTAAATGTGTCCCTCTCATTGGTAATTAGATAGGTTGAAGTGCATGTTTGAGGTGACTTTTTTTTGTCTCCTTGTAAATGTGTCCCTCTCATTTGTCTGTATTAGTTGACGTGCATGTTTGAGGTTACCAGTCTCTTTCAAATGGTTTTCACTGGTACTTTACTGGAGTGTCCCTCCAGTGTACCATCAGTGTATGCTTCACTGGACTAATCCACCAGTGATACTAGAGTGTCCAGTCAACCTCCAGATACACTGGTCTGTCAGTCATAATACTTTTTAATACTTGGTCATTGTGCGTGCCACGTAAGCAAAATCTTTTAAAAGATATTTATCTTAATATTTATCTTATTATCCTACGTGGCATGTAAATTTTTCAAAGAAATGATGGTATTTTTACCTTGGGAAGACAAAAAGTGAAACTTGTTACTGTTTGTGGGCTGTAAACCATCACACATTAATGTGTGATGTGATGTATTCAATGCGGATCTCAGAACCCGATCAAAATTATATTTGATAATTTCAAATTAACCGTTTGAGTTCCATATTCTCTCTCCTATATATACCCACTTTCACTTTCAATTGCATTTACTTCGAACATATTTACTCCCAAATCCTTCAAATTCCTTCATTTATTTCTTCATTCTTCATTTACTCCCATTCAATTCCCAATCATATATCACTCTCATATTTACTTCAATTCATCAAATCTTCATCAAAACCCTAATTCTTTAATCTCATCTTCATATATCTATTCATCATATTCAATGGCACCAAGACAATCCAATTCTCCTAAAAATCTGCTCGCCGCCGAATATGCTCCGGTTGCCAACATTGTTAAAGCACCTCATATTACTCTTGAAGCTAAAGCCATCAGAATAACATGAACAATTGGTTGGCTAGACTCACAAGTACCACCCATGCTCCCACCTCTCTTATCGGACGACTGAATGCCTTTTTCCTCAGTTGTCCACTATATGGTGCTCTCACTCGTAATCCAGGTAAAATGTATCATGATTACCTGTGTGAATTTTGGTATTCTGTTGTGTATGTTGAAAACACTAAAACCATCAACTACACATTGCAACAAGGCACCAGATCGTTCATTCTCTCTGTTGATTCTCTCAGAGATATTCTTCAATTAAATTATTTGGCTGAGAATGAGATGGCAATTCCTCTCCCTACTGGTATCAATTTCAGGGATGTGTGCAGATTGATGGGGCACACTGAAATATTGGATGAACACGGCCAGTTGTTAAGGAAAGGCACAATCTACATGAGCAAGCTGACTGACTCATGGAGATACTTTTTCACTCATTTGGTTGAGTGTTTAGGTGGCAGTTCTGGAGGTTTAGATCAGATCAATCAAATGCAGCTCCAGATTGCCTACTGTTTGTGGTTTGGGTACAAGGTTGATTTCGCCCAGATCTTCTTTGATGATGTGGTGGACCGTCTGAAGGTGAAAGGTAGAAAACCTCATATTCCTTATATTCGTTTTCTTTCACTAGTATTTTTAAGAGCTCTGCGTACTGAGTATGATTTCGATACAAATCATTTCTCTATTTGTGAATATCTGAGGGAGTTGAGTTCCCTAAAATCAAGAGCTGGTGAGGTAGATATTCCTCAGACCATGCTTACTTTCCAAAATGATGCACCTGATGAGCAAGCTGAGGCTCCAGGTAGGGGTCAGATTGTTATAGGACCCACTGAAGTCATCAATGTTGAAAATGTGCAACCGATAACCCAGGTGGCTCCTGAGGTTCAACAGACTGAACGTACTTCTCGACCCAGGAGGTCCAGGCGCCTTATGAGGACTGGAGTTCAGGTAAATCCAGAAAGACATCCAGGCGATGTCATGAATTTAGATGGGTCTCTGATTTTTGAACAAGAAAATATTGTACAAGATGCTGAGCAGGTTGAAAATGTACAAAATATTGAGCAGGTGACTGATGAACAGATAGAGAATGTTGCTCAGAATGTTGAGCAGGAGACTGGTGAGCAAGATGCTCAGATAGACTTGAATGTAGAGGTTGGTGAACAAGTTAGTGAACAGGTTGGTAATCAGGCTGGTGAACAGACTGGTGATCAGACAGTTGGGATGGCTCCAGATTGGGATGAGGTAGATTCCCCAATGTCTGAAGGTTTTGATGTAAACATGAATTTCCTGGGTGATGAAGTAGAAAATATTGACATATCTGCTATTGCTTTCGTCACCCAACCAATTATAACTGCTGAAATGCCACCACCTCCACCAGAATCAAATGAACCACCACCAGAATCAAATGAACCACCACCAGAATCCACTATGCCACCACCCCCACCACCTTCAATTCCACAATCCACTCCTTATTTCACTCCTTCCACAATTCAAACTTCACAAACTCAACCACCACCACTTGAAACTCCAATCGATTTAACTGAACAACGTGTGCTGGACTCGACAGTAGTAACTGCTAAAACTACTTTTGAAGAGGTCTGGACACAAGTACCTCTTATGACCAGAATGACTTCCACTCTTGATCCTCCCAGTGGTCCCTCCTCTTCTTCTTCAGCCGAGGTCCAAGGCCTTTTAAGTAAGGTGACGGACCTGGAGAGATCACTCCAGTCTTCTTCCCAGGTTGTTTCCGATTTTAAATCTTTATTATCAAACAATCTTGCTTCTGAAATGAATATCTTTGCTGGGAATGAGAAGCTGGTATTTGAAAAATTGGATGAACTGGTACTGGCCACAAATAACAACACTGAAAATCTCAAAGTGGCAGTCCAGGGATTAGAGGCTAGGCTGGTTAGTTCTGTTCAGACTGCAGTGAAAGGTGAACTTGTTCAACCACTGACAGGTCTGACAGATGAGGTTAAGAAATTGGTTACCAGGGTTAGTTCTTTGGAGAGTAGGCCATCACTTGATCAGAATGTCGTTGTTAGTACAATCAGTGATGAGGTTGCTAAGAAGTTCAGACTTAGTATGTTGAAAGAAATATCTGAAGAAATTTCTGGGTCTGTTCTTCGCACCATTCAAGATAGTTTGTTGCCTCAAGTGGTTCAGATGATAGACACTGAAATGCCAAAGAACTTGCCTCAGGAAGTTGAATTTATCAAGAAGGAAGTAACTCAACTAAGGAAGACTGTAACTTTTGGTGCTCTAGACAGACATATGCTTGAACAGTTGTGGAATGATCTCAAGTCAAGAACTGGTGATCATTCCAAGGGGGAAAAGTCGTCTGTAGCTACTGAGTCTGGTCCAGAAGGTTTGGTCAGGAAAAAGAAAGAAGTGGTTTCCAGTGCTATTGAAAAGGCCTTTGCTACTGAAAGCATCGTGCAATGAAAACAAGTGACCGGTACTGATACCAGTGCACAATTAGCACAAAGGGCACTTGGCACTGAAGCCATTGCAAAGGTTGAAGAGGCTGCTGGTACTGATGCCAGTGAGCCCCAGTTCGAAGCCTTCCCAGATATCCCAACAACTCTGAAATCTGTAAAAGGAAAGAAACATATGATATCTGGAGAAGAAACTGAAACTGCTGAAGGTTCATCAGAGTTCCCCACTGCTGATGATGACACCTCGAAAAGACTGGAGCAAGAATGTATAATGATTGAAATATTCAAGAAAAATCAAAGAGATGAACTGATGGCCCACCAAAGGGAGATGGCAAATATGGGGACTCTGGATTCGTACAATGCTGGCAGGTTGGGCATAAATATTGATGTTTACAAAAAGATGAAGGATGACCCTAGAGTTCATCAATGTCTGAATGCATTGTATGATGTACACATTCGCTCCAGATACTCTGAAGAAGAACAGGTTTATGATGCAGTTACGTATGGTGTCAGTGTTGTGGAACTGATCAGACAGAGAACGGGGGAACTGGTGAACCTCCAGAGAAAGATTAGAAAAAACGATGGTGCTCTGGAGATAGAGTACAGGAAAAAGATCAAAGGCTTGCCTAAACTTACTGCCAAACAGCTCAAAGCAATTAAAGATGCAGATCTGAGCACATTCATTCCTCTGGATACTTCACTCAAAATTAATCGTGAACAACTCCAGTCTGCCATGGAACAGCAGAGAGTATCCAAGGAAACTGAATATATGATCCAGATGGCTAAGCAGAAAGCCAAGTATGAAGATATGTTGAAATTCAGGGCTGATGCCAGAAGGATCATAGGTGCTGAAATCAAATTAGCTGACCAACATGAAGGCATGACCAGGTTTAATATAAAGTTGACCAGAGAGGGTAACTTTACTGACGAAAGGAAGAATGCATCAGTCCAAGCTTTTGGATGGACTGAACTGAAGGAGATAGGATTAACTTTCAAAGGCAAAACTGATTTGTCTCCTGATGTTAAGGCATTTATGAAGAGGATTGAAAAGGTGTGGAAAAGAATACAACAGATGGAAGTTGTTCTGGGTATGAGATCACCTTTTTCAGTACCATCTTCTCCATCACCTAAGAGAAAGGCTTCTGAAGATGCTCCAGGACAGACATCGAAGAGAAGGGCCTAACTCTTATATCATTTACTTGTAATTTGTATTTAATTTCACAAAAATGTAACTTATTTTCTGTTGATGGCTGTAAATATAGTTGCATATTTTGTTTCACAAAGTAAATGATCAGATTTAGTCTAAGTTAGTATTAAAAGATGAAACTGAAAACACTGATGATCTATAAAGTGTTTTCCAGTAACTTAATTTTTAGACTAAGTCAAAACTTGTGTTTTTCAAACATACAAATTTGTATAGATATAAGCTTGAAAACACTTGCATTATTTCTAAACAAATAGGGGGAAAATGTTAGGTCCAGATTTACTGGACTCGCTCCAGACTCGACTACTGGATCCTTACTGAAGATCTGTCCAGAAATGATATTTAATGGACCTACTCCAGAATTGGAAACTGGAGTCCCTCTGAAGATTTGTTCAGAAATAATGGAAGACCAATGAGCAAATACTTGTATAGGAAATCTGGAGACATCCTCCAGATTAGCTCACTGGACTTCACCCCAGTCCAGATCTATTCTACTGAAGACGTTCTCACTGAAGTCAAAGACTGAAGTCAAAATAAAGAAGACTGACAAATGGCGGAGTCCACTTGAAGTCTTACCAGATATGAACACTGGGGTTTGTCAGTGTTCTAGACCTTACAAGTCTGAACACTGGCTACGAGGTTTTGACTTTTGCCTTTACACACTTTCCAAAGAACATTCCACTTGTTCTTTACCAAAGTACTTACGTGTGTAAAGGTGGTTGGTTAAAAGAATAAAGTCATGTTGATGTGACTTTATCCTTGTACCTTAACCAATGCATTTAATGATCTTGTCGGTTCATTAAATGCATGCAACCATATTTGTACGGCACAATTTCACTGGTGAAATTATTTGCCTATAAATACAAAGTCATTTCTTTAAGAAAATTACTTTTAGAATTAAAGGTGAATTTGTCTAAATACTCTCGATCTTAAACAGGGATACTTCACAACTTTAAGTATCTCGATCTAAAAGAGTTATTTGGCAAATATAGATCATTTGTAATTCATAGGTTGTTAGGATACTTACATATTTGTATTATCTTGATTCCGCACAACCTTGTATTTTATTTAACATCATAAATAAAATACACTTGAAAATATTACATTGTGTTCCACCTTTATTTTATTGCTTTTAGTCTTGTATTACTTTGTTTATATTCTTGCATTTATATTCAAGTAATACTAGTCCTTTCTAGTGATTATTAGACTTGTTGTATTTTACACTTCTGGGTTAACCATCGAGCTAGGGACTTTACATTGCTTATGTTACATTTCTCTTTCTTTTTTATGCGTTAAGGATGTTCAAAATTGTATGGGTGGAAGCCGACAAACTTTTGTATTAGTTTGGAAGATATATTGTTATTAACAAGCAAACGAAAAACAATTCTTGATCAAATCATCATATTACCAAACTATAGATGATCATGAACCAATGAACAACAAGTCATCTACAAATCCTATCTGCATTTCTTGACTATTTAAAATCGACAACAAAAATTCTAACTAGCAGAAAACGTGTATCACGTTGGAAATTATCATCGCCATGACATCTAACGCTGTAATTGTTGCCGCTGCATCGCCCGGGTACCAGGCTAGTTTCAACCAATTGGTCTTGAAAGTTTCTTAGTATTTAATTTTTTAATTGAAAGTTTAAACTAATCTAATGACCATTGTTTTTTTCATTTTACTAATATAGTATAATTTATAATTATTAAATAAATGTTAATTATATAAAGTAGAAGGACTAATGTTGTGTAACCTTAATAATAAATTTGGAATATCTTATAAACATAAAGTTGATGGGTTTTTTTTCTCTAAAATAAACTGTGTAACATATTGTTATTTTATTTACTTTTGTCTATAACAGTTTTATCATATCACATACATTGTACTGTAATAAATATGTGTTATATTTAAGGACGGAGCCAGAATATTTCTTGTGAGGGAGCAAATGTAAAGTCGTTTATTATGGAAAATGATTAATCAACCTAATTCATATCCCTAAAAATCAACCTAAAACTTTAAGAATTGGACACATGGAATCCACTAAGTCTCTTTCATAACCTTATCCATTTATTCTTCCACATGTCATCATCACACTTAGGTTGATGTTTAGGCACACGATTTAGGTTGATCTATCATTATCCGTTTATTATACTTATCAGAGCCATCTCTGAAAATATATTTTTTTAAAAATAGGCCCTGACCCGAGAATATAAACACAGGGCCCCTAAAATGTGGTTCAAAATCTGGATGTTGTTAAGGAACAGTTGGGAATAAAATTAAGACAAGATTCTGGAATGATCATTGTCTTGATGGTGGCAATCTCGCAATTCGATTTAAAAGGTTGCATGCATTGACACGGTCTAAAGAATGTGTAATGTGTGATATTTTTGATGATATGACATGGAAATCCGAATGACATCGAGATATTTGTGGTGACATGGATGAGCAATAACTTTTGGCATTGGATAATTTGTTAAATCAGTAAGACTTAATGAGCAACACAATAAGTGTTTGTGGAATTATCAAGGTCAAAAGAGCAAATGTTAATAAAGTGAATTTGTTAATAATTACTTAAAATTTTTATATATATAATATAAATATATTTATTCACGTATTACGCGGGACAATAATCTAGTATTTGTATATAACAGTCATAAGATTATTAAGTTACGCTTTTGTAGTGACTATGGAAATTTATACTAGGTTTTACCTTATCCATTAGACTAAAGGCTTTCAACGTGTTCGGGTTGACGGGTAACCAATTCTGACTTTAACTCGACCCACTAGAATTTGAAGGTCATAATTTTAACCATGATCCACAACCTATCAACCTAAACCCAATTCACCAACTTGAAAAAAAATCGGATTGGCAATTCAAATTGATTTGCGGGTTGATTTCAAGTAGAGCAGGTCGCATGGGTTAGTGGGTTGGTGGGTTAATTTTAGGTCAATGGGTTCGGTGTTGTCAGGTCAAATGGGTTGGTGAATAGATCTATTAAAATTTTTATATAAACTTAATAATTTCAAGTTGGCGGGTCGAGCTGTTAACCTGAAGGGTTACCCCTGAATCCGACCCGATAAATCAAATAAGTAGGTTAGCGGGTCAAAAATTTCAAAAGTTAACCTGTTTTTTTGGGTCGATTTCCGATCGGGTTTCAGGTTGATTTGAGTATTGACAGCCTTACTTATGAATGTAATTGATAGTACAAAACTGATTCCAAATGATTTTGTGCTATTTATTATTTTACACATAATAATGTCTACACATATGTCTTTACATATTATCCGTTCCTAAAATAAAAAGTTTTAAGAAAAAACCCTAAAATAAAAGGTTTTAAGAAAAAAATAGATATTTTTTATTAACTAATATTATAATATAATGTTATAAAATTGTTTTTTTGTTATAAATAGTTTAAGTTATACTCCGTAATAAGGATTAAGTGAATATATATTATTCAGAAAAAAAATCCAAAGTCTTGAATCTCGTACCGGTCCCATTCCGATTCCGCCTTATATGGAATAGGGACTCCTACCACATTTTTGAGATTTTTAAGACCAGTACGAGATAAGACTGGTTCTATGCTCATACCTATCGGAAAGCGATTCGCCTTGGATTATGCGCTAGCAAAATAAATATATAAAAAAATTATACTATAAAATCTTAATAATGGTTCGTTTGTGTACTTAATTACGATCTTTATATATATATATTATATATATATATATATATAAATATATTTATTCACGTATTACGCGGGACAATAATCTAGTATTTGTATATAACAGTCATAAGATTATTAAGTTACGCTTTTGTAGTGACTATGGAAATTTATACTAGGTTTTACCTTATCCATTAGACTAAAGGCTTTCAACGTGTTCGGGTTGACGGGTAACCAATTCTGACTTTAACTCGACCCACTAGAATTTGAAGGTCATAATTTTAACCATGATCCACAACCTATCAACCTAAACCCAATTCACCAACTTGAAAAAAAATCGGATTGGCAATTCAAATTGATTTGCGGGTTGATTTCAAGTAGAGCAGGTCGCATGGGTTAGTGGGTTGGTGGGTTAATTTTAGGTCAATGGGTTCGGTGTTGTCAGGTCAAATGGGTTGGTGAATAGATCTATTAAAATTTTTATATAAACTTAATAATTTCAAGTTGGCGGGTCGAGCTGTTAACCTGAAGGGTTACCCCTGAATCCGACCCGATAAATCAAATAAGTAGGTTAGCGGGTCAAAAATTTCAAAAGTTAACCTGTTTTTTTGGGTCGATTTCCGATCGGGTTTCAGGTTGATTTGAGTATTGACAGCCTTACTTATGAATGTAATTGATAGTACAAAACTGATTCCAAATGATTTTGTGCTATTTATTATTTTACACATAATAATGTCTACACATATGTCTTTACATATTATCCGTTCCTAAAATAAAAAGTTTTAAGAAAAAACCCTAAAATAAAAGGTTTAAGAAAAAAATAAAATAAAAGTTTTAAGAAAAAACCTAATAATAAAATATTCAGAAAAAAAATCCAAAGTCTTGAATCTCGTCCTGGTATCATTCCGATCCCTAACCGGGAGTGGTATCGAGTCCCAAGTGGGATCAGGATCGATATTGATTTTTGGTGGTTTTTGAGATTGGGACTAGGACCGGGACGAGAAATATCCTGCAAACACCGGGATTTCCCGGTCTCGTACCGGTCCCATTCCGATTCCGCCTTATATGGAATAGGGACTCCTACCACATTTTTGAGATTTTTAAGACCAGTACGAGACGAGACTGGTTCTATGCTCATACCTATCGGAAAGCGATTCGCCTTGGATTATGCGCTAGCAAAATAAATATATAAAAAAATTATACATAATAATATATAATATATTTATATAATACGGATTATATATATATATATATATATATATATATATATATATATATATATATATATATATATATATATATATATATATATATATATATATATATATATATATATATATATATATATATATATATATATATATATATATATATATATATATATATATATATATATATATATATATATATATATATATATATATATATATATATATATATATATATATATATATATATATATATATATATATATATATATATATATATATATATATATATATATATATATATATATATATATATATATATATATATATATATATATATATATATATATATATATATATATATATATATATATATATATATATATATATATATATATATATATATATATATATATATATATATATATATATATATATATATATATATATATATATATATATATATATATATATATATATATATATATATATATATATATATATATATATATATATATATATATATATATATATATATATATATATATATATATATATATATATATATATATATATATATATATATATATATATATATATATATATATATATATATATATATATATATATATATATATATATATATATATATATATATATATATATATATATATATATATATATATATATATATATATATATATATATATATATATATATATATATATATATATATATATATATATATATATATATATATATATATATATATATATATATATATATATATATATATATATATATATATATATATATATATATATATATATATATATATATATATATATATATATATATATATATATATATATATATATATATATATATATATATATATATATATATATATATATATATATATATATATATATATATATATATATATATATATATATATATATATATATATATATATATATATATATATATATATATATATATATATATATATATATATATATATATATATATATATATATATATATATATATATATATATATATATATATATATATATATATATATATATATATATATATATATATATATATATATATATATATATATATATATATATATATATATATATATATATATATATATATATATATATATATATATATATATATATATATATATATATATATATATATATATATATATATATATATATATATATATATATATATATATATATATATATATATATATATATATATATATATATATATATATATATATATATATATATATATATATATATATATATATATATATATATATATATATATATATATATATATATATATATATATATATATATATATATATATATATATATATATATATATATATATATATATATATATATATATATATATATATATATATATATATATATATATATATATATATATATATATATATATATATATATATATATATATATATATATATATATATATATATATATATATATATATATATATATATATATATATATATATATATATATATATATATATATATATATATATATATATATATATATATATATATATATATATATATATATATATATATATATATATATATATATATATATATATATATATATATATATATATATATATATATATATATATATATATATATATATATATATATATATATATATATATATATATATATATATATATATATATATATATATATATATATATATATATATATATATATATATATATATATATATATATATATATATATATATATATATATATATATATATATATATATATATATATATATATATATATATATATATATATATATATATATATATATATATATATATATATATATATATATATATATATATATATATATATATATATATATATATATATATATATATATATATATATATATATATATATATATATATATATATATATATATATATATATATATATATATATATATATATATATATATATATATATATATATATATATATATATATATATATATATATATATATATATATATATATATATATATATATATATATATATATATATATATATATATATATATATATATATATATATATATATATATATATATATATATATATATATATATATATATATATATATATATATATATATATATATATATATATATATATATATATATATATATATATATATATATATATATATATATATATATATATATATATATATATATATATATATATATATATATATATATATATATATATATATTTATCAATTATGATATTATAAAAATTTAACATGTCCTTAATTCTATATATATATATAAAACCCGTGCATGGTTTCCGTGCTGCCACTATTTTTGGCAAAAGTAGTCCCTGTCTTTAATGTCTTACAATGATAGTCCCTTTCGTTAAAAAGTATTAGAAAAGACTAATAACGGTTGTTAACTTCTGTTTGTGCGTTTAACGAGAGTAACAATAATGACTGCAAATCAGGTCTTTTTCTCTAATAGGGAGTTAGGTCCTTTTCTCAAACAGGTGTGAACGATTGTTAAATGCTATTATAGTGTCTAAAATGAGTTACAAAAGCAGGTCGATGAATCTAACAAGCGTTAGAGTATGTAATATTTGTGTCAAATTAGTATTGTCTATCGGTCGCAATTTAACGAAAAAGTGTGTCTTTGTTTTTTTGTTTACATTTTTATTTTGGCCTTATACTTTTAACTAAAATTGTCGTTCTTTCAGTTAATTTTTCTTTTTTACAATCTATTTTACAAAGTTAATATGGTATCCATGTTCATTTGTCTTTTATTTTTTATAATGAATTTATATGGTACTTTCCATTTCTTTTTGTATTACACATATAATAGTATAATTTTAGTGCACTTTCATTCTTTTTTCCCCCTTTTGTCATATGTTTTTTTTCAATTAATCATATATAGTTGATACATGATTAACATTCGTTATTTTTCCCTTCAACTACTTATAGGTATGATCATTTAAATGATTATTATACCTTACGTTTGTATACGACAATACAATTTCAGACACACGTAAGAAACACACGAATGTATCTCCCTCTTGTATAAGATTTCTGAAAACAACGTTATGTCTCCCGGGGCGACGCCCGGGTAACCTAACTAGTTTGAACTAAGTCCCGTGTCCGATTAGTTTCAAGAGGTGGTACAACTTGCTATCTATTCATTTCTTTGAGAATCGGATTAAACATATATGCTATTTTGCTAATGCTTCTTGGTGATTCAACCCAATAACATTAATTTAATTGGTTGGAATTTGGATCAACACTTGTGTCTAGACCTGGCAATCCAGACCCGTAATCAAATAAATGGATAAAATTGGGTAAATTTTATCACTTTGTGGGTTGATTTGGGTAATCGGAAGGAAAAGAAAGCGGGTTTAAGAAACACCCCTGGAAATTCTGAGATGTTATCTGCGGGTCGAGCGGGTCACAACTTGCGGGTCGAGCGGGTCACGACTTCCCACTCAAACAATTATCCATATATTTGAAAGAATCTTAAAGATGATGAAACGATTAGATGTTCCACCGTCGTTGGCCGGCAAGACGGCGCAACCACCGGAGCCCTGTCGCCGGTTGCTGGTCATTACGCTGTCTTCGTTTACCCCATAGTTGTCGGAGGACAATATTTAACGGTTTTAGGGTTTAATAGCCATTGTTAAACTGCATAAAAATTAACGGCGATATATATATATATATATATTATATCCATTGTTAAACTGCATAAAAATTAACGGCGATATATATATATATATATATATATATACGTCGGAGACGGTGAACAAGCCGTTTAATTGTTGGAGATGGTTTAGCAATGAGAACTGCCGTACACATACATATATAATAATGAAGTTTTTGTGTGGCAAAACTAGGTACACGTGTATAGAATTGGATTTATGGTGAACTTCACGTGTATGTACTGTAACTTTCAAATTTCAATGCTTTTAATTTTTATTTTTTTTTCTTTCAGATTTCAATGCTTTTTAATTGAATCAATCAAATATGTTTAATTGTTTTGCTAAAATAAATATTAATTCCACATTTAATTAAAAAAATGCGGGTCAACCCGTACCCGACCCGCACCCAACCCGCTTTGACCCGCACCCGTTTTACCCGCATTTCTAAAGAGATCCGCTTTGACCCGCATCCGTTTTGACCCGTTACCCAAACCCGCCCGACCCGCCCGTTTTGCCAGGCCTACTTGTGTCTGTTTGGTTTAAATTTCGGGGGTTATTTCAATAGCTAGGTATTACAAACTTTGGAAACCGGAATAAACACAAGTAGTTTGATTGTGTGTTTGCGTATGTGTTTAGGTGTTGTATATATGTGCTTGTGTGTAGGTGTCGTCTATGGATTTATGCATGTATTAGTGCGTATTTATATAGATAAAATTGGAAAGAAAATTCTCACACTAACAATCCCATCACTATACCCACCGCTCTTAACCATTTATGCTTCGGGCTGGCCATAGCATCGACCTTGGTGTTGGCCTTCCAACGCATCATGCCAAATTGCCAACGAGCCCAACGCTATGGCCGCGTAATGTGGCCATCACCAAAGTTATCTTTGCTCTTTTTATAAAAATTATTTCACCCCTCATTTCTGAAAAATGTTACACAATAGTTAGTTGCGAAAGTACGAAATGAACACCATCTATGAAAAGAGTTACTAGAAATTACTCAAATTGTCTTAATGAACTAATTTACACCATAAACTCTTATCTTAATAATTTACACTCTAAAATCTTTTCTTCTAAAATATTTAATTATCACCTTTACATCAACCGAGACCGAGTTAGAGTTAGAGATGATCTAAGCAATGACCGAATTGAACAAAAACGTGACATTATTAAACAAATACTTTAAAAAATAATGCTTTAGCCGTCCCATTTTAATGTCTTAGCTTGATGTTTTCGGCTTTTTTTCTTC
>CM067171.1:39711827-39714327 GCA_034093135.1 Erigeron breviscapus | reverse complement strand
ATATATATATATATATACATATATATATATATTATATATATATATATATTATAATATATATATATATATATAATATATATATATATATATATATATATATAGTATGGATATCATCAATAGTTAATGAACTAGATGTTTACTTGTTTACTTGAATTGTTTAAGATGGATAGTTTTGAGGATATTTGGGCAGACCCAGAAAACGTACGTATTGAAGTGCCCGATGATGAGTTTGAGTCACCTGATGCAGACGGTCAATTTGACTGCGAACCTGGAGACTTAGAAACCGAGGAGGTGTTCGCTTTCGTCGAAGAATTGACGGAGTGGGCAAAAAGAACAGCACTGGAGTTGGGTTATGTTTTAGTCACACGGCGGTCGAACAAAAACTCGATAAAGGTGGTCAATAAGGTGACACTAATATGTCACCACGGTGGACCACGCGATAAAAGGTTAACTGGGCCACCCAAACGGTCCAACAAGATAGGGTGTCCCTTTACTTTGGAAGGCCGCCCCGGGTATGATAGACCCGTTTTGGAGAAAGCTTGACTTAACACCATCGACATGCCTAAAAGACGAAGACGATGTAGAAGCTGTCCATGAAGTCGTAGGTGATCTTACGACATTCTTGCTGGAGCAACCCAAGGCCCAACGGAAACATTGGTTGTCGAAAATAAAGGACATGTTTAAGCCGGGTAACTCACAAGTGAAAGATCCCATTGTTCAGAAGAGCACACGCGGAAGACCGGTCGGGTCGAAACAAAAGCCGCCAAAGGTAGACCATTAGTGATTTAAGAAAAATTATAAAACTAAGTGATTATAAGTAATTGTTTTATATTAATGGTCTAGGTGCCCGATCTTAACAAAAATCCACCTGGGCTTCGGAAATCCAAGTCCAGTCGCCCGAGGACTGAAGAGGTGCCCGATCTGAACATGCCGCCACCTGTGCAGCCCGCTAGACAAAGTGAGTACGCGCCCACCAAATCACGGTTTGATGACCCGCAGGGTGCGCGACACAGTATGTACGAGCCGTCCCAATCATGTCGTCTCCCCGAGACACGAAACTTATTCGGGGAGCCGTCCCAATCCGAGTGGGTCAAGGAGAATCCAGACTTATTCGGAAACCTCTTCCCATATCCAGGTCTTGAGAATATATATACATTCGGTGACCCGTCCCAATCCTATGGGTTCGACGGGGTCCAAAATGTATATGGCTGGGGGGAACCGTCCCAATCATATGGGGTCCAATCTGAGCAGCCATATGCCACCTTTGTTGATGACTTGTTCCGGGCACCATCGCATAGAAAGGAGTCAGAGGCAAAGTCAGAGCCAGAGTCAGAGGCAAAGTCAGAGCCAGAGTCAAGGCAAAGTCAGACACCAGTTGGGTTGGGTATATTGCGGAACCGATGAACGCCAGACTGTCCCGAAACATCGCATGGGTACTAGATGAGCTGCCAACGTACATTCGACCTTACGTTGTCGGCGCACAGAATGTCAAAGGAGATGGTAGTTGTGGATTTCGAGCTACTGCTGTTACTTTGGGCCTAGATGAGGATTACGGTTCGGAGTGGGTTCGTACGCAGATGCTCGAGGAGTTTGAATCTGACCTCGAAGGGTACATGCGAATGTATGGGCCCGAGGGCAAACGTATATTAGAGGCGTTGCAAACCTCTTATTATAAAAAATGGCGTCCCAAAGACCATTGGATGAGTAAAGTGTTTTTCCATATCCTCTTGGCCAATAAGCTAGGTATAATAATCAACTGCATCAGCTTACGTGACGCCAGAACAGTATTCCCGATGCATCATGGCTTGGATCATTTAATGTTGGCTCAACCGATAACTATTGCTCTCGTAAATGAGGAAAGTCTATATATATATATATATATATACATATATATATATATATATATATATATATATATATATATATATATATATATATATATATATATATATATATATATATATATATATATATATATATATATATATATATATATATATATATATATATATATATATATATATATATATATATATATATATATATATATATATATATATATATATATATATATATATATATATATATATATATATATATATATATATATATATATATATATATATATATATATATATATATATATATATATATATATATATATATATATATATATATATATATATATATATATATATATATATATATATATATATATATATATATATATATATATATATATATATATATATATATATATATATATATATATATATATATATATATATATATATATATATATATATATATATATATATATATATATATATATATATATATATATATATATATATATATATATATATATATATATATATATATATATATATATATATATATATATATATATATATATATATATATATATATATATATATATATATATATATATATATATATATATATATATATATATATATATATATATATATATATATAT
>CM067171.1:39646827-39706827 GCA_034093135.1 Erigeron breviscapus | reverse complement strand
TTTAACTATAATATCATAACCTTTCTACCACTAATTTCTAACAATCATATTAACAAAATGGTTTTTCTAACATAATATTAACAATCATATAATTTCTAACAATCATAAATTTCTAACACAATAATTCATAACAATCATATAATTTCTAACAATAACATATACATTTCTAACAATCATATAATTCTAACAATCATATAATTTCTAACAATCATATAATTCTAACAATCATATAATTTCTAACTATAATAACATATAACCTTTCTAACACATATAATTCTAACAATCATATAATTTCTAACTATAATAACATAACCTTTCTAACACTAATTACAATCATAATAAAAAGTGTTTTCTAACATAATACTAAGAATCATATTAAATCTAACAATCATATAATTTCTAGCTATAATAACATAACCTTTCTAACACTAATTCAACAATCATATAATTTCTAACAAATCATATAATCTAACAATCATATAATTTCTAACTATAATAACATAACCTTTCTAACACTAATTTCTAACAATCATAATAAAATTTCTAACAATCATATAATTTCTAACATCATATAATTTTAACACATTAATTTAACAATCATATAATTTCTAACAATAACATAAATCTACACAAAAATTTCTAAAAATCATATAATTTCTAACAATCATATAATTTCTAACTATAATAACATTACCTTTCTAACACTAATTTCTAACAATAACTATAAAATTTCTAACAATCATATAATTTCTAACTATGATAACATAACATTTTTAACACTAATTACAATCATAATAACTTTTCTAACATAATATATTTAACAATAACATAAATCTAACACAATAATTTCTAACAATCATATAATTTCTAACAATCATATAATTTCTAACTATAATCATAAATTCTAACACAATAATTTCTAAAATCATATAAATTTCTAACAATCATATCATTTCTAACTATAATAACATAACCTTTCTAACACTAATTTCTAACATAATACTAACAATCATATTAACAATAAACATAAAATTTCTAACAATCATATAATTTCTAACTATCATAACATAACATTTTTAACACTAATTACAATCATAATAACTTTTCACATAATATATTAACAATCATATTATCTTATGATGATCTTTATGCTTTTTGTTTATACTTTTAAGATTCTTTTCTACTTAATTTTATGCATTCAAAAGGAATGTAATCATGTGCGTAGCTAGCTAGCTATCTAAGTCGTTGTAGTGTGGTGTGTAGCCTGAATATATTTTCTGCATCCTATATTGAAACTATTTTAGGTTCTTAATAATTAATCGCCCCGCGTGCCCCGACCAAAGAATAATGGGTAAGCCGACCAGCCACTTTCCCCGGCGATGTCGCCGCGGAAAGTCAAATAAGACAAAAATTTCCGCGGCGATATCGCCGCGGAAAGTGCGGGGCCCCATGTCATTAATGGCTAATCTGACAGAATATTAGCGGACCCCCCCTCATTAGCGGCGAGGTCGCCGGGGAAAGTCCGGTCCGGTTACCCTTGTATAAGACTATTAGTTATTGATATGATGGATTTCAGAATTAGAGAGAAAAGAGATATTTGTGATCATA
This sequence comes from Erigeron breviscapus, assembly GCA_034093135.1. Lineage (NCBI taxonomy): Eukaryota > Viridiplantae > Streptophyta > Magnoliopsida > Asterales > Asteraceae > Erigeron > Erigeron breviscapus. Next base: position 39,705,219 of record CM067171.1, on the reverse strand, counting down.
TTCAATTATGATTTTTATAGAACTTGAGTTGGGTTTTTATAGCCATTGCATGAGATGTAAGTTTGTAACCCCTAACAGACTCCAAATGTTACTAAAACAGTCCCTCAGCTTTACAAAATATCATATTCGGCTAACTAATACTGTATTCTAAATGTTACAGTTATAGTACCTATTTTCACCCTGGGTGGAACTAGAGCTGTCCTAATTAAGAGGTGGATCGACCTAGTGTTGTTTCAATTTAGAAGTAAAAATAAGAGACCTTTTGTATTAGTTGTGCATGCATGATGCTTATTACTGATAATTGTTAAACTCTATGTTATATAAAGGTCTTAATTGGTCGGATGTGCCATCAGTAGAAAGATGGCGTAAAACCGCCATGGTCTCATAGGTAACATGTTACGAGTAATTTTTTTTTGTTTTGAAAATTTACTGTTATTCACAATACCATTACACACCAAATGGTCTCATAGGTAACATGTTAATTAGAATGCAATATATGAAACTTCTCATTATATGCTACAACTTGTCATTGTACTAGCTTCTTTATTGTCTTGTTTACTTCCGTCATAAAAGTTGGCTCGATATTTTCTTTTTGAGAAAAGCTAGAGTAAAGAACCTATTTTAGTTGTCATGTTGACTAACTTTGACCGTAAATAACTTTGTTTGTGTCATGTAACACTTGATATAAAATATATGAATGGATTGGGTTTTTAATGTACTTTTCGTTCATATAAGTTTCATTAACTACTATATAGTACAAACAAAGTTATTTACGGTCAAAGTTAGTCAACATGACAACTAAAATGAGACGGAGGGAGCAGAACTTTTGACCTTAAAAGTTTGTAGATGCCAAACATATATTAGTATATCGACAAAGAAAATGCTACTACGCAACAGTTAAGTTGTTATCATCATAAGAATAATAATTGAAGTATGGAGGATGGAAAGAGAATGTATGGACAGGGATTGAGAAGAGAAGGTGGCGATATATAATTAGGGGACCGAAAGAGAATGGATCATATGAAAGATACGCGCCAACGGTAATCGCTGGTAGCTCTCGATCTTCGGTCTCCTCTCCAAACTGATACCACCGATACGGGTTAATCAGTTTGTGGTCGGTTTGTTTTTTTTTTTTTTTTTTTTTTTTTTTTTTTTTTTTTTTTTTTTTTTTTTTTTTTTTTTTTTTTTTTTTTTTTTTTTTTTTTTTTTTTTTTTTTTTTTTTTTTTTTTTTTTTTTTTTTTTTTTTTTTTTTTTTTTTTTTTTTTTTTTTTTTTTTTTTTTTTTTTTTTTTTTTTTTTTTTTTTTTTTTTTTTTTTTTTTTTTTTTTTTTTTTTTTTTTTTTTTTTTTTTTTTTTTTTTTTTTTTTTTTTTTTTTTTTTTTTTTTTTTTTTTTTTTTTTTTTTTTTTTTTTTTTTTTTTTTTTTTTTTTTTTTTTTTTTTTTTTTTTTTTTTTTTTTTTTTTTTTTTTTTTTTTTTTTTTTTTTTTTTTTTTTTTTTTTTTTTTTTTTTTTTTTTTTTTTTTTTTTTTTTTTTTTTTTTTTTTTTTTTTTTTTTTTTTTTTTTTTTTTTTTTTTTTTTTTTTTTTTTTTTTTTTTTTTTTTTTTTTTTTTTTTTTTTTTTTTTTTTTTTTTTTTTTTTTTTTTTTTTTTTTTTTTTTTTTTTTTTTTTTTTTTTTTTTTTTTTTTTTTTTTTTTTTTTTTTTTTTTTTTTTTTTTTTTTTTTTTTTTTTTTTTTTTTTTTTTTTTTTTTTTTTTTTTTTTTTTTTTTTTTTTTTTTTTTTTTTTTTTTTTTTTTTTTTTTTTTTTTTTTTTTTTTTTTTTTTTTTTTTTTTTTTTTTTTTTTTTTTTTTTTTTTTTTTTTTTTTTTTTTTTTTTTTTTTTTTTTTTTTTTTTTTTTTTTTTTTTTTTTTTTTTTTTTTTTTTTTTTTTTTTTTTTTTTTTTTTTTTTTTTTTTTTTTTTTTTTTTTTTTTTTTTTTTTTTTTTTTTTTTTTTTTTTTTTTTTTTTTTTTTTTTTTTTTTTTTTTTTTTTTTTTTTTTTTTTTTTTTTTTTTTTTTTTTTTTTTTTTTTTTTTTTTTTTTTTTTTTTTTTTTTTTTTTTTTTTTTTTTTTTTTTTTTTTTTTTTTTTTTTTTTTTTTTTTTTTTTTTTTTTTTTTTTTCTAAGCAGATTTATTTTTTGTTTTTTTTTTGAAAGGAAATTTTATTCACGAAATCGCCAACTCACAAGACGGAGTGGCCACCCTATATAAGTATACAATTACATATTTACATTAAAAGAAATCCAATCACTCCAACTAATAGAGCAATATCTCGATCTATTCTTAAACCACAGATAGCTCAAAGTTTTGATTTCATGGATTATCTTCTCGACTTTTACCCCAACATCCTGAAACTTTTTTTCGTTTCTAGCCTTCCATACGCACCAGCAAGTTACATATACTACTCCTCTAAAGATCTTCCTAGCTTGTCTCCCCAGCCCCGAAAATTTGTATAGCTCAAAAATGTCAGCCACCGAAAACAGGAAAATAGGTGCCACCTTACACCACATACTTATTCTGTACCAAATTTCCCCCGCCACTTCACAGGAGCATAATATATGTTCGACGGTCTCTTCCCCTACATGACACAATTCGCAATCTAGTCTTCCAAAATTGCAGTTCCTAGCCTTCAAAGCAACCATTGTTGGAATCCTATCCATCGAGACTCTCCACATAAACAGATCACACTTTCTCGCTACCCATTTGGACCTCTTGTACTTACCCCTGTCACCATAACTACTCCCACCTCGGAGGAATTCCTTGACATTTTTGACACAAAAAACAGGGTCTTTACTTCCTGTCCATTTCCATTTGTCTACCTGCTGGTTTAGAGCACGACCATCCATAATTCTATTGAGCTCGTACATCTCCAACATTTCCTCAGTAGATGATGGGTTCCTGGACCAAACACAATTAGATCCAAATACCTTCGAGTCACGTCCAAACCTCTCCATAACCATACATTTTTTTTCTTTTTCAAGCTTGAACAAGAGGGGAAAAAGATCTCTAAGTGGCTGGTCCTTGGCCCAAACATCTAGCCAAAAACGTATCCGATCACCCGATTCACAAACCCCTTTGAAGCAACTATTAATCGACACACCATTGACTTTCACCTTGGTCAGGCAGTTTACCAAAGATTTCCACACCCCCGTTATCCCTTTATTGATGGGTAAAGGTTCCCAACATCTCCTCGTATTGTGAATGGAGTCAATCACAGCCCTCCATAAAAACTCTTTCTCGTTTCTATATCGCCACAACCATTTTGACAAGAGAGCTACATTTGAATCTTTGAGTTTGTTTTTTTTTTTTTTTTTTTTTTTTTTTTTTTTTTTTTTTTTTTTTTTTTTTTTTTTTTTTTTTTTTTTTTTTTTTTTTTTTTTTTTTTTTTTTTTTTTTTTTTTTTTTTTTTTTTTTTTTTTTTTTTTTTTTTTTTTTTTTTTTTTTTTTTTTTTTTTTTTTTTTTTTTTTTTTTTTTTTTTTTTTTTTTTTTTTTTTTTTTTTTTTTTTTTTTTTTTTTTTTTTTTTTTTTTTTTTTTTTTTTTTTTTTTTTTTTTTTTTTTTTTTTTTTTTTTTTTTTTTTTTTTTTTTTTTTTTTTTTTTTTTTTTTTTTTTTTTTTTTTTTTTTTTTTTTTTTTTTTTTTTTTTTTTTTTTTTTTTTTTTTTTTTTTTTTTTTTTTTTTTTTTTTTTTTTTTTTTTTTTTTTTTTTTTTTTTTTTTTTTTTTTTTTTTTTTTTTTTTTTTTTTTTTTTTTTTTTTTTTTTTTTTTTTTTTTTTTTTTTTTTTTTTTTTTTTTTTTTTTTTTTTTTTTTTTTTTTTTTTTTTTTTTTTTTTTTTTTTTTTTTTTTTTTTTTTTTTTTTTTTTTTTTTTTTTTTTTTTTTTTTTTTTTTTTTTTTTTTTTTTTTTTTTTTTTTTTTTTTTTTTTTTTTTTTTTTTTTTTTTTTTTTTTTTTTTTTTTTTTTTTTTTTTTTTTTTTTTTTTTTTTTTTTTTTTTTTTTTTTTTTTTTTTTTTTTTTTTTTTTTTTTTTTTTTTTTTTTTTTTTTTTTTTTTTTTTTTTTTTTTTTTTTTTTTTTTTTTTTTTTTTTTTTTTTTTTTTTTTTTTTTTTTTTTTTTTTTTTTTTTTTTTTTTTTTTTTTTTTTTTTTTTTTTTTTTTTTTTTTTTTTTTTTTTTTTTTTTTTTTTTTTTTTTTTTTTTTTTTTTTTTTTTTTTTTTTTTTTTTTTTTTTTTTTTTTTTTTTTTTTTTTTTTTTTTTTTTTTTTTTTTTTTTTTTTTTTTTTTTTTTTTTTTTTTTTTTTTTTTTTTTTTTTTTTTTTTTTTTTTTTTTTTTTTTTTTTTTTTTTTTTTTTTTTTTTTTTTTTTTTTTTTTTTTTTTTTTTTTTTTTTTTTTTTTTTTTTTTTTTTTTTTTTTTTTTTTTTTTTTTTTTTTTTTTTTTTTTTTTTTTTTTTTTTTTTTTTTTTTTTTTTTTTTTTTTTTTTTTTTTTTTTTTTTTTTTTTTTTTTTTTTTTTTTTTTTTTTTTTTTTTTTTTTTTTTTTTTTTTTTTTTTTTTTTTTTTTTTTTTTTTTTTTTTTTTTTTTTTTTTTTTTTTTTTTTTTTTTTTTTTTTTTTTTTTTTTTTTTTTTTTTTTTTTTTTTTTTTTTTTTTTTTTTTTTTTTTTTTTTTTTTTTTTTTTTTTTTTTTTTTTTTTTTTTTTTTTTTTTTTTTTTTTTTTTTTTTTTTTTTTTTTTTTTTTTTTTTTTTTTTTTTTTTTTTTTTTTTTTTTTTTTTTTTTTTTTTTTTTTTTTTTTTTTTTTTTTTTTTTTTTTTTTTTTTTTTTTTTTTTTTTTTTTTTTTTTTTTTTTTTTTTTTTTTTTTTTTTTTTTTTTTTTTTTTTTTTTTTTTTTTTTTTTTTTTTTTTTTTTTTTTTTTTTTTTTTTTTTTTTTTTTTTTTTTTTTTTTTTTTTTTTTTTTTTTTTTTTTTTTTTTTTTTTTTTTTTTTTTTTTTTTTTTTTTTTTTTTTTTTTTTTTTTTTTTTTTTTTTTTTTTTTTTTTTTTTTTTTTTTTTTTTTTTTTTTTTTTTTTTTTTTTTTTTTTTTTTTTTTTTTTTTTTTTTTTTTTTTTTTTTTTTTTTTTTTTTTTTTTTTTTTTTTTTTTTTTTTTTTTTTTTTTTTTTTTTTTTTTTTTTTTTTTTTTTTTTTTTTTTTTTTTTTTTTTTTTTTTTTTTTTTTTTTTTTTTTTTTTTTTTTTTTTTTTTTTTTTTTTTTTTTTTTTTTTTTTTTTTTTTTTTTTTTTTTTTTTTTTTTTTTTTTTTTTTTTTTTTTTTTTTTTTTTTTTTTTTTTTTTTTTTTTTTTTTTTTTTTTTTTTTTTTTTTTTTTTTTTTTTTTTTTTTTTTTTTTTTTTTTTTTTTTTTTTTTTTTTTTTTTTTTTTTTTTTTTTTTTTTTTTTTTTTTTTTTTTTTTTTTTTTTTTTTTTTTTTTTTTTTTTTTTTTTTTTTTTTTTTTTTTTTTTTTTTTTTTTTTTTTTTTTTTTTTTTTTTTTTTTTTTTTTTTTTTTTTTTTTTTTTTTTTTTTTTTTTTTTTTTTTTTTTTTTTTTTTTTTTTTTTTTTTTTTTTTTTTTTTTTTTTTTTTTTTTTTTTTTTTTTTTTTTTTTTTTTTTTTTTTTTTTTTTTTTTTTTTTTTTTTTTTTTTTTTTTTTTTTTTTTTTTTTTTTTTTTTTTTTTTTTTTTTTTTTTTTTTTTTTTTTTTTTTTTTTTTTTTTTTTTTTTTTTTTTTTTTTTTTTTTTTTTTTTTTTTTTTTTTTTTTTTTTTTTTTTTTTTTTTTTTTTTTTTTTTTTTTTTTTTTTTTTTTTTTTTTTTTTTTTTTTTTTTTTTTTTTTTTTCACATGGACTTCCATGTTTTCCGCTTCCTGTTTTTTCCAACTTTTTTTCAATCAATTAATGCACCATCACTACCACCCTCATTCTCTTACACTCACACATGAAGTGGTCGAGCTAAAATACTAAAATGATTTTAGTTATAAAGAGGTTTTACCGTTTTAGGGGTAAAGGTGATGTCGTCATTTTGCATCGGCTCTTTCAATTGGCAAGAATTGGCTCCTTAGTTCCATTACACCCTGTCCATTGGCAAGTATTGACAAGTAGGATTGACTTCTTTTGGCAAGTAAGATCGGCTCTTATGGTCGATTGTAGTGAACGTTGGGAGCTTTTTGGCAAGTATTTATCCCCCCTTTAAATTCTCAAAACTAACATTGGCCCCCTTTGGCGAGAATTGACACTACACCCTACAAATTGGCAAAAAAAAAAAAAAAAAAAAAAAAAAAAAAAAAAAAAAAAAAAAAAAAAAAAAAAAAAAAAAAACAAAAAAAAAAAAAAAAAAAAAAAAAAAAAAAAAAAAAAAAAAAAAAAAAAAAAAAAAAAAAAAAAAAAAAAAAAAAAAAAAAAAAAAAAAAAAAAAAAAAAAAAAAAAAAAAAAAAAAAAAAAAAAAAAAAAAAAAAAAAAAAAAAAAAAAAAAAAAAAAAAAAAAAAAAAAAAAAAAAAAAAAAAAAAAAAAAAAAAAAAAAAAAAAAAAAAAAAAAAAAAAAAAAAAAAAAAAAAAAAAAAAAAAAAAAAAAAAAAAAAAAAAAAAAAAAAAAAAAAAAAAAAAAAAAAAAAAAAAAAAAAAAAAAAAAAAAAAAAAAAAAAAAAAAAAAAAAAAAAAAAAAAAAAAAAAAAAAAAAAAAAAAAAAAAAAAAAAAAAAAAAAAAAAAAAAAAAAAAAAAAAAAAAAAAAAAAAAAAAAAAAAAAAAAAAAAAAAAAAAAAAAAAAAAAAAAAAAAAAAAAAAAAAAAAAAAAAAAAAAAAAAAAAAAAAAAAAAAAAAAAAAAAAAAAAAAAAAAAAAAAAAAAAAAAAAAAAAAAAAAAAAAAAAAAAAAAAAAAAAAAAAAAAAAAAAAAAAAAAAAAAAAAAAAAAAAAAAAAAAAAAAAAAAAAAAAAAAAAAAAAAAAAAAAAAAAAAAAAAAAAAAAAAAAAAAAAAAAAAAAAAAAAAAAAAAAAAAAAAAAAAAAAAAAAAAAAAAAAAAAAAAAAAAAAAAAAAAAAAAAAAAAAAAAAAAAAAAAAAAAAAAAAAAAAAAAAAAAAAAAAAAAAAAAAAAAAAAAAAAAAAAAAAAAAAAAAAAAAAAAAAAAAAAAAAAAAAAAAAAAAAAAAAAAAAAAAAAAAAAAAAAAAAAAAAAAAAAAAAAAAAAAAAAAAAAAAAAAAAAAAAAAAAAAAAAAAAAAAAAAAAAAAAAAAAAAAAAAAAAAAAAAAAAAAAAAAAAAAAAAAAAAAAAAAAAAAAAAAAAAAAAAAAAAAAAAAAAAAAAAAAAAAAAAAAAAAAAAAAAAAAAAAAAAAAAAAAAAAAAAAAAAAAAAAAAAAAAAAAAAAAAAAAAAAAAAAAAAAAAAAAAAAAAAAAAAAAAAAAAAAAAAAAAAAAAAAAAAAAAAAAAAAAAAAAAAAAAAAAAAAAAAAAAAAAAAAAAAAAAAAAAAAAAAAAAAAAAAAAAAAAAAAAAAAAAAAAAAAAAAAAAAAAAAAAAAAAAAAAAAAAAAAAAAAAAAAAAAAAAAAAAAAAAAAAAAAAAAAAAAAAAAAAAAAAAAAAAAAAAAAAAAAAAAAAAAAAAAAAAAAAAAAAAAAAAAAAAAAAAAAAAAAAAAAAAAAAAAAAAAAAAAAAAAAAAAAAAAAAAAAAAAAAAAAAAAAAAAAAAAAAAAAAAAAAAAAAAAAAAAAAAAAAAAAAAAAAAAAAAAAAAAAAAAAAAAAAAAAAAAAAAAAAAAAAAAAAAAAAAAAAAAAAAAAAAAAAAAAAAAAAAAAAAAAAAAAAAAAAAAAAAAAAAAAAAAAAAAAAAAAAAAAAAAAAAAAAAAAAAAAAAAAAAAAAAAAAAAAAAAAAAAAAAAAAAAAAAAAAAAAAAAAAAAAAAAAAAAAAAAAAAAAAAAAAAAAAAAAAAAAAAAAAAAAAAAAAAAAAAAAAAAAAAAAAAAAAAAAAAAAAAAAAAAAAAAAAAAAAAAAAAAAAAAAAAAAAAAAAAAAAAAAAAAAAAAAAAAAAAAAAAAAAAAAAAAAAAAAAAAAAAAAAAAAAAAAAAAAAAAAAAAAAAAAAAAAAAAAAAAAAAAAAAAAAAAAAAAAAAAAAAAAAAAAAAAAAAAAAAAAAAAAAAAAAAAAAAAAAAAAAAAAAAAAAAAAAAAAAAAAAAAAAAAAAAAAAAAAAAAAAAAAAAAAAAAAAAAAAAAAAAAAAAAAAAAAAAAAAAAAAAAAAAAAAAAAAAAAAAAAAAAAAAAAAAAAAAAAAAAAAAAAAAAAAAAAAAAAAAAAAAAAAAAAAAAAAAAAAAAAAAAAAAAAAAAAAAAAAAAAAAAAAAAAAAAAAAAAAAAAAAAAAAAAAAAAAAAAAAAAAAAAAAAAAAAAAAAAAAAAAAAAAAAAAAAAAAAAAAAAAAAAAAAAAAAAAAAAAAAAAAAAAAAAAAAAAAAAAAAAAAAAAAAAAAAAAAAAAAAAAAAAAAAAAAAAAAAAAAAAAAAAAAAAAAAAAAAAAAAAAAAAAAAAAAAAAAAAAAAAAAAAAAAAAAAAAAAAAAAAAAAAAAAAAAAAAAAAAAAAAAAAAAAAAAAAAAAAAAAAAAAAAAAAAAAAAAAAAAAAAAAAAAAAAAAAAAAAAAAAAAAAAAAAAAAAAAAAAAAAAAAAAAAAAAAAAAAAAAAAAAAAAAAAAAAAAAAAAAAAAAAAAAAAAAAAAAAAAAAAAAAAAAAAAAAAAAAAAAAAAAAAAAAAAAAAAAAAAAAAAAAAAAAAAAAAAAAAAAAAAAAAAAAAAAAAAAAAAAAAAAAAAAAAAAAAAAAAAAAAAAAAAAAAAAAAAAAAAAAAAAAAAAAAAAAAAAAAAAAAAAAAAAAAAAAAAAAAAAAAAAAAAAAAAAAAAAAAAAAAAAAAAAAAAAAAAAAAAAAAAAAAAAAAAAAAAAAAAAAAAAAAAAAAAAAAAAAAAAAAAAAAAAAAAAAAAAAAAAAAAAAAAAAAAAAAAAAAAAAAAAAAAAAAAAAAAAAAAAAAAAAAAAAAAAAAAAAAAAAAAAAAAAAAAAAAAAAAAAAAAAAAAAAAAAAAAAAAAAAAAAAAAAAAAAAAAAAAAAAAAAAAAAAAAAAAAAAAAAAAAAAAAAAAAAAAAAAAAAAAAAAAAAAAAAAAAAAAAAAAAAAAAAAAAAAAAAAAAAAAAAAAAAAAAAAAAAAAAAAAAAAAAAAAAAAAAAAAAAAAAAAAAAAAAAAAAAAAAAAAAAAAAAAAAAAAAAAAAAAAAAAAAAAAAAAAAAAAAAAAAAAAAAAAAAAAAAAAAAAAAAAAAAAAAAAAAAAAAAAAAAAAAAAAAAAAAAAAAAAAAAAAAAAAAAAAAAAAAAAAAAAAAAAAAAAAAAAAAAAAAAAAAAAAAAAAAAAAAAAAAAAAAAAAAAAAAAAAAAAAAAAAAAAAAAAAAAAAAAAAAAAAAAAAAAAAAAAAAAAAAAAAAAAAAAAAAAAAAAAAAAAAAAAAAAAAAAAAAAAAAAAAAAAAAAAAAAAAAAAAAAAAAAAAAAAAAAAAAAAAAAAAAAAAAAAAAAAAAAAAAAAAAAAAAAAAAAAAAAAAAAAAAAAAAAAAAAAAAAAAAAAAAAAAAAAAAAAAAAAAAAAAAAAAAAAAAAAAAAAAAAAAAAAAAAAAAAAAAAAAAAAAAAAAAAAAAAAAAAAAAAAAAAAAAAAAAAAAAAAAAAAAAAAAAAAAAAAAAAAAAAAAAAAAAAAAAAAAAAAAAAAAAAAAAAAAAAAAAAAAAAAAAAAAAAAAAAAAAAAAAAAAAAAAAAAAAAAAAAAAAAAAAAAAAAAAAAAAAAAAAAAAAAAAAAAAAAAAAAAAAAAAAAAAAAAAAAAAAAAAAAAAAAAAAAAAAAAAAAAAAAAAAAAAAAAAAAAAAAAAAAAAAAAAAAAAAAAAAAAAAAAAAAAAAAAAAAAAAAAAAAAAAAAAAAAAAAAAAAAAAAAAAAAAAAAAAAAAAAAAAAAAAAAAAAAAAAAAAAAAAAAAAAAAAAAAAAAAAAAAAAAAAAAAAAAAAAAAAAAAAAAAAAAAAAAAAAAAAAAAAAAAAAAAAAAAAAAAAAAAAAAAAAAAAAAAAAAAAAAAAAAAAAAAAAAAAACTTTAAAAGTAAGTTAAGTGATAAAAATAAGAAACTATAAAAATATACAATCGTAAAAAAAAAAAAAAATAAAAAAAAATAAAATAATTATACCCCCGTTCATTAAAATCGAAACCCAAAAATCAAGCAAAAATTTTCTTGAGATGGATGTGATTAATTTCAGTATACATGGTTTATTATTGTTATTAAATAGATAGATAGATAGATTGTTTCCTATCTGATTTAATTATCATCGACACAGTGGTCGGGAAGTTTCAAACTCATACCCACTGGTACCTTTCCACTCTTTCTTCCCTTTCTGATGATGATGCAGAACAAAAACAACAGGGGCTTTCCATGATTCACACCTACCACACCGTTTCGCATGGGTTCTCCGCGAAGCTCACACCTCTTGAGGCTTCCAAACTCCAATCTTGTCACGGGATCCTCTCCGTTATCCCCGAACAGGTTCGTCACTTGCACACCACTCGTTCCCCCCAATTCCTTGGCCTTCATACCTCCGCTGCTGCCGCCGGTGGTCTCCTCAAAGAGTCCGATTTCGGCTCTGATCTTGTAATTGGCATTCTGGACACCAGCATCTGGCCCGAAAGACAGAGTTTCAACGACAATGGATTGGATTTTAGGGTTTGGAGTTGGGTGGGATTTTTGGGGAAAGAATCTGGTAAGCATCGGCTGACTCATGTGGGTGGATTTGGGTGGCCGGGAAGATAGTAGTTATACCGGAATTTCAGTGGGTGTGGGAATGCAAATCCCATATGAAGAACGAAGTATTCTGCTTTTGTCGATATCTCGGATTCTGAATTTGTTTTTTTTTTTTTTTTTTTTTTTTTTTTTTTTTTTTTTTTTTTTTTTTTTTTTTTTTTTTTTTTTTTTTTTTTTTTTTTTTTTTTTTTTTTTTTTTTTTTTTTTTTTTTTTTTTTTTTTTTTTTTTTTTTTTTTTTTTTTTTTTTTTTTTTTTTTTTTTTTTTTTTTTTTTTTTTTTTTTTTTTTTTTTTTTTTTTTTTTTTTTTTTTTTTTTTTTTTTTTTTTTTTTTTTTTTTTTTTTTTTTTTTTTTTTTTTTTTTTTTTTTTTTTTTTTTTTTTTTTTTTTTTTTTTTTTTTTTTTTTTTTTTTTTTTTTTTTTTTTTTTTTTTTTTTTTTTTTTTTTTTTTTTTTTTTTTTTTTTTTTTTTTTTTTTTTTTTTTTTTTTTTTTTTTTTTTTTTTTTTTTTTTTTTTTTTTTTTTTTTTTTTTTTTTTTTTTTTTTTTTTTTTTTTTTTTTTTTTTTTTTTTTTTTTTTTTTTTTTTTTTTTTTTTTTTTTTTTTTTTTTTTTTTTTTTTTTTTTTTTTTTTTTTTTTTTTTTTTTTTTTTTTTTTTTTTTTTTTTTTTTTTTTTTTTTTTTTTTTTTTTTTTTTTTTTTTTTTTTTTTTTTTTTTTTTTTTTTTTTTTTTTTTTTTTTTTTTTTTTTTTTTTTTTTTTTTTTTTTTTTTTTTTTTTTTTTTTTTTTTTTTTTTTTTTTTTTTTTTTTTTTTTTTTTTTTTTTTTTTTTTTTTTTTTTTTTTTTTTTTTTTTTTTTTTTTTTTTTTTTTTTTTTTTTTTTTTTTTTTTTTTTTTTTTTTTTTTTTTTTTTTTTTTTTTTTTTTTTTTTTTTTTTTTTTTTTTTTTTTTTTTTTTTTTTTTTTTTTTTTTTTTTTTTTTTTTTTTTTTTTTTTTTTTTTTTTTTTTTTTTTTTTTTTTTTTTTTTTTTTTTTTTTTTTTTTTTTTTTTTTTTTTTTTTTTTTTTTTTTTTTTTTTTTTTTTTTTTTTTTTTTTTTTTTTTTTTTTTTTTTTTTTTTTTTTTTTTTTTTTTTTTTTTTTTTTTTTTTTTTTTTTTTTTTTTTTTTTTTTTTTTTTTTTTTTTTTTTTTTTTTTTTTTTTTTTTTTTTTTTTTTTTTTTTTTTTTTTTTTTTTTTTTTTTTTTTTTTTTTTTTTTTTTTTTTTTTTTTTTTTTTTTTTTTTTTTTTTTTTTTTTTTTTTTTTTTTTTTTTTTTTTTTTTTTTTTTTTTTTTTTTTTTTTTTTTTTTTTTTTTTTTTTTTTTTTTTTTTTTTTTTTTTTTTTTTTTTTTTTTTTTTTTTTTTTTTTTTTTTTTTTTTTTTTTTTTTTTTTTTTTTTTTTTTTTTTTTTTTTTTTTTTTTTTTTTTTTTTTTTTTTTTTTTTTTTTTTTTTTTTTTTTTTTTTTTTTTTTTTTTTTTTTTTTTTTTTTTTTTTTTTTTTTTTTTTTTTTTTTTTTTTTTTTTTTTTTTTTTTTTTTTTTTTTTTTTTTTTTTTTTTTTTTTTTTTTTTTTTTTTTTTTTTTTTTTTTTTTTTTTTTTTTTTTTTTTTTTTTTTTTTTTTTTTTTTTTTTTTTTTTTTTTTTTTTTTTTTTTTTTTTTTTTTTTTTTTTTTTTTTTTTTTTTTTTTTTTTTTTTTTTTTTTTTTTTTTTTTTTTTTTTTTTTTTTTTTTTTTTTTTTTTTTTTTTTTTTTTTTTTTTTTTTTTTTTTTTTTTTTTTTTTTTTTTTTTTTTTTTTTTTTTTTTTTTTTTTTTTTTTTTTTTTTTTTTTTTTTTTTTTTTTTTTTTTTTTTTTTTTTTTTTTTTTTTTTTTTTTTTTTTTTTTTTTTTTTTTTTTTTTTTTTTTTTTTTTTTTTTTTTTTTTTTTTTTTTTTTTTTTTTTTTTTTTTTTTTTTTTTTTTTTTTTTTTTTTTTTTTTTTTTTTTTTTTTTTTTTTTTTTTTTTTTTTTTTTTTTTTTTTTTTTTTTTTTTTTTTTTTTTTTTTTTTTTTTTTTTTTTTTTTTTTTTTTTTTTTTTTTTTTTTTTTTTTTTTTTTTTTTTTTTTTTTTTTTTTTTTTTTTTTTTTTTTTTTTTTTTTTTTTTTTTTTTTTTTTTTTTTTTTTTTTTTTTTTTTTTTTTTTTTTTTTTTTTTTTTTTTTTTTTTTTTTTTTTTTTTTTTTTTTTTTTTTTTTTTTTTTTTTTTTTTTTTTTTTTTTTTTTTTTTTTTTTTTTTTTTTTTTTTTTTTTTTTTTTTTTTTTTTTTTTTTTTTTTTTTTTTTTTTTTTTTTTTTTTTTTTTTTTTTTTTTTTTTTTTTTTTTTTTTTTTTTTTTTTTTTTTTTTTTTTTTTTTTTTTTTTTTTTTTTTTTTTTTTTTTTTTTTTTTTTTTTTTTTTTTTTTTTTTTTTTTTTTTTTTTTTTTTTTTTTTTTTTTTTTTTTTTTTTTTTTTTTTTTTTTTTTTTTTTTTTTTTTTTTTTTTTTTTTTTTTTTTTTTTTTTTTTTTTTTTTTTTTTTTTTTTTTTTTTTTTTTTTTTTTTTTTTTTTTTTTTTTTTTTTTTTTTTTTTTTTTTTTTTTTTTTTTTTTTTTTTTTTTTTTTTTTTTTTTTTTTTTTTTTTTTTTTTTTTTTTTTTTTTTTTTTTTTTTTTTTTTTTTTTTTTTTTTTTTTTTTTTTTTTTTTTTTTTTTTTTTTTTTTTTTTTTTTTTTTTTTTTTTTTTTTTTTTTTTTTTTTTTTTTTTTTTTTTTTTTTTTTTTTTTTTTTTTTTTTTTTTTTTTTTTTTTTTTTTTTTTTTTTTTTTTTTTTTTTTTTTTTTTTTTTTTTTTTTTTTTTTTTTTTTTTTTTTTTTTTTTTTTTTTTTTTTTTTTTTTTTTTTTTTTTTTTTTTTTTTTTTTTTTTTTTTTTTTTTTTTTTTTTTTTTTTTTTTTTTTTTTTTTTTTTTTTTTTTTTTTTTTTTTTTTTTTTTTTTTTTTTTTTTTTTTTTTTTTTTTTTTTTTTTTTTTTTTTTTTTTTTTTTTTTTTTTTTTTTTTTTTTTTTTTTTTTTTTTTTTTTTTTTTTTTTTTTTTTTTTTTTTTTTTTTTTTTTTTTTTTTTTTTTTTTTTTTTTTTTTTCTGTATTTTATTTTTGTTATTTTTTTTTTTTTTTTGAAAGGTGAATTTCGCTTGAAACTTCGTGTTGCGATTCGACAGCGAGAGGTCTAGCATACGTTGTCTTAACCGTATCCGCGCTAGAGAGCTCCCTCGAAGTAGAAATGCCTATTTCAAATACCCAATGGGGGGAAAACCCCCTACTAATCCGCCCGAAAGCACGACGATTAATAGGGGTAAACCCTGCCTCCTTAGACTTGAACCTGGGTATACCCAAGTCAAGCCCTCATAGAAGGACTACCTATATCTCAAAGTTGGTGGAATGAGGATTTGAACCTGGGATCTATAGGTCACCAGGGGAACTCCAAACCACTACACCAACTCATCATTGATAACGTGGACAAGTTTAGTGGGACGGAATAGTACGTACTAATTAGTAATTCGTTGCCAACAAACTAATTAGTAACTCTTAGCCAACAAACTAAATAGCACAAGTAGCCTATGCAACAACGAATCCATTACATAAAGATAAAGACAACATTTCCACATAGCTAGGCATTCCATCATATATTTAACTAATATAGCATCATCCATAAGCAAACAAGTATATATATAAACTTTAAGATAAATTGTGAATCATAATGTGGAAAACTTTAAATTCTAGTAGGATTAAAGATTCATAGAATTTTATCTCAAATTGGTAGAATATATCTGGCGTGGTGATGCCAATCGATCTCCCAAGCGACTAACTGTCGTTGCGAAATACATGCCTTGATGTCAACATACTTTTTGACATCCGTGGACACGCCTGTAGACGATGTCAAGTTTTTTTGTGGGGGATTTCGTACAAGCCTTCTACTATTTGATGCCCCCGACTATATTTACTTTTCGAAATTAATCAACTATGATCAAATATGTATATTGCCTTTACGATTCTTAATTGTGTCATTTGCTTAGCATATATGGTTACCATAAGTTCTAACCCTGCGATAATGCTTTACTACTTATGTAATATGCGATGCTTAGGAGAGGTTTTGAACATCGAGTTGGATCCAAAAGACCACGAAGTCAGGTTTTCTTCACACGTCTAAACCTTATTTTATTGATTAACGATTGATTTGAATATTAAAATTAATCAACTATGATCAAATATGTATATTGCCTTTACGATTCTTAATTGTGTCATTTGCTTAGCATATATGGTTACCATAAGTTCTAACCCTGCGATAATGCTTTACTACTTATGTAATATGCGATGCTTAGGAGAGGTTTTGAACATCGAGTTGGATCCAAAAGACCACGAAGTCAGGTTTTCTTCTGTAACAACCCTACTTTTAAATATTATATATGAGCTAGTTATGTTGCCGTTGATCTCGCAAGCCATAGTTATACTTAAAGCTAGTAGATAATGCCCCTAAATTAGCAATCTAAAGCTATTGTTCAATTCTAAATATGAATTATAAAGTACCATTGAACAAAAATTTGTTTATGATCAATCGGATTATCTAAATAATAATGTAAGTCTCACAAGTTGAGATAACCATCAAAAATCCTTATAATTGTCCAACAAATCAATCATCAAACCAATGTAAGTGAATATAATAACTGCCCCCCCCCCCCCCCCCCCCCCCCCCCCCCCCCCCCCCCCCCCCCCCCCCCCCCCCCCCCCCCCCCCCCCCCCCCCCCCCCCCCCCCCCCCCCCCCCCCCCCCCCCCCCCCCCCCCCCCCCCCCCCCCCCCCCCCCCCCCCCCCCCCCCCCCCCCCCCCCCCCCCCCCCCCCCCCCCCCCCCCCCCCCCCCCCCCCCCCCCCCCCCCCCCCCCCCCCCCCCCCCCCCCCCCCCCCCCCCCCCCCCCCCCCCCCCCCCCCCCCCCCCCCCCCCCCCCCCCCCCCCCCCCCCCCCCCCCCCCCCCCCCCCCCCCCCCCCCCCCCCCCCCCCCCCCCCCCCCCCCCCCCCCCCCCCCCCCCCCCCCCCCCCCCCCCCCCCCCCCCCCCCCCCCCCCCCCCCCCCCCCCCCCCCCCCCCCCCCCCCCCCCCCCCCCCCCCCCCCCCCCCCCCCCCCCCCCCCCCCCCCCCCCCCCCCCCCCCCCCCCCCCCCCCCCCCCCCCCCCCCCCCCCCCCCCCCCCCCCCCCCCCCCCCCCCCCCCCCCCCCCCCCCCCCCCCCCCCCCCCCCCCCCCCCCCCCCCCCCCCCCCCCCCCCCCCCCCCCCCCCCCCTTCACACTACACACACACACAAATTCAAAATACACTCTTCATTCACTCCCTTGGAACTCACCACTTTTCTCTCAACTCTTCACTCTTCTCACACACTCTCTTTTCTCTCAAAACAAACTCTCTTCTCCCTCCTCTCTTCTTCTTACCTACGGCCAAAAGGAGAACAAGGAAAAGGAAAGCTTAAATCAATATTAACACTTACTAATAATAAGGGTTTAAGTTAGTTTGATAAAGGGTTAATCCAAGGCATATTCAAGGGTTGTTCTAGGCTTAGATTCAAGGTATTATAGGGGTTTGAAGGCCACAAAAATCTGCCCAAAATCTTCATCCAAAACCAAGTCCAAGAGGGTATAATCTTCATCCTTTTTACTAGATCTAATCTCGTTTTTGTTTATATTCAAAGGTTTTATCAAAAACTCATACTTTCTTCTTGTTTTCTTTGTAATATACACTTAATGAGGGCAAAGTTGATAGGATCTTTCTTTCCATGCTCATGCATGTCGAATCTAATAAGAAAGATCCAAGGATTCAACAAGTTTAAGACCCAAAAGTGTGGTTATAGATTCGTAGCTTTTAAAGTAACTTTCTTGTTGATAGATCTATATGTTTTTGTATATTTTTGAAGAGTATATTCTGAGATTTTTCATATAAAAGATGTTTTTGGTAATATATTCAAGGGTTGTTCTAGGCTTAGATTCAAGGTATTATAGGGGTTTGAAGGCCACAAAAATCTGCCCAAAATCTTCATCCAAAACCAAGTCCAAGAGGGTATAATCTTCATCCTTTTTACTAGATCTAATCTCGTTTTTGTTTATATTCAAAGGTTTTATCAAAAACTCATACTTTCTTCTTGTTTTCTTTGTAATATACACTTAATGAGGGCAAAGTTGATAGGATCTTTCTTTCCATGCTCATGCATGTCGAATCTAATAAGAAAGATCCAAGGATTCAACAAGTTTAAGACCCAAAAGTGTGGTTATAGATTCGTAGCTTTTAAAGTAACTTTCTTGTTGATAGATCTATATGTTTTTGTATATTTTTGAAGAGTATATTCTGAGATTTTTCATATAAAAGATGTTTTTGTATTGTTGAAAGTTAGATCTATAAAAGTTGATAGTAAAAAGTGTTGATTCGAATGCATATATGCTAGATTTAAGAAAGTTGGATCTTTTGTTGGATTATGAGATGGATATGGACTTGTTATAAGTGAAAAATATGTTAATATGAATGTTAAGATTCTGGAAAAATTGGTAAAATATCAAAGGTATAAAGATTTAATCAAAGCATGTTAAAATAAGCTAGAAATCACAAACCGAAAACACGCAAAAATGCATTTTGAGCACACACATGCACCATAATCTTATGACCAAGAAAATATGATAAACCTACTGGAAAAATGTTGGAATAAAAGCACAAAACTCAGATCTATTGGTCCATGACAACAATAAGCTCAAAAATCACCTTTTCGGGTCAAATAATCACTAACCGAAAGCACTAAATTGCACATATCACACCACCACCACTCTCACGATTTTGGACACCAAAATATGATGAACTTTCTGGAAATAATGAAACAAGAATGAAAATCCATTTTGAAGCACTTTAATTGCTCAAGAAATGAGGCTAAAATCACTATTTCGGTAAACGATTTTTAATTATAAAACCCTCAAAATGAGCAAGACACAAGAGAGGTTGAATTGATATGATTTTGTATGGATAAAAGTTGCCTAAAAGGCCTGAGATTTTTGGCCAAAATGTTTAGTGGTGATTTCTATGAATTTTCATGAATTATTGAATTTAAATAGTAATTAAAAGACATAAAAATCCATAAATAAATTATGTAAATCAAGAATGAAGTTAAATCAACTTAACCATTGATAAAAATAATTAAAACCTACTGGGGAAAAATAATCAAAAGACAAGAGACATGTGTTACATAATTTTGAAATAAATAATTTAGTAAAAACAATTAATTAAGTATTATCATTAAAATAAAGGAAAAATGCACAAATAAAAGTATAAAAAAATGAAATTATAAATTAAAGAGCATCTATGTCAGTAGATAATTCAAAGGAAATTATTCATAATTTATAAAGACAATTATGACACTTAAAAGTATTTTTAAGAATTTATTTAGCAAATAAATCAATAAAGTGAATAAATAAATAATTAAATATTATTAAATTAAACATATATTTACAAACCAGAAAATATACTTAAAATAATTATATTATGAGACCACTAATGTCAAATATCATTACTAAGCAAAGTGTGCAATGGAAATCATATCAATCCAAGCCAAACTACCGAAATTCCAATAAACGTACAAAAACGTATAATGAGAAAACGACTCTTACCACCAAATCTCTTATACCCAAACAATAAGAACATCATAATGCACTTAAATTCCATAATCTAATAACAACCAAAGATGGGCAAGTCTACTAGTATACATCTCATGATCTAGCTCACTAGTTCATGTCACGCGAACTTACACCGCGATTATATACGTTATGGTTTAGGCTTGCTTGAGGCGCAACAAATCTAAACGGAGGAATCGCGTTTGAACAGCCCCTATTCACTCTCTAATCAAGTGAGTCATAGCCCCCTTTCAAACTCTTTTATGTGTTTACTTTCGGGGTGAAAAGCATGATTAATTAAAATGGCTTTATCTTATGAAATGATTCTTTGAAATAATGATAATGATATGGGAATTATATTGTATGTTCAACGTGTTATATGTTATATGATGAGCTTGAGTACTGTCAAACGGTGGTCCCCTGTACACTACTATTAACTCATTTGAGGCCTGTAGTTAGAGGGTTGCGCAACTAGGACTTGTCCCCTCATCCACTATTATAGGTAACGGTGGGATGTTTGGTCTGCCTTTGTGGTCACCTTCATCGCCAGTCTGGCCTCGCGGTGCTCTAACTACTATATATTTATGGGCGTCTCCATGGCACGACCCTTGGTTATCTTTATGCACGTGATTGACAGCATGTGCTTATCATTATCTTATCATTTGGGGCATTATATATTGATTATTGGGACATAACCGGTCTTAGTAGTGGCTCAAGAACAATCTCATCGATTTATGTCATGGTAGTCTTACCATTGACCCAGAGGTATTGATATTATATTATGGATGGGAATTATTGATTGAACATACGGTTTGGGTGTGGACAGTATGATGAAATTCTTGGAAATTTATGACTTATTCCTTACTGAATTTGATTAAATATATGTGTGTTGTTAGCATAATCCTATGAACTCACTCAACTCTCGTAGTTGACACTTTTTCTCATGCTTTTCAGGTCTAGGGCAATAAGTTAGCTTTTGGACCGCTTCATGGATGATGTGTTTACTTGTTGTATGTGGACTAGTAACGCAAACATTTGATCTTTTGGTTATGAATTTGGTTATGTAATGATTATTAAACGTCAACTTGAATTTGTTACCTTTTTAATTTGAATGGCATTTGAAACTTTATGTTGATGTTTATTACTTAAATCTTTTGTACCATGTCGTTCTGTGGCATCTCGTGTTTCCGCTATAGTCGGGGTGTTACAGAAAAATGGTATCAGAGATCAAGGTTATAGAGAATTTTTGCTATAACCTACGTATTTTCCAACCGAGTCGAATATTTCTTAAACAATTGAGTCGATCATAAAGTATTCTTGTTTTACTTATAACCTACGTATTTTCCAACCGAGTCGAATATTTCTTAAACAATTGAGTCGATCATAAAGTATTCTTGTTTTACTTATACATAGCCTGATCAACTATGCCTAACTAAAAATTTAATATGGAATGATCGAAATGATTGTCTAAGAGATATTCAAAATGAGTCTTTTGGAAATAAGCTTTGAAAACGATTCTTGGTGCAAAAAGATACATAACCAAATCCAATGTTTGCATTACCTATTAGAACCCTTAGTTGATACCCCCACTTGGCTAGCATTACTTTGTCCATTTAGATATAATACATGAGAGCTATGCACAAGTTGAATTCTAGTCATTACTTAATTATAAATGGTTATGTCGGTCGTGCGGGTTGGGTTGGTCGTCGGTTGTGAATGGTCATGTCGTCGTTCGGTTGTTAAGCTTGTGAGTCGTGGTCGTGATGATTGGTTGCTTGTCGAATGGTTAAGGTCGTCTCATGGTCCGTCAAGTCGTCTTGCTGTCCGTAAGTTGCCATATGGGTCGTCAATGGTCAAGTCGGTCGTCCATGGTCGTCTAAGCGTCGAGTCAAGTCGTCATCTCACGCCTTTGTGAAACTTGTGTAGGAACGTCATGTCACGAGCAAGCAGAGCTTCCGGAACAGCCCCTGGACCGAGGAACTTGTACGGGTTTGTGGACTACTTGGAAGAGGAAGAAGGTAGGCACCTCGAGCCAGAGCAACCACCCCAACCGCTTCAAGAAGAAGACGAAGAAGAGACCGATCCATCGGAAGCCCCATCGGACGAGGATAATGTTCGAAGTGTTGTCCCTAGCCAACCTGAACGCCGCTCACCCTCGCCACCACCATCACCACCTGCCCCTAGAGCACCCACTTCGCCGAGGCAAGATGCACCTATGGACATAAGCGATGGGCGAATTCCAGCCCAAGACCCCTACTTTCAGCCGCGTCTTCCTCGTGATCATCCCTGGTACCATCCTGGGCATAGGCGTCAAGGAGAGGAGCCACACCGCCCAGTCTATGGAGTACCCCCTCCACCTCCTATTGGTATGACTCGCGAAGAAAGGGAGAGGGTGTGGGGGATAGCAAACGGGTTAAGGGATGCTAGAGTAAGAGTAAGGACTCAAGAGGTGATGATGGAAAGGGCCTTAGGAGTTATGGATCGAACAGGAGACTATGCGAGCTTGGCGATATCAGAAGTTCGACGAATCAATGAAGTGATATTCATTATGGGATGTGTGCTTACAGCTTTTTGCACTCTCGTAATAGCTCTCATGCTTAGGAAGTAAACCTAAGAGTTACTTTATTTATGAACTTAATTGATGTATGAACGTTTGTACTTTGTTTCCTTTTCTTGAACTTTCTATCTTTTGTGTGACGATGATCACCTAGTATTTGGCATGTAGCAATTTTGTGAACTCATATTGAATGATATATATGTAAGCTTGATGCCTCTCTATGGTTACATGATGTGTTAACCTTGTTGTGAAAGAGTTACCTCCATTATAAAAGTTATAGTTACAGCAGGAAATCAGTTCTGACCACTTTTAGTAGAACGGCCATATCTGGAGTTCTATTTCGTCTTTTGACCTGATTCCAATTGGAGGTGAAACTTAACTCATAGGGCTACGTTTCATATTTTATGAGTTTTGCCCAGATCGTCCATCTTAAGCCACTTTTACGTGCTCCAAGTTCGTACACAGATTCTGTATTTCTCTTAATTAACCTAGAAAGCATGGTTGATTGATTTTAGAAATTACCTAACCATTTATTTACTCATAATGACAAGTGAGCCGTAATTATAAAAAGGAATAGGAGTCGGGATATACGTATACATGTGTGTGCAAACGAACCCTCTATGCACTAAATAACTTTAGATATACTCGTGTGAGATCAAGAAGTCGTGAGTCGAGTTTATGTAGTATGATTCAATGAACGAATAACTAAACTATATTATCCTTTGTAGAGACATGGCACCACGAAGGACCGGCGGAGAAACAAGCGAAGAAGCCCAGCGAAGAGCCGAATTAGCTGAGCTTATCTCCCAGCAAATCAATGCCGCCATGCCAACCATTGCCACCCAAATTGCGGAGAATGTGACCGCTACACTCAACACGGCTAGAAGGCAAGAGAGAGGAGAGAATGCTATTGACAGGAACGCCTACAAGGCCTTCACGTCCTGCAACCCCAAGGAGTTTCATGGGACAGAAGGTCCTGTTGGATTGCTTACTTGGTTCCAAAGCATGGAAGCCAATTTGAACATCATTGATTGTGCGCCAGCGGACCGTGTTAAGTTTGCTGCTAGTAAGCTTCAAGGAAGAGCTCTTACTTGGTGGAATCTCCAAGCGACTACTAGGGGTCCTGCAGCAGTGAATGCTCTGACTTGGGAACAGTTTAAAGAGGAGTTGAAGCGTGAGTATTGTCCACGAGAGGAGGTGCAAAAACTAGAGATGGAATTCTGGAACCATGCCATGAGAGGACTGGAATTGGAGGCCTATGTGATCCGCTTTCATGAGTTGAGCGTGTTGGTGCCAGAGATGGTGACCCCTGTGGCTAAGAAAGTGGAGAGATTTATCTATGGATTGACACCTGAAGTTAGGTTGATGGTCACTGCAGCAAGTCCTACCACTCTTGAGCAGGCTATAAGCTTGGCAACCAGGCTGGTGAACGACCTGGTTAGGCGTGGGAAGTACACGAGAGGTGAATCAAGTTCAAGACAGGGTGGAGGAAATCGGTTTGGCGATCGAAAAGGGAATGGACCGGATAAGAGGCAAAAGATTGTGAGAAACTATGGGGTTGTGGATGCTAACCCCAATCCAAATCGTGGCATGCCTCCAAGGTGTAACCGATGTGGTTACAGCCACTTGGGTGAATGCAAGCGTTGCACGACTTGCAACCGCATGGGTCACCTTGCTGCTTACTGCCGGAGCGGGCCAAGGAATGAAGGACCACGAGGGGGATGTCACGAATGTGGAAGTGCAGATCATTGGAGGAATGCTTGCCCTAGGTTGAGGAGAGCACAGGGAAACCGTGGAAATGGAAATGGTAACCGCGGCAACTTCAGGAATGTTGGGAATCGCGGGAACCAAGCAAAACCGGGGAAATATTGGGAATCAAGCTAATATTGGGAATCAAGGCAACAACGTTAACCAAGGAAACCGTGGGAATCAAGGAGGTCAAGCCCGAGGAAGGGTGTATGCCATGGGAGCAAATGAGGCACGTGATGACCCTAATGTCATCGTAGGTACGTTTCCAATAAATAATGTTTATGCATCCATGTTGTTTGATTCTGGAGCTGAAAGAAGTTTTATTTCCTTTGAATTTAAAGAATTGATTGCTAAGAAACCTAGTGAACTAGAGGAAACTTATTATGTTGAATATGCTAATGGAAACGAGTATAAGACTAAGGAAATTATTGCTGATTGTAAGTTAACTTTGGATGAGAAGGACTATAGTATAGACTTGATTCCCATAGAAATAGGAAGTTTTGATGTGATAGTAGGAATGGATTGGTTGTCAAAAATGCGTGCTGAAATAATTTGTCACGAAAAGGTCATTAAGATTCCTTTAGATAACGACGAGGTGCTAATAGTTCAGGGCCATAAGGCGGGAGTCCAACCCAAGATAGTGTCGTCCATGAAGGTGAGGAAGTACCTACGGAAGGAATATCACACATACTTGGCACAAGTAGTGGATAAGCGAGTGAAAGATAAGGACCCTCTCAAGGTAGCTGTGGTTAGAGATTTTCTAGATGTGTTTCCGGACGAACTACCTGGACTTCCCCCAGCGAGACAAGTAGAGTTTACTATCGATTTAGTTCCCGGGGCAGCCCCCGTGGCTAAGGCACCTTATAGACTAGCGCCCTCCGAAATGCGAGAACTCTCGGAACAACTGCAAGAATTGCTTGATAAAGGTTTAATCCAACCTAGTTCTTCACCCTGGGGTGCGCCGATTCTCTTTGTCAAGAAGAAGGATGGATCTTTGAGAATGTGCATCGACTATAGAGAGTTGAATAAATTGACGATCAAGAATAGGTACCCGCTGCCGCGAATAGACGATTTGTTCGACCAATTGCAAGGAGCGTCGCATTTTTCAAAAATTGATCTTAGGTCCGGCTATCATCAGTTGAGGGTACGAGAAGAAGATGTACCTAAAACGGCTTTTAGGACTCGCTATGGGCACTATGAGTTCCTAGTGATGCCATTTGGTCTCACAAATGCGCCAGCCGTTTTCATGGACCTAATGAATAGGATCTGCAGGCCATACTTGGATAAGTTCGTCATAGTGTTCATCGACGACATTCTGATATACTCTAGAAGCAAGGAGGAGCACGAGAAGCACCTGAGGATAATCTTGCAGCTACTTAGGGATGAGAAGCTATATGCGAAGTTTTCTAAGTGTGAATTTTGGCTCCGTCAAGTCCAATTTCTGGGACACGTTGTGAACGAAGAAGGGATTCATGTAGATCCGTCTAAGATAGAGGCAATCAAGAAATGGGAGACACCCAAGACACCAACGGAAGTGCGTAGCTTCCTAGGTTTGGCGGGTTATTATAGGAGGTTCATTCAGGGATTCTCTAAGATTGCGGTACCTTTAACCCAATTAACCCAAAAGGCAAGAGAGTTCGAATGGGGTGAAGAACAAGAGCAAGCGTTTCAAACGCTTAAGAACATGTTGTGTGAAGCACCAATACTAGCATTGCCGGATGGAATGGAAGGATTTGTAGTATATTGTGATGCGTCGAATAAAGGGCTAGGGTGCGTACTAATGCAAAGAGACAAGGTTATTGCGTACGCATCCAGGCAATTAAAGCCACATGAGAAGAATTACTCAACACACGATTTGGAGCTAGGAGCCGTAGTGTTTGCCTTGAAGATATGGCGACATTATCTTTATGGAACCAAGTGCACCATATTTACTGATCACAAGAGCTTACAACACATCTTCGATCAGAAAATGTTAAACATGAGGCAAAGAAGGTGGATGGAGCTACTTAACGATTACGAGTGCGAAATTAAGTACCACCCAGGGAAGGCGAATGTTGTCGCTGACGCCCTTAGTAGAAAGGTGAGCACTAGGGTGTCGAAGACAAGAATTTATCACTTACAGGTGAAAATGTCTCTAAGGGACAGATTCTTAGAAGATCAAGCAAAAGCTTTTGAAGGGAAGAACATTGAAGAAGAGGCATTGAGTGGAGTAGAAACAAGATTCGATAGGGATGATGAAGGCATCTTGTATTTCAAGGGAAGAGCTTGGGTCCCAAATATCAACGGGCTGAGAGAGGTGCTAATGAATGAAGCTCACAATTCAAAATACTCGATTCATCCAGGAGCGGACAAGATGTACCAAGGTCTAAAAAGGGATTTTTGGTGGCCTGGGATGAAAGGTGATGTAGCACTATATGTGAGCCGATGCATGACTTGTGCGATGGTTAAAGCTGAGCACCAAAAGCCAGCTGGACTTTTAAAGCAGCCGGAAATACCCGAATGGAAGTGGGAGCAAATAGCAATGGACCTAGTAACGAAATTGCCTCGGACAAAGAAAGGTCATGATGCTATATGGGTGATTGTTGATCGTCTTACGAAATCAGCCCATTTCATCCCCATCAAAGAAGATTGGAACACTGAGCGTTTAGCACGTTTGTACGTTGAAAAGATTGTGACATTGCATGGTGTACCTCTGTCCATAATATCCGACAGGGATGGTAGGTTTACCTCACGTTTCTGGGGTCTTGTGCAAGAAGCAATGGGCACTACGTTAGCACTAAGCACGGCTTACCACCCACAGACTGATGGGCAAAGTGAGCGTACTATACAAACATTGGAGGATATGCTAAGAGCTTGCGCATTAGAATTTAGTGGAAGTTGGGATGAACACTTGCCATACGCAGAATTTACTTACAACAACAGTTATCACTCTAGCATACAGTGTGCGCCGTTTGAGGCTCTATACGGACGTAAATGTAGATCACCCATGTGTTGGATAGAGGCGGGCGAGAGAAGCCTAGCTACCGTTGATTTTGTCCAAGAAACAACGGACAAAGTGGCAATTATTAAAGAAAAGCTTAAAGCCGCGAGAGACCGGCAAAAGAGTTATGCGGATAAAAGGAGGAAGCCCCTAGAATTTGAGGTTGGCGACAAGGTACTATTAAAGGTGTCGCCATGGAAGGGAACCGTAAGGTTCGGCAAAAGAGGAAAGTTGAGCCCCCGATACATTGGGCCATTCGAAATTATTGCTAGAATAGGCCCTGTAGCCTATAAGTTGAAATTACCCCAAGAATTGGGAGATGTTCATGACACATTCCATGTGTCAAACTTGAAGAAATGTGTGGCGGATGATTCGAAGGTAGTTCCACTTGAAGAGCTACGTGTGGAAGATAAGCTCCAATTTCGTGAGGAGCCAATAGAAGTTCTCGATCGCGATGAGAAACGCCTAAAGAGGAGCAAGATCCCTATTGTTAAAGTTAGATGGGATACGAAACGCGGACCAGAGTTTACGTGGGAGCGCGAGGACTTTATACGCGAAAAATATCCGCACTTACTCCCTAAGCAAATTCAAATTCCGAGACGGAATTCTTCTAAGGGGGTAAGGATGTAACAACCCTACTTTTTAAATATTATATATGAGCTAGTTATGTTGCCGTTGATCTCGCAAGCCATAGTTATACTTAAAGCTAGTAGATAATGCCCCTAAATTAGCAATCTAAAGCTATTGTTCAATTCTAAATATGAATTATAAAGTACCATTGAACAAAAATTTGTTTATGATCAATCGGATTATCTAAATAATAATGTAAGTCTCACAAGTTGAGATAACCATCAAAAATCCTTATAATTGTCCAACAAATCAATCATCAAACCCCCCCCCCCCCCCCCCCCCCCCCCCCCCCCCCCCCCCCCCCCCCCCCCCCCCCCCCCCCCCCCCCCCCCCCCCCCCCCCCCCCCCCCCCCCCCCCCCCCCCCCCCCCCCCCCCCCCCCCCCCCCCCCCCCCCCCCCCCCCCCCCCCCCCCCCCCCCCCCCCCCCCCCCCCCCCCCCCCCCCCCCCCCCCCCCCCCCCCCCCCCCCCCCCCCCCCCCCCCCCCCCCCCCCCCCCCCCCCCCCCCCCCCCCCCCCCCCCCCCCCCCCCCCCCCCCCCCCCCCCCCCCCCCCCCCCCCCCCCCCCCCCCCCCCCCCCCCCCCCCCCCCCCCCCCCCCCCCCCCCCCCCCCCCCCCCCCCCCCCCCCCCCCCCCCCCCCCCCCCCCCCCCCCCCCCCCCCCCCCCCCCCCCCCCCCCCCCCCCCCCCCCCCCCCCCCCCCCCCCCCCCCCCCCCCCCCCCCCCCCCCCCCCCCCCCCCCCCCCCCCCCCCCCCCCCCCCCCCCCCCCCCCCCCCCCCCCCCCCCCCCCCCCCCCCCCCCCCCCCCCCCCCCCCCCCCCCCCCCCCCCCCCCCCCCCCCCCCCCCCCCCCCCCCCCCCCCCCCCCCCCCCCCCCCCCCCCCCCCCCCCCCCCCCCCCCCCCCCCCCCCCCCCCCCCCCCCCCCCCCCCCCCCCCCCCCCCCCCCCCCCCCCCCCCCCCCCCCCCCCCCCCCCCCCCCCCCCCCCCCCCCCCCCCCCCCCCCCCCCCCCCCCCCCCCCCCCCCCCCCCCCCCCCCCCCCCCCCCCCCCCCCCCCCCCCCCCCCCCCCCCCCCCCCCCCCCCCCCCCCCCCCCCCCCCCCCCCCCCCCCCCCCCCCCCCCCCCCCCCCCCCCCCCCCCCCCCCCCCCCCCCCCCCCCCCCCCCCCCCCCCCCCCCCCCCCCCCCCCCCCCCCCCCCCCCCCCCCCCCCCCCCCCCCCCCCCCCCCCCCCCCCCCCCCCCCCCCCCCCCCCCCCCCCCCCCCCCCCCCCCCCCCCCCCCCCCCCCCCCCCCCCCCCCCCCCCCCCCCCCCCCCCCCCCCCCCCCCCCCCCCCCCCCCCCCCCCCCCCCCCCCCCCCCCCCCCCCCCCCCCCCCCCCCCCCCCCCCCCCCCCCCCCCCCCCCCCCCCCCCCCCCCCCCCCCCCCCCCCCCCCCCCCCCCCCCCCCCCCCCCCCCCCCCCCCCCCCCCCCCCCCCCCCCCCCCCCCCCCCCCCCCCCCCCCCCCCCCCCCCCCCCCCCCCCCCCCCCCCCCCCCCCCCCCCCCCCCCCCCCCCCCCCCCCCCCCCCCCCCCCCCCCCCCCCCCCCCCCCCCCCCCCCCCCCCCCCCCCCCCCCCCCCCCCCCCCCCCCCCCCCCCCCCCCCCCCCCCCCCCCCCCCCCCCCCCCCCCCCCCCCCCCCCCCCCCCCCCCCCCCCCCCCCCCCCCCCCCCCCCCCCCCCCCCCCCCCCCCCCCCCCCCCCCCCCCCCCCCCCCCCCCCCCCCCCCCCCCCCCCCCCCCCCCCCCCCCCCCCCCCCCCCCCTCCCCATACCCTTATGAGGCCGGCCCCCCCCCCTTCACACTACACACACACACAAATTCAAAATACACTCTTCATTCACTCCCTTGGAACTCACCACTTTTCTCTCAACTCTTCACTCTTCTCACACACTCTCTTTTCTCTCAAATCTTCACTCTTCTCACACACTCTCTTTTCTCTCAAAACAAACTTCACTCTTCTCACCCACTACTTTTCTCTCAACTCTTCACTCTTCTCACACACTCTCTTTTCTCTCAAAACAAACTCTCTTCTCCCTCCTCTCTTCTTCTTACCTACGGCCAAAAGGAGAACAAGGAAAAGGAAAGCTTAAATCAATATTAACACTTACTAATAATAAGGGTTTAAGTTAGTTTGATAAAGGGTTAATCCAAGGCATATTCAAGGGTTGTTCTAGGCTTAGATTCAAGGTATTATTGGGGTTTGAAGGCCACAAAAATCTGCCCAAAATCTTCATCCAAAACCAAGTCCAAGAGGGTATAATCTTCATCCTTTTTACTAGATCTAATCTCGTTTTTGTTTATATTCAAAGGTTTTATCAAAAACTCATACTTTCTTCTTGTTTTCTTTGTAATATACACTTAATGAGGGCAAAGTTGATAAGGGTTTAAGTTAGTTTGATAAAGGGTTAATCCAAGGCATATTCAAGGGTTGTTCTAGGCTTAGATTCAAGGTATTATTGGGGTTTGAAGGCCACAAAAATCTGCCCAAAATCTTCATCCAAAACCAAGTCCAAGAGGGTATAATCTTCATCCTTTTTACTAGATCTAATCTCGTTTTTGTTTATATTCAAAGGTTTTATCAAAAACTCATACTTTCTTCTTGTTTTCTTTGTAATATACACTTAATGAGGGCAAAGTTGATAGGATCTTTCTTTCCATGCTCATGCATGTCGAATCTAATAAGAAAGATCCAAGGATTCAACAAGTTTAAGACCCAAAAGTGTGGTTATAGATTCGTAGCTTTTAAAGTAACTTTCTTGTTGATAGATCTATATGTTTTTGTATATTTTTGAAGAGTATATTCTGAGATTTTTCATATAAAAGATGTTTTTGTATTGTTGAAAGTTAGATCTATAAAAGTTGATAGTAAAAAGTGTTGATTCGAATGCATATATGCTAGATTTAAGAAAGTTGGATCTTTTGTTGGATTATGAGATGGATATGGACTTGTTATAAGTGAAAAATATGTTAATATGAATGTTAATATTCTGGAAAAATTGGTAAAATATCAAAGGTATAAAGATTTAATCAAAGCATGTTAAAATAAGCTAGAAATCACAAACCGAAAACACGCAAAAATGCATTTTGAGCACACACATGCACCATAATCTTATGACCAAGAAAATATGATAAACCTACTGGAAAAATGTTGGAATAAAAGCACAAAACTCAGATCTATTGGTCCATGACAACAATAAGCTCAAAAATCACCTTTTCGGGTCAAATAATCACTAACCGAAAGCACTAAATTGCACATATCACACCACCACCACTCTCACGATTTTGGACACCAAAATATGATGAACTTTCTGGAAATAATGAAACAAGAATGAAAATCCATTTTGAAGCACTTTAATTGCTCAAGAAATGAGGCTAAAATCACTATTTCGGTAAACGATTTTTAATTATAAAACCCTCAAAATGAGCAAGACACAAGAGAGGTTGAATTGATATGATTTTGTATGGATAAAAGTTGCCTAAAAGGCCTGAGATTTTTGGCCAAAATGTTTAGTGGTGATTTCTATGAATTTTCATGAATTATTGAATTTAAATAGTAATTAAAAGACATAAAAATCCATAAATAAATTATGTAAATCAAGAATGAAGTTAAATCAACTTAACCATTGATAAAAATAATTAAAACCTACTGGGGAAAAATAATCAAAAGACAAGAGACATGTGTTACATAATTTTGAAATAAATAATTTAGTAAAAACAATTAATTAAGTATTATCATTAAAATAAAGGAAAAATGCACAAATAAAAGTATAAAAAAATGAAATTATAAATTAAAGAGCATCTATGTCAGTAGATAATTCAAAGGAAATTATTCATAATTTATAAAGACAATTATGACACTTAAAAGTATTTTTAAGAATTTATTTAGCAAATAAATCAATAAAAGTGAATAAATAAATAATTAAATATTATTAAATTAAACATATATTTACAAACCAGAAAATATACTTAAAATAATTATATTATGAGACCACTAATGTCAAATATCATTACTAAGCAAAGTGTGCAATGGAAATCATATCAATCCAAGCCAAACTACCGAAATTCCAATAAACGTACAAAAACGTATAATGAGAAAACGACTCTTACCACCAAATCTCTTATACCCAAACAATGAGAACATCATAATGCACTTAAATTCCATAATCTAATAACAACCAAAGATGGGCAAGTCTACTAGTATACATCTCATGATCTAGCTCACTAGTTCATGTCACGCGAACTTACACCGCGATTATATACGTTATGGTTTAGGCTTGCTTGAGGCGCAACAAATCTAAACGGAGGAATCGCGTTTGAACAGCCCCTATTCACTCTCTAATCAAGTGAGTCATAGCCCCCTTTCAACTCTTCACTCTTCTCACACACTCTCTTTTCTCTCAAAACAAACTCTCTTCTCCCTCCTCTCTTCTTCTTACCTACGGCCAAAAGGAGAACAAGGAAAAGGAAAGCTTAAATCAATATTAACACTTACTAATAATAAGGGTTTAAGTTAGTTTGATAAAGGGTTAATCCAAGGCATATTCAAGGGTTGTTCTAGGCTTAGATTCAAGGTATTATTGGGGTTTGAAGGCCACAAAAATCTGCCCAAAATCTTCATCCAAAACCAAGTCCAAGAGGGTATAATCTTCATCCTTTTTACTAGATCTAATCTCGTTTTTGTTTATATTCAAAGGTTTTATCAAAAACTCATACTTTCTTCTTGTTTTCTTTGTAATATACACTTAATGAGGGCAAAGTTGATAGGATCTTTCTTTCCATGCTCATGCATGTCGAATCTAATAAGAAAGATCCAAGGATTCAACAAGTTTAAGACCCAAAAGTGTGGTTATAGATTCGTAGCTTTTAAAGTAACTTTCTTGTTGATAGATCTATATGTTTTTGTATATTTTTGAAGAGTATATTCTGAGATTTTTCATATAAAAGATGTTTTTGTATTGTTGAAAGTTAGATCTATAAAAGTTGATAGTAAAAAGTGTTGATTCGAATGCATATATGCTAGATTTAAGAAAGTTGGATCTTTTGTTGGATTATGAGATGGATATGGACTTGTTATAAGTGAAAAATATGTTAATATGAATGTTAATATTCTGGAAAAATTGGTAAAATATCAAAGGTATAAAGATTTAATCAAAGCATGTTAAAATAAGCTAGAAATCACAAACCGAAAACACGCAAAAATGCATTTTGAGCACACACATGCACCATAATCTTATGACCAAGAAAATATGATAAACCTACTGGAAAAATGTTGGAATAAAAGCACAAAACTCAGATCTATTGGTCCATGACAACAATAAGCTCAAAAATCACCTTTTCGGGTCAAATAATCACTAACCGAAAGCACTAAATTGCACATATCACACCACCACCACTCTCACGATTTTGGACACCAAAATATGATGAACTTTCTGGAAATAATGAAACAAGAATGAAAATCCATTTTGAAGCACTTTAATTGCTCAAGAAATGAGGCTAAAATCACTATTTCGGTAAACGATTTTTAATTATAAAACCCTCAAAATGAGCAAGACACAAGAGAGGTTGAATTGATATGATTTTGTATGGATAAAAGTTGCCTAAAAGGCCTGAGATTTTTGGCCAAAATGTTTAGTGGTGATTTCTATGAATTTTCATGAATTATTGAATTTAAATAGTAATTAAAAGACATAAAAATCCATAAATAAATTATGTAAATCAAGAATGAAGTTAAATCAACTTAACCATTGATAAAAATAATTAAAACCTACTGGGGAAAAATAATCAAAAGACAAGAGACATGTGTTACATAATTTTGAAATAAATAATTTAGTAAAAACAATTAATTAAGTATTATCATTAAAATAAAGGAAAAATGCACAAATAAAAGTATAAAAAAATGAAATTATAAATTAAAGAGCATCTATGTCAGTAGATAATTCAAAGGAAATTATTCATAATTTATAAAGACAATTATGACACTTAAAAGTATTTTTAAGAATTTATTTAGCAAATAAATCAATAAAAGTGAATAAATAAATAATTAAATATTATTAAATTAAACATATATTTACAAACCAGAAAATATACTTAAAATAATTATATTATGAGACCACTAATGTCAAATATCATTACTAAGCAAAGTGTGCAATGGAAATCATATCAATCCAAGCCAAACTACCGAAATTCCAATAAACGTACAAAAACGTATAATGAGAAAACGACTCTTACCACCAAATCTCTTATACCCAAACAATAAGAACATCATAATGCACTTAAATTCCATAATCTAATAACAACCAAAGATGGGCAAGTCTACTAGTATACATCTCATGATCTAGCTCACTAGTTCATGTCACGCGAACTTACACCGCGATTATATACGTTATGGTTTAGGCTTGCTTGAGGCGCAACAAATCTAAACGGAGGAATCGCGTTTGAACAGCCCCTATTCACTCTCTAATCAAGTGAGTCATAGCCCCCTTTCAAACTCTTTTATATGTTTACTTACGGGGTGAAAAGCATGATTAATTAAAATGGCTTTATCTTATGAAATGATTCTTTGAAACAATGATAATGATATGGGAATTATATTGTATGTTCAACGTGTTATATGTTATATGATGAGCTTGAGTACTGTCAAACGGTGGTCCCCTGTACACTACTATTAACTCATTTGAGGCCTGTAGTTAGAGGGTTGCGCAACTAGGACTTGTCCCCTCATCCACTATTATAGGTAACGGTGGGATGTTTGGTCTGCCTTTGTGGTCACCTTCATCGCCAGTCTGGCCTCGCGGTGCTCTAACTACTATATATTTATGGGCGTCTCCATGGCACGACCCTTGGTTATCTTTATGCACGTGATTGACAGCATGTGCTTATCATTATCTTATCATTTGGGGCATTATATATTGATTATTGGGACATAACCGGTCTTAGTAGTGGCTCAAGAACAATCTCATCGATTTATGTCATGGTTTGAGGCTTTTGACTAAAAGAAAATAGAGGTAGAAATGTAGCATTTTGTGGGCGTTTCACTGGCCCAAAAAGTTGAAATAGAAAAGAGACAATTTTAGATTTGTTATGAAAATGTAAATGAATTTGTTTCTTTTATTGCTAATTATATTTTTATCTATATATATATATTTTTCTAACAACGAGTTAGTAGTTAGCAGTTAGCATTCGAGACACCATAGTTACATCCAATTGGACAGTATGCGGTGCTCGAACCACGCATGTCTGAGATGAAACCCAACAATCTCGAAAACTTTTAATAATCCACTCTTACAAATGTAGGAAGTGAGATTCGAACCCTGGTGGATTTTCTCAAGGTCAAAGACCCTAATAATAGTTTTAGTATTATACTTCCAGTTTTTTAAAAATGGTATATGATGTGTGTTAAATCAAAGAAATCTGAGTATAGTTGCTTAAGAAGTCATATTTTTTAGAAGTTCTTGAGTTGATTTAAGGATGAAAAACTATCACTAAATCGATGCACTTGAAGCATTTCACATTTCAAAACAAGGTAATAAATCAATTTTAGTAACCTGTATATATGTATGTAACAACACAAAATTACAAAGATCACAATCAAAATTTGCATATAAGCCTAAAGCCCACAACTTAACTACCTTTGTATTCAAATGACGATCTTTTCCCTTGGAAATCATCCACCTTTTGATCTCATTTCCTGTATACCCCATATAAGCTGCTACCCGTATATTTCTTTGTACACCCATGTTAGTTCTGATACAAAAGTTACCTTTGACTCGCTACTCTAACACTCATCGGTTTCCCTTAAGCTTTTGACGATATTTGTGCATGAGATATCACTACAGGATGGTTCATTTAACGGGGAAATTTATAAGTGCGAGTGTTTTACCTTGGGGAGAACTGGCTATGAGAAATAGTAGCAACCGAGTCAAAATCATTGTCATCATGCAAACGTTGTAATGTTGCTTCTAGCTCGTGGGTTTCATCGTCGTCCATAAACGGCGGATTAGAGGGAGGTGGTAGGGGTTCATCATCTTTTACTAGCATTTTTAGTGCCATTGATATTGCTGGTCTTAAAGATGGAACTTCTTGGGTGCACAAGAGTCCTACATGTACCACTTTTATGGCCTCCTTTTTAAAATTGCGCTTGGCATAAGTGTGAAACATTAAGTTTGGATCAAGGATGTCTTCCACTGTACCTTGCTGAAAATGCCTCCATGCCTGTTACAAAAAGAAGTTTTTTAAGAGAATGTTAGTGTTTGGAATAAATATTTTAAACTGATTGGTTCAGTTTGTGATTTGTGGTTCCCATCCAAATTTGGTTCTCGAATACCCCATCCGATTCTGTTTGGTTCTATTCAAGGACCTTTGCAACTCTGTTACGTTTGGAAAAAAACTGAAACCAAATTAATTATGGCAAGTGTATGGTTCTAGCTATGCATTTAGGGAGATGGGTACTAGGTCAGAGCGGGTTCAGGTCAAAAGGGGTAACTTCCAATGTAGGTCCAAACGGGTTGGGTTGACCCACCAACATTTATTTAGATTTACAAGTAGTTAATGTTTTAAGCATTTGAAAGCATAATGGAGACTTTCAAGTTTCAACCCGTGTGACCTGAAATTTAGCCAAGGTTAGAGATTTTGCACTTTTGACCTATTGGAGCAAATACACACCCAAAACGACCACTTTCAGTAAATGGGTAGAAATTCAGAAAATGAAATTTAATACTTACAATTGCCACTAAGCTGTCTGAGTATTCAGAATTTTTGCTTCTGTTGTTTTGTATTCCAGTAACTATCTCTAACAACAGCACACCATAGCTGTACACGTCTGCCTTTTCGGTTAACTGACCAAGGGCCAAATACTCTGGAGCCATGTATCCACTGGTAAAATTGAAAAGGTAAATTACATCAGATATCTTGTTTAGGCATCTAATGAATGCTATTTCTTTTTCGCTACTTATAATGTGATAGAGAAACAAAGGAAAATACATCAGTAGTTTTTTTTTCCGTTTTCATTTGGTATGCATACTAGAAGATAATGTGAATAAAACATTTCTCTAAGTGCGGGTTGAAATAATTCAGTGCATATTTCTCCAGTTTAATAAGGTTTTATTAATAATCTATGTGTTAAATGCGGTTTAAAAATCTATAATATTAAGGAAGAATTTCATATATATGTAGATTTAAATTTGTATATTATAGAGTATAATTATACATATTTGATTCTTAGAGGGCTAATTATGTTATTAGGTTAGCTTAGCTAATGATGTATATACCCATGTAATTGTTCATTTGATTCAATTCAATGAAAATAATTTCCCAAAGTCTCTTTCTACAATTTGTTACAATCATACTTTTTTTAGAGTAGCAGTAACACATAGCATCCATTAACATACACTTCGGAAAGTTGTTGACCTGTTATATACCTCTTCGACTCATTAGCAAGTTCCCTGTTTACCTTGACCCATTTGAAATCAATCGTAACCCAAGTCAACCAATTTTATTATATAGGCTCAAATTGCTACTTCTACATTCTACAATAGAGAAAGATGGGGGAGGGGGTATAAGGGAACTTACAGTGTTCCTGCAATGGCAGTGCTGATATGACTCATCTCTCCTTGAAAAGATCTGGCCAAACCAAAATCAGCTATCTTTGCACGAAGCCTCGAGTCCAACAGAATATTAGCAGCTTTAATATCCCTGTGAATGATCCGAGACGTCGTGTTCTCATGAAGATACACAAGACCTTCGGTTGTGCCGATGATGATATCAAATCTCTTCTCCCAACTTAGTTCCTTACCTTTTACTGAATCTGCAATAGGATAATCTCAATTCCCTCAATTTATGAATGCATGATTCTTAATGAGAAGATACGGTCTAAAGTAGAGGTGGCAGAACGGGCAGGTTGGGTAACAGATTGAAGCAGGTACTTAACGGTGTGAGTTGAAACATGTTGGCTTGAATTCAAACACTTACAGTCCAAAATTTGTAAGTTTTATTAACAACTAGTGTATTAAAGATATGTTATAATTTTCTACTTTCTTTTCCTTGAGGAAATGCCATGCTGGTTCCAAAGGAACTCCGGGTCAAGGGTTGTCTGAAAAATTAAACTTTTTTGCTAAATTTTATTCTAACCTTCTTATTATAAATGCTTTAGGAGGTTTTATATGCAATGAAATACATCTTAGGCAAACTTTGACCCGTAACCTTTTTAGCCAATTTTATTTCTTTTTATCCCTTTGACCATATCAGATAGAATTTACCCTGAGCAAAATCTTTCTTAAGTAAATGGGTAATAACGGCCACTTCTAGTCTATAGTATAGGCAGAATGGTGGACATGATGTTTACTCAAATCTGTTGTGTTTACCAAAGATAAAGCGATCGAGGCTCATGTTCGGTAGATACTCATATACAAGAAAACTCTCTGGCCCTGAACAGCTGCATCCTAACAGCCTGACCAGGTTTTTGTGTTCAACACTGCTAATCATGTTAACTTCATTATAGAAATCCGCTGCTCTGAATTTGTTGTTGAAGAAAAGCCTCTTGACAGCAATCTCTCTTCCATCTGGAAGAACTCCCTAAGATACATCAGTAGAATAAAGTGATTATAATTAGCAGGTAAAACCAGTGTAAAAACTGTTAACCTTGTGTTAAACAAAATAAAAGATTTTGACAAGATGTAATGTGACATGAGGTACTACCTTGTAGACGACCCCAAAACCTCCTTCCCCAAGCTTATTATTATTATCCCAAGAGTTCGTGGCTTTCTCAATAGTGGAATATTTGAAGTTCAAACTACTATCAGTGAGAATCTTCGCCAATTTCTTGGCATCATACGAACCTGAACATTATTATTTGTAAAGTTGACGATATCAGTAGGTTGCTTGTGTAATGATGCATTCCCATATATTATATATAATAATGGTTTCTACCATTATGTAGGTGGCAATTTCGACATATATACTTGTGCTGTTCTCAATGAGTCAATGGAATGGGTTAGTTAGGGTCATATCAGATCTCTGATGGGTCAAACAGGAAAAAAAAAAGTCTAAACAGAAAAGTGCTGAATGGGTTATGCATGAAAAAGCACCCAAAGTGTATCGTTTAATGCAAAAAATTTATATTGTCACGAAATAACTTCTGTAAACACATCTGTCACACTAATTTTTACAAAATTTCTGAACTTTTGGACAAAAGAGTTCCAGGTCAACCTGACTAAACCTGTTTAGACCATTCCAGAAAACTACTAATAAGTGTTCTGTCCCAAATCCATTTTGACCCGTACTCAACCCACTCAGTCACCCCATTTTACCACTTCTAATATGTAGGATGAAAGCATGCTTTCTTCTAGGAACTCAAATGCTAGTGAAGATTGTTCCCAAATGGTATGTACCTGTTCTCTTCCGCTGTATCCATCTTAGTCTCTGGATATACAAAGCAATCAACAACGCAACTACAAAAATCGCGATGGAACTAACAACGGCTACTGTAACAGCTATCATCCTCCCTGAATAACCAAATCAACAAAGAATATCTCATGGCGGAGCCCTACCAAGAATACATCTTACTCATCACTATCAAATCCACAAGTTATTGATTTTTCCTACCATCCTAAACTTCATAAGAATTTTAACATAGATAAAGTTTTGGCACCATTTACTAGTAGTCTTTATCAAGCTGAACAATACAATCAAATTCCTAATTATCATTTTATAAAAAACAACTCATAAATTTGGTTACCTCGGTTTCTGCGTATGACTGGTATAGAATTGAGAAAATCGGTATCAGAATACCTCATGAAACATCCGGTCATCAATGCTCGCCCCTCAGACCAAGGCAAGCATTTCAATATTGATCGAGATGCTGCCTCTAAGCAAATCCTGCAAGAACTTGCATTCAATGTCCCCCAACAATTTGCCAACACATAGGCCGACTCATTTACCAACCCAGGAGGCTTCACTCCTTGTCGTGCAAAGTAGTCGACACTTAACAATGCATCCCTTGCAGCATTCGACACGGCCCTCCGTGCCGAAACTTGAAATCCACTACTCTTCCTTGTGGTATTCCCACAAATAAAAGTGTCATTAGGTCCAAGATACTCATCAAAAAAGCTGTAGTTCTGGAATCGCATATAACAACCATCTTGATAAAGAGTAGCACCAGTATAAGGAAAGCATCGGGAAACAATGTAATGCGCCGAGTCAGTGCATAAGATACAGTCGGTCGGAGAAAGATCGCCATAACATTGAACAAGTCCATAATTAGCATCAGGTCCTGTACCCGTAGTTGCTGCTCCAAAAAACGAAGATTGTATTTGGGCGCCAACCTTCTCCATTGTTTGGATAAAATTCTGGGCGAACACTATTTGATTGTTTTCTGTCTCATTATTACATGATAATCGGACGATCTGGTTTCTAGGCACCCCTTCTAATCTATCAACCATAAGTAAGACGATGATCAGGTTCACAAAAATATATGATCGCTTCATCCTCACTGAAGTAAAACGAACTTGTTCCAATAGCCCGGTTACAGATATATCTTATCTGATTCACTTTCCTCTTCATTTACAGAGGAAATATAGCGTTCTCAAAGTATCCTTTCTGGCAGTTAGGCTGTTCAAGGCAAAATTGTGCATTAGGTAAATTCTTTGTGTAGAAGCAAAGATAACAATACGATGACAGTGACGCTCACTTTGCCCGAATTAGTTGCAACACACCTAAATATAGAAAATTCAAACTTATGCACACATTGTCAATAAATGACTAAAATTACTTATATACACATCAGAAAATTCAAACAAATATTGTATTACTGTTGAGTAGATTATCATCACTAAATAACAATTAAAAAAATAACTTGCAAACAAATTCGACAGTGGACTATTTATTGAGCTAATGTATACATAATAATACATAATTTAACCGTGTCAAATGCATTTGTATGTATGTATGCATAAGTGCAGTTCAAATGAGAACTACCACAAAATTATGTGTTAATTCGCATATGAAAAAACGTGGAGATGAAAAGAAAAAACCAAGCTGAAAAACATGTTAATTCACATGCTACTAAATAGCCCAAAAGAACATGGAGTTTTCTTTTCATAGACGTTAATACTATGGAGAAGTATATAGTAAATGACCGTTTAAAATGATCTTCTTTTAGAGAGCGATTATATGTATGTACAACACAATACTGCCTCTTATTCATAGCCCTTACGGCTACAAATAGCAAAATCCAAAAAACATATGGTTTGACATGTTTTGTAAAACTTCTTTTTTTTGTCCATTCCCACTTGATTCTACAAGTCTTTTTACATGTGAATTAACACGTAATTTAGTGGTTCTTATCGTCGAAGGTTTAAACAAGAACAAAAATAAGTCAAGTAAATAACCACAAAAGTATATGTTAACTTGACTGTTTGAATTAAATTATATGTGCTGAGGTCTTGTTGCCCTCACACCCAAAGGATTCAGCGTGTACATTTAATAAATTTCATTGACAATCGATTTTTTTTAAATTAAAAAATATTTGCAGCACTAATCATTTTCTCTTCTCTTAAATTAAATATAAAAGAAGAAGAAGAAGCAAAACACGAAATTACGGATTTAATCTACATGTGATTTGATCCGTTCACGTGTAAACTATATACACCAATTCGGATACATATATATACATAAAAACATGCTATGTTGAATATAAGAACACAAAAAAGAAGCACATATACAAAGTTATAAAATAACAAATACTATTTGAAAATGAGCTTAATTGTAGTATATCAACATTATTATTATGGAAGAAGAAGCTCAGTAAAAACACAACAGCAATACTTATTTGGAAGGATTTGAATACAGATAACGTAGCTGCTGTATGTAATAGATATAGATAGATATATATATATATACATCATGATTAGTAGTATATATTAAAGGTAAGTATTAGAAACAATCAGCTAGCTGAAGAATTGAATCATTGGATTTGGATTCTTACCATAAGGAGTTTTTTCGGAGCAAAGTTTGTAAATCAATGAGAAAAGTGTGTGTGAGAGAGAGATATTGGGGAAAGCAAGAAGCAAGCAAGCAGTACTATTGAATTGAATTGAATAGAATAGAATATAGAAAGGACGGGTGATGTGAAGTAGAAAACAAAAAGGAGTCCACATAGCTCAACGGCTGTTCTCTGTTTTAACGCAGACGCGATTGACCATTCTGGGGTCATGTTTTATAACGAAAATGATTGATATGCTTAAATAATAAGCATAAAGATGTGTCTAAAAATTTAGGGTTGATATGTGGCATGATTAAAGGTATAGATTAAGAAACAGAATGAATGTTATACATGTTTCATTTATTGAATGTATTAGGCATGTTTTTAGGTATATATATCATTATCGTTATTATAATAATAGACAAATGCCCGCGCCATTCGACGGTGTGGCGATGGCCGTGGCGATGACAGTGGCGGTGGTGGCGGCGACGGTGGTGGCACTGGCGGTGGCGATGACCGTGTGGTTATTAATCTAAAAGTAATTATAAATAATATTATATATATATATATACAAAAAAGAACAGCCTTAGCTACAGTAACTCCCTGACGTCAGCTGACGTCATCTATTTTGTCTTTTTTATTTTTTTTTACGATTGTATACTTTTAAATTTTTTTTATTTTTACTACTTAACTTTTGGTTTTTTAACTTTAGTCTAACATTTTGTATACAACTTAGTTTACTTTTAAATTTTTAAGTTGCCGTTGATTGAGTTCTCGCCTAATAATTATCAAGTGATTATCCTAATGGCCCCCATTTACGGCACTCTAGGGTAGAGAGTGTCATTCTCCCTTA
This sequence comes from Erigeron breviscapus, assembly GCA_034093135.1. Taxonomy (NCBI): domain Eukaryota; kingdom Viridiplantae; phylum Streptophyta; class Magnoliopsida; order Asterales; family Asteraceae; genus Erigeron; species Erigeron breviscapus. The sequence goes on along the minus strand of CM067171.1, from coordinate 39,663,872 downwards.
GATTGGAGCTTTCTCGAGAGCTTATTGGTAAGTAGAACGTATTTCATGTTTGTAACGTACAACAGTGTTGGCGAATTCTACTCTTCATGTGCCTATGAAAGAAAATCCGAGTGAACAAGAAACTTAACGTCGAGGAAGAGTCGGTGAGGATTGTGAACCGTGAGGTCAAGAAACTAAAAGGCACACATTACACGATTGTCGAAGTCGGATGAAATACTACACGTGAAAACCGAATACATTTGTGAGCAAGAGGACCATATGAGACCTAAGTACCTTAAATTGTTAAATAACTAGGGTTTTGTTGAATTTCGGGACGAAATTTCCTTAACGGGGGAATGATGTAACATCCGTGAACTTTGACCGTTTGACTTTACGCGTAATTTGACTAACAAAATGTATTAACGACTTAATTGAGTTCATTTTGAGACATAATGACGTACGATATGCTTAACGGGTTGATTGACCACTTATTTGACGGTACGATACTAAACGTTGCGAGGAAACGTTTGATTAACTAGTAATTGAGATGGGTCAACCCGTGGATCTTACCCACACCCATGACCCACCTACTTTACCCAACCTTATCTCTCCATATTCTTCCACCATCTCTTATCCATTAAATCATTCACCCATCTCACTCTCTCTCTAATTAAACACACACACACAAACTCTTGCATCTCTTTCTCTCTAGATTTTCTTCATCATTAAATGTTATTTGGTATAGATTTAAGCTAACATAATCATCTTTATCATCATCTAAACATCATATCTCAAATTTGGGTTTCAAAGTGCAAGAATTCCTTCAAATCGGGTCAATTTCGGGTTTGGACTTTTGGAGGTGACCTTGGTAAGTTAAATCTATCTTATAATTTCCATTTTATGTTGTTGAACATGATTCTAGCCAAACCCAAGTGTTCTTGAGTCAATTTGCAAGTCAAAAACGAAGTGGGTCAAAAATTAGGGTTACAAAGTGGGTAATTTAGGCCAAATTCGGATTTAAGCTAAAAATGGTTGTTTTGAATCAAGTTTTGAAGTGGGTTATGTCTAAATATGTTCATACAAGCTGCAAAAATGAGTTCCAAACCTCCAAGAACCGATTTTAGGTCAATTAGGGTTTTGTCAAAAGTCAAAACGGGTCAAGAACAATTGATGCATGAATTTGGTACTCTAGATCGAAATTGTGATATGGGTTATGCTTGTTTATGTTCATTTATGTTCATCCATGTATAAAAATGAGTTTTGGACCTTTACAAATCGTTTTGGGAGTCAAAGTTGGTGTTTGGGTCGTGTTAGTACCTGGAAACTGAGAAGTTGTGTCGTAACTTTGGAGAGTTGTGTCGCACCTTTCATTTTGGCTTCCCCACTGATCAAAAGTTACGCCGCAACTTTGGAAGGGTGTGACGCAACTTTCCCTCCTTCGGCAATTGACCTTAATTTCGTTTAACATTCGTAACTTTTAAACCGTAAGTCCAATCTTAACATATGACCTATCGATAGAATCGTGTGAGAGTCTACTTTATCATGGGTTCATCCATTTGGGATGAATCTAAATTCATTTCTAAGAATGTTGTCCTAAAGTGTTGTTGTTCTTGGGCGGGGAATCGTTTAAAGCATTTGTGGCATTATGGCATGATTTAAACTAGCTAGACATTACCGTTAGAATAACTTGTGATATGTTTATATTGTAAAGTAGGTTGTGATCGTTGTTGAAGTTTCGGTTATGGACATTTGACGATCGTTGGACATTCATAACATGATCTTAACTTGTTATTGCTTGGCAAAGGTGAGTTCCGTAGCTCCCTACTCAATTGAGATTCGGGCTGAAAAGTGTACACATACGTGCTTGATTGGTTGATTGATTGGTTGATTGGCTTGAGTTACGATTTGTCTCATGTACTTGATGACATTATACGGGTACTATACGTACTTGATGACATTATACGGGTACTATACGTACTTGATGACATTATACGGGTACTATACGTACTTGATGACATTATACGGGTACTATACGTACTTGATGACATTATACGGGTACTATACGTACTTGATGACATTATACGGGTACTATACGTACTTGATGACATTATACGGGTACTATACGTACTTGATGACATTATACGGGTACTATACGTACTTGATGACATTATACGGGTACTATACGTACTTGATGACATTATACGGGTACTATACGTACTTGATGACATTATACGGGTACTATACGTACTTGATGACATTATACGGGTACTATACGTACTTGATGACATTTGGGTGACATGAGAACAATTGAGGGACATTGATGGACATGATAGGCATGATGACATATAAACGGGTGCCCTAAGTACTTGATGACATTTGGTATGTTGAGGGACATTGATGGACATGATAGGCATGATGACATATAAACGGGTGCCCTAAGTACTTGATGACATTATACGGGTACTATACGTACTTGATGACATTATACGGGTACTATACGTACTTGATGACATTATACGGGTACTATACGTACTTGATGACATTTGGGTGACATGAGAACAATTGAGGGACATTGATGGACATGATAGGCATGATGACATATAAACGGGTGCCCTAAGTACTTGATGACATTATACGGGTACTATACGTACTTGATGACATTATACGGGTACTATACGTACTTGATGACATTATACGGGTACTATACGTACTTGATGACATTATACGGGTACTATACGTACTTGATGACATTATACGGGTACTATACGTACTTGATGACATTATACGGGTACTATACGTACTTGATGACATTATACGGGTACTATACGTACTTGATGACATTATACGGGTACTATACGTACTTGATGACATTATACGGGTACTATACGTACTTGATGACATTATACGGGTACTATACGTACTTGATGACATTATACGGGTACTATACGTACTTGATGACATTATACGGGTACTATACGTACTTGATGACATTATACGGGTACTATACGTACTTGATGACATTATACGGGTACTATACGTACTTGATGACATTTGGGTGACATGAGAACAATTGAGGGACATTGATGGACATGATAGGCATGATGACATATAAACGGGTGCCCTAAGTACTTGATGACATTATACGGGTACTATACGTACTTGATGACATTATACGGGTACTATACGTACTTGATGACATTATACGGGTACTATACGTACTTGATGACATTATACGGGTACTATACGTACTTGATGACATTATACGGGTACTATACGTACTTGATGACATTTGGGTGACATGAGAACAATTGAGGGACATTGATGGACACGTTTGACATTATAGAACTTGCATGATACTTATTGCTACCGTTATTACTTGTTCTTGTTTATTATGCTTATTCTAACTACCTTGAGTAGCTCATTTTGTGAATACATGTGTGATGGACATTGTGGTCATTAATGGACATTTGTGGTGGGTTGAGGGACATTGATGGACATGATAGGCATGATGACATATAAACGGGTGCCCTAAGTACTTGATGACATTAAACGGGTACTATACGTACTTGATGACATTATACGGGTACTATACGCACTTGATGACATTTGGGTGACATGAGAACAATTGAGGGACATTGATGGACACGTTTGACATTATAGAACTTGCATGATACTTATTGCTACCGTTATTACTTGTTCTTGTTTATTATGCTTATTCTAACTACCTTGAGTAGCTCATTTTGTGAATACATGTGTGATGGACATTGTGGTCATTAATGGACATTTGTGGTGGGTTGAGGGACATTGATGGACATGATAGGCATGATGACATATAAACGGGTGCCCTAAGTACTTGATGACATTATACGGGTACTGTGACAACTCGTAATTAATTAACATCGGGTTAGTCTTAATCTCAATTAGACAGTCATTAGACGTGGAAATTATTAGACTTTTGGACTTTTGACTTAGTCAAATTAGACGTATCTTGATGACGTAGACTATTAGCTATCTAGACGAATGTCGAGTCTTAATATATAACTTTAAATTAATATTTAAAGGTTATGTCTTGTACAAAATAAATAGACTGTCTGAACTAAATATTATAAAGTTCACTTTGACGAAACTTTATTGACTTGTCTTGATTTAAATAACAAAAGGGAAAATACCTTTACTTTAAATTATAACCTTTTAGTCATACGGTATTTAATCGTAAGCATTTTACCGAATAAAGGGTACCAAAATATCAATATTTGGCCACATAGGCCGGTTCTACAGTGTGTGGAGGGAAAAGAAACAACAAAACAGCCCCTCCCCCCTCTTTTTCTTTGATCTGTCGACACACACACATAGAAACACACACACAAAAATCTCTTGAATCTCAAATTTAGTTTTGGCAAGGAAAACAAAGGAGAAATCAAAGGAAGTAATCACTTTGCAATAATAATTAAGGTTTTAACATCATCATCATCACCATCTTCATCTTTGTCACCTCAAGAACATCAAATTTTGGTAAGTAAACTATTCTCAAACTTTTGATTCGATTTAAATTCAATCTAAGGGTTTATTTCAGTTTTGTTAATTGAATTAGAGGGCTTTGAATATGATTTGAGTTTAGGGTTTTGTTAATTTAATGAAATTTCATTTGAATTAGGTTTTGGAAATCAAAAGTGTTGGATTTGTGAAATGGCTAGTAAAATGGTTTGTTTCCAGGTTATTTGACCTGTTGGTACTTGTTATAATGAAAGGATTTGAAATGGAAACGATTTGGTTTGGCGAAAATGGTCAAAAACTGCATTTTTGCTCGTTCAGGTCTTATATCACGCCGCGATCCCTCCAGGTCGCGCCGCGAGGTAGTAGAAAATAAGCATCGCGCTGCGACCCTCCAGGTCTCGCGCCGCGATGTAGTGTAAATCTTGAATCGCGCCGCGAATGGCTCACCTCGCGCCGCGATATTTTTGTCTGTTTGACATTCTCAGATTTTTGACGACTTAAATCTTGAACTTCGTTTATACGAATTGGTACTTTAGACTACCTTATAATGACAATGTCAATGACATTAGAAATTTAAGTCAAATAAAATGGACGTTTAAATCACATTCTTGGTCGTGGCATTCTAGGGTTGATAGCTAAGTAGTTGTACGTAGGATACTTGTCGTCGTGAGATTGGATCCTTACCATTGGTACTCATATCCTAGGTTTTGGATAGACGTGGAGACTAGACTTGCTCATTCTCAAGTTTGCTCGCCCTTTTAGCTCCTTGATCGCTAAGGTGAGTTTATGGCGCCCTTTTTCCTTTTACTTTGGGCCTGAAAAGCATGTACTGTATACACGACTACTTTATAAATGATTTGTCTTTGTCTATGCCATGAGATTTGGTAAATTAAATCATTTGTCTTATGTCTTTCCATGTTGACGGCTGTCTGAAAAATGTGTATACATGTCTTATGAAATATTGAACTAAATGACTTTGACTTGCCATGTTGTCGGCTGACTAAATTGTTCTTTGTGTTTGACGAACTAAAATGTTGCCCCTATGTAGTTATTGCCATTATGAGATCCTAATGGTTGTCGTGTCAGTTTTTGTGCCTGACTGTCTTGGTTCTGGTCCGCACCCCATTATAGACGGGAGACCTGTGCGAGGTATACTGGTCAGCACCCCATTATAGACGGGAGACCTGTGCGAGGAAAATTAGTCTTATTGTCGGACCTTGCTCCCGACTGTTTTGTCTTAATAACTACGTGTCATTGTGTGCTCCCAATGACGACTGGTATTTTAGTCAAACACACTGTAAACTCACCAACTATTTCGATAGTTGATCCTCTCAAATTTCATGCTTTTCAGGTGACCAACAGTAAGTCTTGGAATCGTATTTGGCATTATAGGGCCATTCTTTTGACATTGGACGTACAATTAGCATCAGACATTTGAGGACTCTCATGTTATTAGCTTTAATTGTATTAGACTGTCCAATTTATTGAACTCGTATTCAGTAGGCCCAGTTCCAAATGAGGATGACTTGTATCCGTATTTTTGGGGTCCACATTTGAACGATTGTACTTGTATTGAACATGTATTGGCATTAATGGATGTAATCTCTATTTACCTTCTAATTAGTACGCAATTATTTGTTAACCCTGTATTTCCGCTACAACGGGGTGTGACAAAAATTGGTATCAGAGCCAAGGTTATAGTTAATACAGAGTTTTTCCGCTGGAAAAACTCAATCTATAGCCACTTTCGTTTCAAAAGGGAATCTAAGTCTACTAAGGTTTAGGATACTTATTTCAGGAGTTATATTATTTGTCTATAATTAGACCTAGCCTGATCAACTACGTCCCGATTATGTAAAATAATATAAGGCTCGAAATAAATATCTTAGACTTTGTATATACGTTATAGTTTGGATTATACTCACAACATACTGTAGATGTGGTGGGAAGGCTGCGGGTGACCCTATATATAAGCATTGAAGGTATATTGTTAGGAGTAGAAACCCAAATCGTATGTGTATACATGGGACTTATATACGTGATAGTTTGGATTATATTAACAATATACTGTAAATGTGGTGGGAAGGCTGCGGGTGACCCTATATATAAGCATTGAAGGTATATTGTTAATAGAAACCCAAATCGTATGTGTATAGTCTATACAAAGATTTCTTTGAAAAATTTGTATGCTGCGTACTGTCACATCCATTTGACTTGTACTGTCTCATCCATTAGACTTATATGGATTCTTTGACTATCCTTTCAGACTTGTCATGTCGGACGGAGCTAGCTCTTATGCTGTTGTTCCTGGTACTCCTCAAGTTCCAGTTGTAGCAAACTCCATTCCTCGTGTTCCCCACTCTTCTGAAGAGGAACAATTTGAGGCTTCAGGCAATGAGTCTCGCCCCATCAATCTGGTGTCAACATCCAGTGAATCTGGAAATGAACATGTATCTATTCATGTTCAACCATCTCTGTCACTGGTAGCTCCATATCAGAGGAGGACTACCGAGGGAGCTCATCTGCCTTATGCTCCTCGAGACCCTAATGCTCTTGGTCCTTCTACACCGGTTCAGGACAACCATGTGTTTGGTCCCTCTTTTCTTCTGGGCGATCCGTATGCTGCGGGTCCCTCCAGAGTGCCTGTTTACAATCCCAATGCTGCTGAAGTGATGCCAGTTGCTAATGCAACTGATAGGTCGGAATATTATCTCCGACAAATGTCAAGCATGAACAACTCTCTCATCCGTACTAGAGAGGCTATAGAGAATCAAGCTCAAGCGTTGACTGGAGCTTATCTTCATGCTTCTGATGCTATGACGGTTGCTAAGGAGGGGAAGGAGACTGTTAGAACGTTGGTCTGCATGCTGTTAGTTGTGGTGACCTTGGTTGTGGCTTTGCTAGTTGTTGTTCTTTTCAAGATGTAATCTTGTAGTAGTTATGTATTGTAAGCCTAGAACTTATAACAACTCATACTTTTGTACTTTGAGTTGTAGTCTATCTGTTGTGGATGTAGTTCCCACATGTCTTTAAGTCGTATTACTCTTGACTATGTAGTCTATCGTTGTGGATGTAGTTCCCACATGTTTTGAATCGTACCTGTTAGACTATGTAAATTTTGGACCTCAATGAAATACGATCGTCTTTTTGGCTTACATACTTGTTCAAAACTATGTCAATTGCTTATCCTTAACTCGAGAAATTATGACGTTCCATATTTCTTGTCTTGTCTAGTACTTGAATTCATACAATTTTATAATTTATGACTTGCATGGTACTGTCATCTGTCTTGCAAAGCTACTTTCCGATTTACCTTTTTGGGAAATCTCCAAATGACATTTTTGTTCATGTCGTAGACTTATGGCTCCCAAGATGCGAAGCAAAATCCAGAAAAAGGCTCCAAGTAAGAAAACTGCTCAAAAGAGAGTTACTCGATCAACTCCTAAATCCAATGGAGCTGAACAGGAAGAACATGTGATCCAGCAAAGACCAGAAACTGTTGCTGCAAATGTGAACACTGGTCCTGGATCTACCACACATGCTGGCGGGGAAAATAATATGGTGGCATTTGTGACACAACAACTGTTGGCCGCTATGCCTACTTTAGTCGCTCAGATCACTGCAAGCATGAACGCCAATAATAATCATCATGCTGACAATAGTAACAACGTGGAACCTACTGCTGAACAAGTTATTCCTCGAGTTCATCTGCACGGGAGTGACTTTAAGACCTTCACTTATTGTAAGCCAAAGGAGTTTCATGGCACCGAAGGTCCTGTCGGACTAATCAATTGGCTAGAAAGCATAGAGGCGGTGCTTCATATCAGCCGTTGTGCCGAAGAGCACAAAGTAGAATATGCTGCCTCTCAATTTCAAAAGCATGCCTTGTGATCGTTGTCGTTGGACCGATCAAAAATATAAACTAAATACCAATAACTAGTATGGGTAAGTCGAGTATCGTATCCTCAGGGAATCATGGGGAAGTGTTGAACAATTTACAAACTTGATTAAACTAGGCATAAACTTAAAATTGATTGTTGGATTGATTTGATTAAAACTAAAAATGATTGAAACTTAACAATAGAATTCAATAATAAAAAGAGTAGACCATTCTCACGATCCCAATTATGCTTTCAAAAGTATAACCTAACTTATATTCGTTGGAAATCACATAGACATGATTCGTTATAAAGCTTGGAATGAATGAACGTTAAGGACTAATTGATTAGGTTGTTATGATTCACGATAATGAAAACCGAGTAATTGACACAACTAAATTATTTATCCATTAACAAGATTACAATTTCATAAGCGATTATTCCAATAATTAATGATTAACAAGAAATTGAAATCAAAAGATAGATGGAATTCAATCAAAGTTATAAACAAATAATCATTCATTCAAACCAAATAACATTAGATGCAAAACACTAATCAAGAATTAAACATCTAATCCAACTTAAATATAAGAAAGGTTGAATACAATTGTCTTACATAATTGTTCACATGAGAATGATCTAAAGAGAATTAGCCTATCATCTTCATCAATGAATCTTCAATTTGGATTTTCATCTCCATGGATTTGTGATTTTTTTTTTTTTTTTTTTTTTTTTTTTTTTTTTTTTTTTTTTTTTTTTTTTTTTTTTTTTTTTTTTCTTTTTTTTTTTTTTTTTTTTTTTTTTTTTTTTTTTTTTTTTTTTTTTTTTTTTTTTTTTTTTTTTTTTTTTTTTTTTTTTTTTTTTTTTTTTTTTTTTTTTTTTTTTTTTTTTTTTTTTTTTTTTTTTTTTTTTTTTTTTTTTTTTTTTTTTTTTTTTTTTTTTTTTTTTTTTTTTTTTTTTTTTTTTTTTTTTTTTTTTTTTTTTTTTTTTTTTTTTTTTTTTTTTTTTTTTTTTTTTTTTTTTTTTTTTTTTTTTTTTTTTTTTTTTTTTTTTTTTTTTTTTTTTTTTTTTTTTTTTTTTTTTTTTTTTTTTTTTTTTTTTTTTTTTTTTTTTTTTTTTTTTTTTTTTTTTTTTTTTTTTTTTTTTTTTTTTTTTTTTTTTTTTTTTTTCTTTTTTTATTTTTTCTTGTCTAGTACTTGAATTCATACAATTTTATAATTTATGACTTGCATGGTACTGTCATCTGTCTTGCAAAGCTACTTTCCGATTTACCTTTTTGGGAAATCTCCAAATGACATTTTTGTTCATGTCGTAGACTTATGGCTCCCAAGATGCGAAGCAAAATCCAGAAAAAGGCTCCAAGTAAGAAAACTGCTCAAAAGAGAGTTACTCGATCAACTCCTAAATCCAATGGAGCTGAACAGGAAGAACATGTGATCCAGCAAAGACCAGAAACTGTTGCTGCAAATGTGAACACTGGTCCTGGATCTACCATACATGCTGGCGGGGAAAATAACATGGTGGCATTTGTGACACAACAACTGTTGGCCGCTATGCCTACTTTAGTCGCTCAGATCACTGCAAGCATGAACGCCAATAATAATCATCATGCTGACAATAGTAACAACGTGGAACCTACTGCTGAACAAGTTATTCCTCGAGTTCATCTGCACGGGAGTGACTTTAAGACCTTCACTTATTGTAAGCCAAAGGAGTTTCATGGCACCGAAGGTCCTGTCGGACTAATCAATTGGCTAGAAAGCATAGAGGCGGTGCTTCATATCAGCCGTTGTGCCGAAGAGCACAAAGTAGAATATGCTGCCTCTCAATTTCAAAAGCACGCCTTGTGATCGTTGTCGTTGGACCGATCAAAAATATAAACTAAATACCAATAACTAGTATGGGTAAGTCGAGTATCGTATCCTCAGGGAATCATGGGGAAGTGTTGAACAATTTACAAACTTGATTAAACTAGGCATAAACTTAAAATTGATTGTTGGATTGATTTGATTAAAACTAAAAATGATTGAAACTTAACAATAGAATTCAATAATAAAAAGAGTAGACCATTCTCACGATCCCAATTATGCTTTCAAAAGTATAACCTAACTTATATTCGTTGGAAATCACATAGACATGATTCGTTATAAAGCTTGGAATGAATGAACGTTAAGGACTAATTGATTAGGTTGTGATGATTCACGATAATGAAAACCGAGTAATTGACACAACTAAATTATTTATCCATTAAGATCATGCGTTTTAGGCGTTTATCACATTCCCCAACTTAACCCTTTTTCGTCCCGAAAAAGACATTCATTATGTGACAAGCCAATCTACCATCTCATAATACTTCCTATCACCAAAGAAACACCATATAAGAGTTATATCAATTATACATACTTGTAAAACTCAACCTTCAAGCAATCTTCAAAGTACACTTGGGCGAAACTAAGCAATGCAAACCAAATCACATAACACAATCAACTCATAAGACTTACAACTATCAATAGATTTACGACTAGCAAATAGAAATATATAAAGGTGCAATTAAACCTAATAAACCTCAAGTTTGTCACAATACATGCATCACACTTCTCACAATTTGCACTCTCCTCGCTTCATATTTTGAGTGATTTAGCAAAAGATGTGCTAATATATATCTATGAAGCTCACAACCTATTATTGCAACACTAAAAGTCATAGGCTAGTGCACAAATCGAACCAAGACCTCATAACACCAAATTATCACTTCGGCATTCATACAAGATTGATGGAAATATGGAATGAAATACGGTAATGATTCTCTTTTGGGTGATTTACTAGAATGATTTTGGAACGTTTCACTTTGGTTCTTTTTGGTCAATTTACATGGATTTTCACTTTTGACCATATACTTTGACTTTTCAACCGGATATTGCAATTTTGACTTTGATTTTTGTTCTTTCTTTCAATTCATCATAAACAACACAACTTTGAACAATACTCGAATTTCATGGTGAAGTGAGGTGGAATATGGATTGAATTGTATGATTGTTTTCATCATTTTAAGCACATAATCCGGGTTAGAGGTCTCGACACGGTAAGTGCACTAGTTCTAACCTAGTGTACAATAATGGTTCACACAATATGATCATCACGAGAATTCAAGCTACGCTAACCAATCATTGACGAGGCTTTTTCTCTCATGAAATTGAAGGATATAACAGATATATAAGTGTGATACATGCATTGGACTCGCAATTGGCATATTACCCTTATTTGCACATTTCTATGTTTTTACTTGCTAGCAACTCTATCAAGACGCTCATAAGTCAACCATGTCATGCAACCTAGCCTACACTACCTAGCCCCACTTACATGTACAAATCCAATCACAAGAAAATCTCCTTTTACAAACATGTATAGCTAATATAACTCAAATATTTTGCCCCTAAGGGTCAATTCCATACTACAAGAAAGTAAATCAACATCTAAACTAGAAACATTATTGAAATTAACAAGAAAATTAAATCTACCTATGAAATTGAAAATGAAAAAACATAAAATAAACACATAGTCACATAGTCACACAATAAGGACAGAAAGATAAATGGAAGGTACCAATCACTGTCGTGGACCTTGCGGTCCAAAGATCGACTCTATTAGGCCCCGATATAGAGATTGGGCCTCAAATGGATCAGAGGCTGCTGGTGGTGGATCATTCGAGCTCCCCTCAACCCGTCCAACACAAGAATGTCTCGGGAACCACTCAGAATCGTGGCTCTGAGGATAATATGGATGGGAGGTAGGAACATACGGCTGCCTGTAATCATATGAAGGAGGAGTCTCCACATAGTCAAGTCCCGCAATGTGGTCCTGGTGGTGGCGCACTTGCTCAAAATACTCAAATTGTTGTCTCTTATCCTGTTCATGAGCATATGCCGTCCCTAACTCATAACTCCTCCGCTGCACACCCTGCTGAGCAGTCATATCCCACATACTCCTCTCATAGGATGTCCACTGATTATAATCACTAGGCTGCTCATAACCAAAACTCGGCCCAGTACCTCCTATCCCAACTCCTAACAAACCATCTCTCCTTCCTTCAACACCCCCTCTAGCTGCACTAGACTCACCCCTCTCATTAGCACGCATTTGTTCCATTTGTTCTATCGCCTCCTCCCTAGTAACCCCAGCCTTAGGAGCTATCAAATACCCATTGGTTTTCAAATCCTTAAGGAGTTTAAACTGTGGATGATCCTGAAACTCCCACTCATTCCCTTTCAACAACCTCTTCATGGAATAAGGAGTATTACTCAAATACTCCAAATTAGTCTCCTTTGGAACTACCTTGTGAATTTGGAGGAGGCGGGCGATGAGTTTCAGGTGAGGAATGACAAGTTTGTTTCTTTTGTTTCTTGCATCCCAAATGTTAGACATTACAATTTGTCTAAATGATAAGGCTAGGTTTCCCGTGACCAAGGCATATAACACAATAACATCATGGTGCCTAACCATGCTCTTGTCACTAGTTCGGGGGCACACATTCCAACTCAAAATTGACATGATTAACCGGGGTAATGGCTTCAACAAAGCACGCTCCATCCTAAAGGTTGTACTCAAATTGTCTCGTGTAACATCAAAAACCTCAACAAGCATATCAATCCAATTATTAGGTGTTTCTACCCCCGTTAAATACTTCTCATCCACATAAATAAAAGCCCTCCCCGAAGTAGCACCCGTGTCAAATTTGGTTATCTTATCTAAGGTAGCAAAAGACATTGTTACCTTTTTCCCATTAACCGTGCCTACTAACTTAGAAGTCACCGGGGGTTATTACCGGGAGTCAATTCTAGAGTACCCAACCAATTAATGATACCATCTAAATAAATCTCAGCATTATCACCATTATTCCAAATCAACACTTGTTTCCATCCCATTCTTTCAAATGCTTCAACCATCCCAAACCCCCTGAATTCTGACAAGACAAGTGTTCTTTCACCCAACAATTGATCCATCAAATTCTTGGCCTCATCCATCTTTTCTTTAAACAAAATCAATTTCCATTCATCGGGTAAAGTATGTAAAGGTATACCTTGTCTCCATTCGGGTTTTTCAACGTCAACCTCCATCTCTTCACTTGTCTGTGGTGAGTTTTCTTCTTCTGATTCATCTTGAACCATTGCCCTTTTCTTCTTGTTTGGTTGTTGACTTGATGAAGTATCACCTTTCTTGCTTAGACTCTTTATAAATTTTCCTGCTGCTTTCTTCATCCTATTAACAACAAAAACTAACCAAAAACAACAACCCTTATCAATGGTTAGTGAATTAAAGCAAAATTAAGAAAAATAAAAAAATAAATTCGAAATTAATCTTACTTTAATCTTACAAACGAATCTGAAATTGAACAAATAACGATAGGGGTTTTGTAGCTCTTGAAAAACTATGCAATTTAGACCCTAAAATTATTTGATTTGATGGAGAATTGATGGATTAATTGATGATTGAAGGTTAGGGTTTTTGGAGAAAAAGAATGGGGAAGAAGGTGATATCAAGAGAGAGAGATATGCAGAAGAAGAATGTGTGGATAAAAAGAAAAGAGCATCGGTTGTGTGGATATAATTAAAAGATTTTTCAATTTTCGATTTTTATTAAAATAAAAAAAAATTCGATCTGGCCCTTACCGTACCTTACGCTGAAATCCGGCGTAACCTACGCCACCTTATTTTCAATGGACGTAACCTACACTCAAACTTACCGTAACTTACGCCAGAACAAAATCTCACACCACTTGGTTATCAACGACCGTAACTTACGCCAAGAATCGCCGTAACCTACGCTCAGCCAAATATAACTAGCGTAACCTACGCCATACTTTGGCGTACCTTACGCTCAGCCAAATATAACTAGCGTAACCTACGCCATACTTTGGCGTACCTTACGCCTCTTCAGAAAATGCAATTTTGGCGTCTTCAGGAGCGTAAACAGAATGATTTTGGCGTAAACTCTATTTGACACTTCCCGAGCACCGTAACCTACGCCCCTAGGGCCGTAGCTTACGCCCCCTTCAGTTTTTTTTTTTTTTTTAACTACAGCCACAACCTGATTTCAAAACTTGCAATTACATTGAAATTAAACTCCCTTCCCCAACTTAAAGGTACATTGTCCCCAATGTACACCCGAAATTAGAAATGAGTTAATCGGCTCAAAAAATTGCAAAAACGACTCACTTTTTCACCCAAACCGACCTTCCCCAACTTAATTCTCAAGCATAGGTGCTGAGAATTAAGTTCCTTGTGTGATTATGCAACAAAAAATACCAAAACAACTAAACAAAAGTGCACGAAAAGAAAACATACCGAAATTGAAGCTATAAACAAACAAACAACGGGTTGCCTCCCGTTTAGCGCTAAGTTCATTGTCCTCAGCTCGACATTACCTCAAATGAAATTCAAGCAACCTCATAGGATGGTGGACTTGAGATGAAGTTCACCATTTCCTTTGTAGCTCCATTGATGTCGGTTGCATCCAAATACGGCTTCAAACGGTGTCCATTGACCATTTGCTTCACACCATCTTTTGGATCTTCAATCTCAATCTCTCCAAACTTTCCAACTCTTGTGACAACATATGGACCCATCCACTTGCTCTTGAGTTTTCCTGGAAAGAATTTGAGTCTTGAATTGTAAAGCCAAACCTTTTGGCCAACTTCGAACACCTTCTTCTTCAATTTGGCATCATGAACCGCTTTCATCTTGTCTTTGTAAGTTGATGCACATTCATAAGCCTCATTTCTTAATTCTTCCAATTCACATAGTTGCAACTTTCTTTCCTTACCTGCATTCTCAAAATCCATATTAACGGCCTTAACGGCCCATAATGCCCTATGTGCTAGTTCCATTGGAACCCTTCCCATAAACCAACCGGTAAGGAGTAGTGCCAATAGGTGTCTTAAAAGCGGTTCGGTAAGCCCATAAAGCATCATTGAGTTTGGTTGACCAATCTTTTCTACCGGGTCTTACCGTTTTTTGCAAAATTTCTTTAATTTGCCTATTGGACACTTCTACTTGCCCACTTGTTTGTGGGTGATATGGAGTGGCAATCCGGTGGTTTATGCCATACCGTTTGAGAAGTTTTCCAAACTAAATTTTTTTGAAATGAGATCCCCCATCGCTTATGATCACACGAGGGATTCCAAATCTTGAGAAAATGTTGCTTTGGACAAACTTGCACACAACGGTATGGTCATTGGTCTTGGTGGCTATGGCTTCTACCCATTTCGACACATAATCTACCGCCACCAAAATATAGTAATTACCAAAAGAATTTGGGAAAGGACCCATAAAATCAATGCCCCAAACATCAAATATATTGACAACGAAAATGGGTTGCATGGGCATCTCATTCCTCTTAGTAATACTACCTAGTTGTTGACACCTAACACATTTTTTAACAAATTCAGCGGCGTTCTTAAAAATGCTAGGCCAAAACAAACCACACATAAGAACCTTATAACCTGTCTTTTGACCGCTGAAATGACCTCCACATGCAAATGAGTGTGCATGAGTCAACACCTCCTGAATCTCCTCATCCGGAACACACCTTCTCACCAATTGATCCGGGCCAACTTTGAACAAGTCCGGCTCGTCCCAAATGTATTGCTTTGCTTGTGCAAGGAATTGTTGGTTCTTTCTCTTGGCCCAATGCTCCGGTATCTTACCTACAGACAAAAAGTTAACAAAATTTGCATACCAAGGAACAACAGAAACGGTTAGTAAATATTCATCCGGAAATGTCTCGTTGATCTCCTTGGTTGAATCATCATCCATAGCTTGAATTCTTGACAAGTGGTCTGCCACCACATTCTCACTTCCCTTCTTGTCTCGGATTTCCAAGTCAAACTCTTGTAGTAGCAAGAACCATCTAATTAGCCGTGGCTTTGCATCCTTCTTTTCCATCAAATGCTTAACCGCGCTATGATCTGTGTACACTATAACCTTGCTACCACAAATATAAGAACGAAATTTGTCAAGTGCATAAACAACCGCAAGCAATTCTTTTTCGGTGGTTGTATAATTCAGTTGGGCATCCGATAAAGTCTTGCTTGCATAATAAATCGCAACGGGTTTCTTATCCACCCGTTGTCCCAGAACAGCCCCAATGGCAAAATCACTTGCATCACACATAATTTCAAAAGGCATGGACCAATTAGGTGATTGCAAAATGGGGGCTTCAACCAATTTTTCTTTCAAGGTCTCAAAAGCTTTCAAACACTCATTATCAAACACAAAAGGTACATCTTTCAACAACAAATTGCACAATGTTTGGTAATGACACTAAATCCTTTTATGAACCTTCTATAAAATCCGGCATGTCCAAGAAAAGAACGGACACCCTTAACATTGGTTGGAGGGGGTAAAGTAGAAATGACTTTGATTTTGGCCCGGTCAACTTCCATGCCTTTACTTGAAATCACATGACCCAAAACCGTCCCTTCTTGAACCATGAAGTGGCTCTTTTCCCAACTTAAAACCAAATTTGTCTCAACACATCTTTTTAAAACCTTGGTTAATTCATTGAGACAATTATCAAAAGTTTGGCCAAAAATTGAAAAATCATCCATAAAGATTTCTAGGGAATCACCGACCATATCCGAGAAGATACTCATCATGCACCTTTGAAAGGTGGCGGGAGCATTACATAACCCAAATG
>CM067171.1:39611254-39645827 GCA_034093135.1 Erigeron breviscapus | reverse complement strand
AAATACTGAGTCAGTTGGACCATAAGCTTTCTTTAAGAGTGACACATGGAAAGTGTGGTGCATTTGAGTTTCTTCAGGCAGATCCAACTTGTAAGAATGTTTAGTTCAAAAGAAGATTTTCTGATATGGACATTAATTTGTTTAAGTTTAGAAAATGATCTTTTAAATCTTATGTGACAAGTCAATGTTATTTGAAATCTCACAAGTTTCAGTGTTTACAAGTTATGAATTTAATTAATAACTTGGTGATCTTTTAGGGTTTGACAATGGAATGACCTCCCTTGATCTTTTATTAGAATCTTGAGTATTTCGTAATTGTTAATCCTAATTTTGTGTGTTTTCACTTGAATTTTCTGCATTATTGTGCCTTTGCTCTTGTTGCATTAATGAGTTTTTGGTAAGTGTGCAGTGTTCAGGTTAAGAAGATAAAGTTGGAGTGCTGATCTTTGTTGCAATACTGTGTTATTCATACTGATGATATCGTGGAGACAAGATTTTTGGTTTGAAATGACAATATTGTGATGCAAATATGAGCACGTGAAGGAAGAATACATGAATCTGTCTTTAGAGTATTTATTTACTTTACATTTCATGTATTTAGTGAAAATAATCAGTGTTGATACGTGTTTCTTTTGATTCCCGTACCTTGACTTATGACTTGATTTCGGAAACTTTATAAAGTTCTTCATTGGATTTTTGGACTACTCATTGTTTGTTAGTTTTGTAGACGGCATCTAATATGGGACTTAAGTGTTTCAAGATGGTTTGCGTCAAGCATCTCAATGATTAGAGACATACTCTCCGTATCATGGTCGTGGTTGGTATCGCTGTTAATATATTCATTGATTATTTTCAGGTTTGTTATTGGTTGATTTTAGACCTTGGGGTTCTGTTTTTAATTCAAGATTATAATGTTTGTAAAATACTTACATTATGATGATGATTTTCAGATAGTGGTACTTTTTGGTACAAGGCATGAACAAGTTGCTTTTAACGAGTTGTTGCTATGTACAGGATTAGGTCAAAGGGGTCGCATCGTGGAAAGTTTCGTGATGACGAATCTTGAAAAATTTTCTAAGTACAAACTTGTTCTTACGAAGATAGTGATTAACTTCGTTTGGAATTGTACTTTAGAAAATTGGACTCATTTTGTTACTTCTAAATTCGTTTCATTTGGTCTTAAACGAAGATAACCTCTATCTTCGTTCGAGTTGATTTTACGAAGGTTAACTTCGTTCTACCTTATGTTCGACCGACCTTTTTACCCGACCCGTTTTGACCCATCTTTTAACCATCTATATAAATATCAACTTAATTCGTTCTATCTTTTACATTTCCTTCATTCTTAAAGAAAAACGAATTTAAGCTGAATAAACCCCTATATTTTCATCAATTAAATCACTTGATTTCATTTGATTCTCTGCTTGTTGTCTCGATTATTGTTGAAATAAGTGATTCAGGTATATTATTGAGCATCGTCATTCACAAATCCCCAATTCTAGATTCTTGATTTTGCCCAATTTTTACATGAACTCATTCGGTTTTGATATATATATTTTTAGGGTTTAATTTCGTTTTTAATTTTAATCCATTGAATCCTTAATTCGTTTGTAAAATTGAAATGGGTTATGTTTCTTTTAAGTATTACAAATGTTTTTGTAATTAATTCTGGGCAATTCAAGTGTTCATCAAGGTTTTAAGAATCAAATAATTGATTTTGAAACAGACTGTCGTTCAGAATGGCTACGAACTTAGACTTCGTTTATCTCTACGAACTTAGGTTCTCAAACAGAGTGTACGAACTTAGATTTTTCCTTCAACTAACGAACTTAGGAGATTTTGTGACAAACGAACTTAGTAATGCTTCTAAGCTATCTTCGTTCATTGTTACCCAACGAACTTAACACCTATTTTCGTTTATTGTTATCCAACGAATTTAAAGTCTATCTTCGTTCATTCTTAACTAACGAACTTAAGGTCTATCTTCGTACATTTTTACCTTACGAACTTAAAGACTAATTTCGTACAGTTCCAACTTATGAGATTATTGATTAAGTTCATCTAAGACTGCTATTCATTTCTTGTGCTAATCCTATAATTGTTTTTCAATTATGATCTTGCTCCACGTCAGTTCTTTAAGAAGCACAATCTGGCCTTAAATCTGGATCCAGATCAACATAATTGTGAACGCTATCATGAAATGTTTGATTTTATTGCTCGTTCTAGGCTTTCTTTTGCATTCTGTGATTCACCTAGATTGTTGAGGCAGTATATCGATGACTTCTGGAGGACTGCTCATCAGGTCATGGTTAATGGTCGTAGCTTTGTTAGAGCAACTGTCGAAGGAATCACTTTTGATTTTAATGCTGCGATACTTCGTGAAATTCTACATTTGGGTGAAGAATCAGACGACGCAGTAGAATTAGCTTATGATTTTGACCTAATTCGTCGGTGTTTTCAAAGAATGGGTTATGTTGGTCAAATAAAGCTTCCTTTTGATAAGAGTGGATTTCAAGGACGTTGGAGATACCTTGCTTACGTGTTGTTAGTAAGTCTGAGCAATCGTAAGGCTGGATTTGATCAGCTTTCTGCTCAGATTTCTTCGCAGATGGTTGTTTTGGTTTATAATCGACCTTATCCGTTTTCAACATACTTCTATCATGCGTTTGTTGATCAAATCAATGCCAAGGCGAAGAATAGGTTTCTATTATATCCTCGTTTTGTTATGGCGATAGTTAGACATTTTTGTCCGAACTTGGTATTTGATCAAGGTCCTCGCTATGTACCACATGCTTGGCCTTTACGTATATTTGCTGATTTAGATGCCAATACTCGAAATGTAGCTGGTCTAAATAATCCACCCTTGTTTGGTCACTTAATTAATCCAAATTATCGATCTCGTTTTGAGAATGATATGTTAGTGGATGATGAAGACAATTCTGATCATGAGAATGAAAAAAGTTCAGATGATAGTTCGGATGGTGATTCTGATGATTCTGATAGTGGGAATGATGGGGTGATGATGTTGTTGAAGCAGACACAGATGAATATGATAGTGTCGCTGCTGATTCTGGTAATGAGCATCGAACTAAGATGGCTCATGATGTACCTGCTGCTTCAGGAAGTGATAATTCATTCACTTTTCTCGAGAAGATGTATCTGGTGCTTTACGCCGAGAGCGTCGGAGTAAGGCATGTCATTCTTCACCGGTTCTGTCTGAAACGAATCAATCTGTTCAAGAAGAAGTTAATCTGAATGAGAATGTTGATGCTGAACAAGAAGTTGTATCTGATTATCAAGAACAATTGGAACATAGAGATGTGGCATCAAGTCCATTACATGAAGGTACAAGTAATGTTGGACCGAAGAGGACACTGGATGTTTCTCTCACTTATCGCAGAGCTAAGCGTGCAAGAATTTTTGAGGATACTTCAGTATCTGCAGCTGCTGCTGATATTCCTGCTGTCTCAACAGCACCAGTTCCTACTGTTGCTGGCAGTGTACCGTTACGTCCACTTTTGCCTCCTGCCAGATTAATATTGCCCAGATTGCCTACTTTTCCTCCTATTCCTTCAGATTACTCCCTGGTTAGGCGTATAGATGTTCTTCAGACTCGTGTTGATACGTTAGAGTCTGATCTTACGACTGTTCGAGGTACTTTGACCTTTTTGATCAACTGGGTCAAGAATCAAGGGGGAGATGTTCCTGAAGAAGTCTGCAGATTATCAGCAGTTCAGCCAAGACG
This sequence comes from Erigeron breviscapus, assembly GCA_034093135.1. Taxonomy (NCBI): domain Eukaryota; kingdom Viridiplantae; phylum Streptophyta; class Magnoliopsida; order Asterales; family Asteraceae; genus Erigeron; species Erigeron breviscapus. Next base: position 39,642,082 of record CM067171.1, on the reverse strand, counting down.
TGAGAATGAAGATGATGATGCTGATAATGCTGGTAATAAGAGTGATTCTCGCCCAGTTTCTGACAAAGGAAAAGGGGTTGAGACTCAGGGGGAGACAGAAAGAGATACTACCCAAACTGGTACTTCTGGTGCGGGTGGTTCAAGTGCTCCTCGAGAGGCTGAAGTTATTGAAGCACTTGATTCAGGTAATTCTTCAAAATCGGTTGATTATTTAAGTGATGATCAAGTTGAAGCTGAAACTGAACGATTAAAGCGTGAAGTTAAGGAAAAATTTGGACATGACTATAATACCGAAGAAAATGCTTTTCATTCTGTATTTGATAACTTATTAGATAAACAGCAAGAAGCAGAAACTGAAAGAGAAAAAGAATTACAGATTCAAAGGCAAACAGCCTTGGAATCTGATTCTGATTCTGATTCAACTTATGATTTTGATAAAGATTGATAAAGTGTATATTAGGTTGCATGTAATAAGTTTACGACATGTAAATGTAATTTATCTTATTTCAATGCAATTATATTTCATCTTTATTATTATTATTATCATGATTATTCATTGTATTCCGGTGTTCATTTTGTGTAATCTTAATAGATGATACAGATGATACAAAATTACTCTTCGATGGTGATGAACTTGAGGAGGGTGAGCTTGTTCCTGAACCGGATATGAATATATTCAAGAAACCTTATGGGTTTGATGATGTTTGGGACTCAACTCCTGAAGACCCATCTGTGGAAGAAAGAAAAGAGTTGGAGATAAAGAGGAAAGAAGTTAAGGAAAGAATGCTTCAAACTTCAATTAGTAGCTCCGCTAAAGTTTTAAACTTCGTGGTATATGCTAGGATTGATGATGCATTGATTCCTTTTCATGGGAAATCAATTTGACAAGACCTTTTAATCCAAATAATTATCCTGTAACTCTCAGAGAAGATGATCCACTACATGAGATTGATAGACTTGTGCCTGGTCAAAGAATCAATGATTATATAGTCACATGGGATACTTTGAAACCCATCATGTATTGGACTCATATCTCAGATAAAGATGCTGCAAGATATAAGACAATAATCTGGAGTTGGTTTATGATGAAGAACTGAAGCTGTTTGTTCTTAAAAGACCAGAAGGTTGTCAATATCTAGCATGGCGTGAGAGACATTTCAGAAGTTTGTGTGAAGAAGACTTACATGAACTAGGAAATAACAGGATTATCAATCCAAGTAGTTATGGTCTTGCAGATGTGATTGGTAAGAATCTTCATGAAGATTTCAAGTTGAGATCGAATATGAAAGACTCTGAAAAACCAAAGTTTCATATTGAACCAAGACGAAAGAAGAAGGTGGTGAAGACCAGATAAAAGTGTTGAGTTTATTCAACGTGATATCAAATGTATGATCAAAGTCCCTGCCAAGAAATGGGCACAAGATGTCTTGGATAAACTGGATAATTGGGAGATTGATCGAAATTCTGGTGAAGCTAAGATGTATGCAGACTCAAAGAAGAGATATTGTTGAGAAGGATGTATGATCCAATGCAGTTGGTGAACTTCTCAAGAAATGATCAGAGAAAATTATACGATACTGAATGCTCATTTTTACCATTTTGGAAGAATGAAGAAGATCGATATCGTAAGATTCTCCAAATCTGCTTACATGAAAATATCCATGCAAATAGCAAACGATTGTTATTTGATGGATGATGAAGATTTTTGATGACTGAAGAAATCGAAGATGCTGCTGTCAAGAGGGAGTTTGTTGATGACATGTTGATGTGACAACAGCAACTTAGATTTGATTATGTCTTATTCATTATATGTAATTGATAGATTATGGACTTCGTGTTTTAGTAATGATTTTACATGTTTTGGTGTTATTTATATGTTTATATATGATGTTTGTTATGTATATCATACAAGTACAAACATAATATATGTTAGGTTTCTTGTACATAAAGTACTTGGAAATTAACTAAGCATAGATGTTGATGGTATTTAGTACTAACGAAGATAATCTTCGTTAGGAACTAACGAAGATAATCTTCGTTTTATGGGCTGGACTGCTAAGTTCGTAAGAACAAAGCCCAGCAAGCCCAATATCGATCGTGAACATATATAAACGATTGGAAACCCTAAAGTGAGGATTCCAGTTGATATTACACACACCAAAGGCGACTAAGTTCGTTTCTATGCTATAGAAAACGAAGATAGATTACTTAAGGCTGATTATATTGAGATAATTAGCAATATATTCGATAACTAATCAAACTAGTTATCTCGTGAGGATTCCGCACTCACGACATAACAATAGACGATCTCGAGAGCGATCAGTAGCTATCGAGGGACTCACAATGGTCAGAAGTATACCAAGACCCCAATCTTCTGTGACAACACCAGTGCAATTGCTATATCTCACAACCCAGTGATGCACTCCAAAACAAAGCATATTGACATCAGGTATCATTTTATTCGAGATCATGTTATGAAGGAGATATTGAAATTCATTTCATCCCCACTGACAAACAGTTAGCTGATGTTTTTACTAAACCTCTCGATGAGAAAACCTTTAAACATCTCATCAGCGAACTGGGAATGTTAAACCCTTAACTGGAGCTTTCTTTGTTATTGAACGCGTCAGTGACACTGATGAAGTTCTCCAGTTGAGGAGGTCCAGATAATCGTTGCTCGCCAGGCTATCGAACGCCTTTGTGATACTATCTTGGCACTAATTGATTTCTGGATCATCATTTTAGGGGGAAAGACTCAAAATAATTTTCTAACTAAAATTCATTTTTGTTTGAAAATGCAACTGGAGAACTCTCCAGTTGGAAACTGGTACTGGACTGATCCTCCAGTTACCAGGTTCAGTCTTTGTCTAAGTTTTATAACGTTACAAATACTTGGTCAATATGTGTGACACGTGATGATACTCGAGTGTTTTAAACCACTTGATATCGTGATCTGACGTGTTTGAAACCATTTTAGTACTTGACAACTGTTTGTATTGGGAAAACAAAAAGTGAGTGGGCGCGTGGGTAAGATAAGCCGTCGTAGCATTTAATGCTGACATGGAAGCATTTAATGTTTACATGGCAAATCAATATTTTATTTCAAAATTCAAACCAACTTTGTTGAAAATATCTACAAAAATGATTGTCTTTATTAAAATATAATTTTGGTGTTTCATTGGGATCTTGAATCCCTTTATAAATACCCTTATTTACTCCGAACTCATTTACTTTCTTCTCTTACATTCCTTCATTTACTTCCAATCATCAAAATTGCTTCATTTTTCTCTTTGCTTCACAAATTAAAAACCCTAAATCCCAAATTTCATTTTCATTCTTCTATGGCTCCTAGATCATCTCGTTCAAGAGATGTAAATCTCTTGACTGTTCCATATAATCCCTCACCAGATGTCAAAGTGGCACCTGGTGCCCCTAGTAGTGCTTCGGTCATCAAACTAAATCCAAATAATCCGATGGCCAGCCTACGAGGATCTCAAGGGTCCGATACCCTTATTGGTAGAATTCAAAAGTTTTGAAGAATTCTCCAATAGGACCCTCATTCTCTCTAAACCCACGTAAGTTGTTTCACAACTACTTATGTGAGTTTTGGTACACTGTCGTTCTTTCTTCCGATTGTTCCTCCATCAGTTTCACATTAAAGGATGGAACAATCCAGTGTACCTTGTCAACCGATGTATTGAGGGATGCCTTACGCCTCAATTACTGGAGAGAGGGTGAATCTCCAGTCGTCTTGCCCCCAAATATAAACTTTCGCCAAGTACTTCTTGAAATGGGACACAGGGAGTGTTTGGAGAATGGGGTGTTGAAGACAAAAGGTGCGATGACCATGAAGGGCCTTACACCTTCATGGAGGTATTTTTTCATCCACCTGGTGGAGAGCATGGGTGGGAGTTCTGGTGGACTTGACCAGATCAACTCCTCGCAAGCAGAGATAGCTTACTGCTTGTGGAACGGATTGAGAGTGGACTTTGCAGATATTCTGTATAGAAGCCTGGTTCAAAAGCTGAAGGGCACAAGGGGTGTTGTATTCCCTTTTCAAGGTTCCTCTCACTTTGTTTTAAGCAAATTCTGGGCAGAGAAGCATATAATAGTACAGATTCACCGTACACTGCTCCAGATATGCTAAGGAATCTAGACTCACTGGTATCTGAAGCTGGTGAGGTTAAAATTCCTGAACGAATGCAACTGGCATTCGCTTCAACTGATGCACCTCTTGAAGGTGAGTCAGAAAGGCAACTGGGCGGGCCTCAAAATAATGAAGGACCCTCCAGTGTGTCTAATGTTGTGGTTGAGGATAGAGCAACCATAACTGAAGCAACCCCAATTACATCTATCCCTGGTGAAGATACTTCGGTATCTGATCCACCAACAGATGCACCCATCCAGGAAACTGGGGAAGGTCATCTGGAGACTGACCAGGTAACTGGTCAGCCCTCAGTTACATTCATGGATCTGGACATGGGTGTTAATGACGAGGAAATCCTTATAGAATCTTTGGATTCTGAAGGTACTGAAACAGACCAGGAGATTCTTGATGCTTCTGTACAAGCTCAAGACCCTTCATCTCCAGTCTCACTTCCAGACGCATCAATTTCATTTTCACCACCACAAGTAAATGTGCCTATAGATATATCTTTACCAACATATTCCGCTCCTTTACCAACTGGGCAATTCTCACTTGCTCGAGAAATGCCACCCCCACCGTCGCCGTTGTTCACACCTGAGCATTCTCAGCATGAACAACAATTTGATTTTCCAGTCCTTTCTTCAACCACCACTCCAATTATATCTTCAACTGCTGGGTTGACAACTGGGGAGACTTCCATCAGTTTGCCTCCTCCAGTTGCTCCAGTAGTAACTGCTAGTGGTCCAGTGACACCTTCTTCTTTGTCATTGGACAGTCAAGTTGTCTCACTACAAGCCGATCTCCAAACCTTCTTACCAGGGTGGAGGAGATTCAGAAGACACTTGACAAGAACACCAAGTCATTCTCCAGATACCACAAAGATCATTTGACAAATATTAAGGTGGTCGATCTGGGGATAACAAGTTTTCATCTAATGAAGACTTGGTGTTCAAAAAGCTTAATGAGTTGGTCACTGGCTGCAACAATCTGGCTGGTACTCTAAAGGAAGCCTTTGACCTAACTCACTCCAAGGTCACCAGTTCAATCTCCAACTTGCTGGGAAATACTGTCAGAACTTCAGAAGTTGACTTGAAAGAGATTGAAAGGCAGGTTAAGGAACTAATGAAAGACCTGGCCTAGATGTAACTGGCCTTGGAGAGCAGTTGATGACTTCGGTTGGTCAGAAAATAGAGGATACGCTGGGTGCTAGAGAAGAGCATTTGATTGAAAGGGTGATGTCTGAGATCACCAAGCTGGTCACTCCTCAGGTTGATCTGGCCCCACTTACCAGTGAGATCAATCAGTTGAGAGGCAGCATAGAGAGTTTGAACACCCAGGTATCTCTACATGCTCAATCTATAGAGAAACTGACAACTGAAGTGGAAAATCTGAAGAAGATGGATGATGAAGTTAAGGATAAGGTTGTCTCTGGTTTGGACGAAGACTCCAAGATCTTGAATGCATTGAAAACTGGTCAAGAACAAGTAACTGCCAATGTTTTGACCCAGTCAAAAGAGACGAACCATTTATGGAGATCCTTCCGGATGATGTGTGGAATCTTTAAGGAGTGCAAGAACTTGCAATCGTGGCAGCCTCTTGACCGGTTGCCATCTCACCCCTCTGAATGAGAAGGTATTCGGGCAGGTCTAGATGCTGCCAAGGGGGAAAGAAGTCAAGTCCTTGCACCAGTTGCATCTGGAAGAACCTCAACTGGAAGAGAATTGGTTGTGGCTACCAGTACTGAAGCTGGTGAGCAAAGAGTGGGTGGATCTGGTGATGTGGGAGTTAGGGGGAATGTGATGGACAAAGGTAAAGGTTTAGCTGGTGATGCATCTGCCCAGCCGGCCACTGATGTAATGTTGGAAACTGGCAATGCTGATATACTCCCTCTAGTTTCAGATAGTGATAGTAGAAAACTGGCCAGACTTGGTAATGACATTAAAGAAAGAAAGAAAATGAAACAAAGGAACCAAGCTGAAGCCAGGGCACATCTTGCTCAGATTAAGTTGCTTGAAATGAGTGATGCCAATCTTCTGGGTATCACTAAGGAGGAGTATGTTAGGATTAAGAATGATCCTAGGATAGTTGACCAGTTGAATGAATGGCTGGATGTTGAACTGGACAGACACTATCAAGAGGATGAAGCTGAATTCGATGCCAGAAGCTTAAACATTTCAGTGGAGAAGGCAAAAGAGATTAGGGCCAGTGGGCTTCTAAAGAGAATTGCAAATGTCAAGAAGGTTGTGAAGAGTGTATTGAATCCACCAAGAAGAAGGATTCCACAACCAAGAAGACCACTGAACAAGAGATGCAAGAGATGCTGACCTTAGCACATTCGTTGAACCAACTGGCGAAGTATCCAATGAAGACATTAAGTCCGCTGTACTGGCTGCTGGTGCTGGGAGTATAAAAATTACAAATGAATCTGAAGCTAGAAACTACTACTCCCAGATCATGTCAACCAGAAGACATAGTGGTACTATCAATAGTGTCAATGTTACAATCAAGCCAGGCACCAAAGTTTTCCAAGTCGAAGTTAAGTATACTGGTGGGCCACTGGTTAGAACTGATGATCCTGGTGCTATGCAATATGGGTTTCAGCGAATGGGTTGAGATGGTGAATATACTGGATGCAAAGGCACAAAAGAATAGGTTCGAGAAAGCATGGGTAAACTTTCTAAGGGGGAAGATTCAACATAAAGAAAATCTTGAGCAAAAGTTGAATATTGACCCTGAAGATACTCAGCCTATCTCTTCAGTTGCCAAGAGAAGAAGAACTGGCGAAGGGCCATCTCATTAAGTTCTTTCTTCAGTTATCTACTTGTAATTTGTATTTACATTCTGTAACTTGTATAAATTTCATTTCCTTGTATAAATGAAGTTACCAGTTTGTAACCACAAGGTAGATAATAGATTAAAATCTAACAAACATAAAAGAAAAACCTAAGGCATTTATTGATCTATAAAAATGCCTTAGATAACTTAGATAGATTTAAATCAAACAAGTCCTTCCAGTTCACACTTGTACAGATACAAGAACTTGGAAAAGACTTAGACTATATTTCTAGACAAATAGGGGGAATTTGTTAGGACCAGTTCACCTGGAACTGGCCAGTCACCAGTTGCATCTGGAGACTAGTGAAACTGGTGACCAAAATGATTTGTCGAGAAATATATTGAAGTCCAGTTGCACCGTACAGTTAACGCAACTGAAGACTTCCTCCAATTGAGAACTGACCAAGTTGAAGAAGCATTCCAGTTGAAGTCGAAGACAACAAATGGAAGATAGAGAATGGCAATGGCAGCGAAGCCCAGTTGACATTCTAGTCAGTTACAAACTGGAGACCATCAGTGGAAAGCCCTTACAAAGATTTACACTGATTACGAGGAATTGACTTGTATACTTTATGTACCTTTACCCGGATAATAAGCCTTATCTTATTATTTAAGTAATAAAAGGTACATAAAGGTGGTTATGTAAAGTCACTTTAACATGCGACTTTACACTGCCTTTTAAGGAATTAAATGTTATTCCTTAAATGCTCCCAACCACATTTGTACGGCTAAAGTTAACATCCCAATGTTAACTTTGCCTATAAATACAAGTCATTGCACCACCAAGAATAGCAAGTTAATTCACAAAGACGAATAACTTCACACTTTACAAACCTGCAATATTCTTGGTGAACTTGTGCAATATTCTCTCAATCGCTAAAAGGACATTTCACAACTTTAAGTGTTTCGATTGTCTTGAGAAATTCCGAGTGTAGATCAATTGTATTTCATAGGTTGTTAGGATATTTACATTCGTGTATTATCTTGGTTCCGCATCAACATTGTAATTTGTTTAATATCAATAAATAAATTACACATTGAAAAATACATATTGTCTCATCAAGTTATCTTACAAGTTATTTGTATTATTGCATTGTTCTTTACTTATTGTCATTTATATAAGTAATCTATCTAGAACTTGGTATATACACACTGCAACTGGTCGTCTCCAGTTCAGTGCATATATTGCAAAGTAACTCCACCATCGACATAGAGGTGTCTTCAGTAGTACCATCTAACGAGTTGGGACTTACATCAACATATCGTAATAACCCACTTCATCATACATACATTCCCACATAACCTCCCTCATAACCCGGAAAACCCAACACACATAAGATAATCCGATTAAGAGGTTAAATAAAGAAAACCACATTTTGTTGTGCCTCCAGCGTGAGAAAAGTCATGTATCTTACCTGACGACGAGCACAACGATCAACAAGCAACTTTAACGTATCTTTCTTGAGTTCCCAACTACCTATCACATACATATAATCGACATGTAACATAAACGGGATCTTAAAGAACATCTCCAAGTTCCCTAAACATCAACATAACTTATACCTAAAGTCTATGGGTCAAATGAGCACTAAAACAAGCCTAAACGTCCATCAGACTTGAATATGCGCCGCATGCCCCATCTGTGCGCCGCATAAATCACTTTTACAAAATTCAGAAACTTGCCCAGACCACGATATGCGCCTCACAAGCCTCCTGTGCGCCGCATATCTGGATTCGACCAGAACTCGTGATTTCGTTTCACTTCAAACTCCTTCCAAACGGATCCCAAACCTCCACCACGACTTATGCTCATTAAATTAACATTAATTAGGTCACAATTAAGCCTTTGAAAACATCAATTGATCCTTGAATCAAATACAACAATGGTTCACTCTTTAAGACACCCGAAAAACATAAAATCGGTAACGTGTTGATCAAAAACTCAATACCTCTAGTGGATTTCCAATTAACCACCTGGAATACACTCTAATACATCTTAACAACATTATTTATCATTAAAGTTTGCATCTTTATATAGTTAATCATCTCAATTAACGATTTTACTCACGAAAACGTCGTTTTTAACCGAAAACATCAACTTTAATCCATCCCAACCCTCATGGTCGAATTTACAGAGATAACACCTACTTTAAAACTTAATCAACATTATATTACTGACATATTACCTGTAGGGATGATTGATGGATCGAAAAGCAAGCAAAAAAACCCTTCCGAAATCGACTAGAAATTGAAGATTTAACCTAGGTTTTGTGTGAAATACTTTTTGTTAGGTCCAGATTTAGTCCAGATTTACTGGACTCGCTCCAGACTCGACTACTGGAGCCTCACTGAAGATCTGACCAGAATTGTGTTCTACTGGACCTACTCCAGACTTGGAATCTGGAGTCCCTCTGAAGATTTGTCCAGATATAATTGAAGACCAGTGAGCAAATACTTGTATAGGAAATCTGGAGTATTCTCCAGATTAGCTCACTGGACTTCACCCCAGTCCAGATCAACTCTACTGAAGACATTCTGACTGAAGTCAAAGACTGAAGTCTGAAGAAAGAAGACTTAACAAATGGCGGAGTCCATTGGAAAGTCTTACCAGATCTGTTCACTGGAGGATTGTCAGTGTTCTAGATCCTACAAGTCTGAACACTGATATCAAGGATTGACTTTTCCTTTAACACACTTTCCAAAGAACAATCCACTTGTTCTTTACCAAAGTATACGTGTGTTAAGGTGGTTGGATAAAAGGATACGCTTGCACTTGATGTGACTTTATCCTTATTCCTTATCCAATACATTTAATGTTCTTGTCGGATCATTAAATGTATGCAACCACATTGTACGGCACAAAGTTCACTGGTGAATTTTGTTGCCTATAAATAGGAAGTCATTTCCTTGACATAAATACTTTTTAAGCATTCATTTTGCATTAAAGTGAATTTGTCCAAATACTCTCGATCTTAAACAGGGATACTTCACAACTTTAAGTATCTCGATTCTAAAGAGTTATTTGACAAATATAGATCATTTGTAACTCATAGGTTGTTAGGATACATACTTAATTGTATTATCTTGATTCCGCAACAACCTTGTATTTTGTTTATATATCAATAAATAAAATACCCATGAAACAATACATAATGTTCCACTTTATTTGTTTATTGCTTTAAGTCATGTATTACTTTATTTATATACTTGCATTTATATTTAAGTAATACTAGTCCTTTTCTAGTGATTATTAGACTTGTTGTATTTACACTTTCCTGGTTTAACCATCGAACTTAAGGGACTCACACTTTTCTAGGGTTTTGATCTATTTCTCCAGCCTTTAGGTCGACCAAGAGGACATATATATACTGGGGCAACTTTAAAAACTTTACATCTAGGCCCTCGCACTTCGTTACAACTCATTTCGGCCCTTAACGACTCGTTTAACGCAACCGGGAACACTTAACAACTCTTATATCTTATCGGGAACACTAATTGACTTTATAAATCATTATCAACATTAATTTCATTACTTTAAATCACTTTAACACATATCCCACGTTAATCATTTAATTCACATAAGCACCTATAAAGCACATAGTGACTAATGGTCACTAACGACAAGTTAACGGTCAACGTTAAAAAGTTTCGGGATGTTACAGGTTATTTCAAGTCAGATCTAGGGCGTATTCCAATTGGAACCCTAGATTTTGATTTAGGGTTTGTTCATTCGATCCGGGTTAGGGTTTCTTCTGGAAACCTTGTTCTATATTCTTACGCTGCTATTCTGGTTGTTTTGCCTAATTTTTTCCTTGACTAAGTGAATCAAAGAAAAATTAGGGTTTCTGGTTTTGATTTCAGATCCTTATTGCTTCTCTTGACTAAGTGAATCAAGAGAATGATTAGGGTTCCTCTACCTTCGGCTATAGCGCTGTATTGTATTCTCTTTCTCTTTATCCTTTATTACTTGTTTTGAATCTGCTTATATTTTTCTTCTCAATTAAATTTTTTTTATATATATATACATATATCAACGTTTTTTCTTATCTTCAATCTCATAAAAACAAGTTTGCTAATACTTGACCTGCCTTCATATGAGAGGTTAGGAATCCTGTCACTGGCATTCTTGTGAGGTTAAGTGTTTTATTGTATTACTTGATATTCTGTTTTGTGTTGAACCTGCTTATTCTTGTGAGGTGTGTTTATTTGATTGCTTGAATTTTGTTTGTCTATTTGTGTGTTTAAAATTGTTGGAAAAATGGTAAATACTCCACCTGGTTCTGTTCATACTGGTAATACTCCACCTGGTTCTGTTCATACTGGTAATACTCCTCCTCATTCTATGCACAATGAAGAATCTGATAATGAATCTGGATTTGAAGTTACTAAAATAAGTAAATTATATTTTGGTGATCCTTTGTATTTGTATTTGCCTAGATCTGTTTCTTGATGGCTAACCAAGAAAATACACAAGGTTTTAGTTTTGGTCCCGATCCTAATGCAAATATTAATGATCAAAATGAACCACAAATTGTTAATAACACTAATCCACCTCCTCCTCCTACTCCTGCTTCTCCACACATGCATGTGCACTACTCAAATAATCCTGTTCCTAAATTCAGTGGGAACAGTGATGAATTTGGTACGTGGAAGGCTAGGATGGTGTTGCATGTCACTGGTATTGAGAGGAATATGATGAAAATTTTAAACGAAGGTCATATGTACCAACATCACCTCTCAATCCCCTTCTTGATCCTTCTGGATCTAGAAGAGGAAGGGAAAAGAGGGAGGAACATTGGTCAGAAGAGGAGAGGAGACTGGTGAATCTAGACACCCTTCTCAAAAACATGATCCTCGGGGCCGTTCCAAAAACCCTAATTCCCACACTAGTTCTTTTTCCTAGTGCTAAAACCATATGGGATGAACTTTTAAACCAGCATGAAGGAGGAGATGACACCATTGTCACCAGAAAGGTCTCCTAAACAAGAGGTATGAGTCATTTTTTGCTCAACCTAACGAGTCTCTCACTGGTACTTACACCAGATTTATGAGTATCATAAACCAATTGAGAGGTCTTGGGGTTGAAAAGGACAAGGATATACTTCTGGAGAAATTTTGTGACATTCTTCCCACCAAATGGTCTCACATGATCCTGGTCTTATGACAAGGAAAAACTCTGCACACACACACTCTCTCAACTCTTTATGGAGCTTTCAGGTACACTGAAGAAAATCAAGCTCAAAGAGTGGTGGCAGAACAAGATGCCTATAACCATGCCTCCAGTAGTCCTAATGTGGTTAGTCATACTGAACCACTAAGGTACAGCACTGATATCTTCTGAGAATGTATTTTCTATGAAGAAGATGGTGTCTGAACTCATGGATTCTGAAGAATCCAGTCAAGTCTCTCCAGACTGTTGTGATGAAACTGAAGATGATGACCTTATTGCAATGATTGCTAAACGTTTAACCGTTTCAAAGCAAGAGCAAATAGGCCATCTGGACAATTGCATCCAGTTCTTCCACTGACAATACCAATTTGACATGCTTTAAGTGTGGCAAAAAGGGTCATTTCATGAAAGAGTGCAGGTCCAACCAGTTTGCATCCAAGCCTGTCCATTCTCTTCTAATAATAAGCCTGATGATAGCTATAAAATGAAATATAAAAAGCTTAAGGCCCAAATTGCTCTCATGGCACAACAAATTGAAACCAATAATAAGTGCATGATTGCAACGACTGAAGAGAAGTGGGTGCCCTCTGATGACTCATCTGTTGATGAAGAAGAAGAAAGAGATTGATGTTACATGGCTCTGGCAGACGAAGAGCTCCTGGTGAAGGAAGATGTCACATCTGGACGATGGGTGGACATTGTTATCAAGAAGGTTAGTGATTATGATAATGCAACTGACCAAGAACTAAAACTGGACATAGCTGAAGCTTTAAATTCTGATTTGATTTTTGTAGAAACTGTTAGATCTGATTGTGTAAATGGTCTAGAAATAGATTCTTCTGAAATAAATGCTTTAAAATCAAAATTAAAAGAACTTCAAGACATTGAACTGGCATTTCAAGCCCAGGTTCTGGTAACTGAACAATTGATTCAAAAAAAACAAGATCTTGAGATCATTTTAGAGAAAGAAAAACTGGTAATAAAATCATGGCTAGAAACCAAAAAGCCATATGATGCTTGTGTAAAACAATTTCCTACTCAAAAACGTGCATACTTAGATGGAAATACACATGTAGCATCATTAATACCAGTAATCAATCGATTACCAGAGGAATTCAGGCCTACCACTGTTTATGATGAGCCTGTAACTCCTAAGACCAATTTTTACCCAGTTCAATCCCAGAGGTTAAGACTGGAGCGCTCCAGATGGCTGCCCCAGTTAAAGAGGTTTATCGGAATAAACCTTTGCCTCAGACCAATCCCTTGCCAAAGCCTAGGACTGGAAAGGCTAAGGTATCATCTGAAGATAATGTTTTGTCCAGGATAGAGAGCCAGATTCAAATTCTGACTCGTCAATCACAAAGTTTTAATGCAAGATTAAACTTTATTGAGGGTACTTCATTTGGCCCTAGACAAAACAAAACCTTTTGCTAAGAAAGACAAATCTATTTCTCCAGTTGAGAAAAAGAAAAAGGTTTTAAAACTATCAACCCCAGTGGTCTTTTCAAATGAGACCACTGTTGAAGAAAGTGAACTGAACCAGATTACCCCAGGGACCTATAAGGGGGGGTCCAGTGAACCCATCAGTCGATGGGTTCCCAAATCTAACTGATCAATATCTGGTGTGTGTGTAGGGCGATCGAAAGAAGTATATCTGGTATCTTGACAGTGCAGCTGGCAGGACGATGACCGGATGTAAGACCCTACTGGAGGAGTTCACCATTTCTGATGGACCCTCCATCACTTTTGGAAATGATGGTTGTGGAAAGACTGAGGGATATGGTATTCTGAACAATGGACAAGTCAAGTTTACACGTGTTGCATTTGTGAATGGTTTGAAATATAACTTGATCAGTGTAAGCCAACTGTGTGACGATGGCTATCAAGTCTTATTCAGTTTGGTCACCAGACGACCTTGGTATCAGCCCGATCTCCAGAACAAAATGGAGTGGTGGAAAGGAAAAATCGAACGCTGATAGAAGCTGCCAGGAGTATGCTTGCTGAATCTGGTCTGTCTACCAGTTTCTGGGCGGAAGCAATTGCAACTGCTTGCCACACCCAGAATCGATCAGTGTACATCAAAAGACACAAAAAGACATCCTATGAAGTCTTAAGAAATAGAAAACCATACATTGGTTATTTTCACGTTTTTGGATGTCTAGTTTACATCCTGAACGACTCCAGTCAGCTAGGCAAATTTGATGCCAAAGCTGATGAAGGGTATTTCTTAGGCTATTCAGCCATTCGCAAGGCCTTCAGAGTCTACAACAAGAGACTGGAGAAGGTCCATGAGTCAATTCATGTCACATTTGATGAATCAAATGTTGCAATCAACAAGAAGCCAGCCCTTGACACTCCCCCAGAAACTCCAATTGTCTTTTGTGAATCTGATCCAATAAACGTCATATATGAAGATTCAAAAGACACAGTTTCCAGTCATTCTGATCTGGAACCTGTTCAGAAACTCTCCAGTAGTACTCCATTCTATCCCTCTATTATTTTCAAACTACCCTCTGAAATTAATATTGGTTCAGATGTGCGCACTACTCCCCCAGTATCAGTGTCAGTTGAGAATAGACCAGAAATGTCTTCTTATGAAGAATTTCAAACTGAACAAGTACTCCAGGAAATGCCTTCAAATGAAGAATTTCATGATGCAAATCGTGATTTAAATGACTCAGATGAAGATACTGAAGTAATCTGGCAAGATCCTCCTCCAGAAGCAACTCCAGAGGAGACTCAACTGAATTCTTGCACTGATATTGTTGTCAGTAACAATCCTGGTCAATACTCCAGATGGATAAAAGCTCACCCTATTGATCAGATCATAGGTGACTCCAGTCGTGGAGTTCAGACCAGAAGAGCCTCCAATAATCAATGCTTATACGTAAGTTTTCTATCTTTGATGGAACCAAAGAAGATTGATGAGGCTCTGGAAGATCCAGCTGGGTGACTGCTATGCAAGAAGAGCTTCACCAGTTTGAAAGGAACAAGGTCTGGTATCTGGTTCCTTTCCCAGTTGGAAAGAAAGAACCAATTGGAACAAGATGGGTCTTCAGAAACAAAGTAGATGAAGATGGCACGTAATCAGAAACAAGGCCAGACTGGTAGCACAAGGCTACTGCCAGTCAGATGTCGACTTTGATGAATCATTTTGCTCCAGTGGCTAGACTTGAAGCGATCAGAATATTCTTAGCATTCGCTGCTAATCATCAGTTCAAGGTCTACCAGATGGATGTAAAGAGTGCTTTCTTGAATGGAAAGCTTGAAGAAGAAGTTTACGTCAGACAACCTCCAGGTTTCGTTGATGAAAAGCATCCACATTGGGTATATCGTCTAGACAAAGCGCTATATGGCCTCAGACAAGCCCCACGTGCCTGTATGATACTCTGACTAAACATTTGTTGAAAAATGGTTTTAAACGAGGTGCAATTGACAATACCTTGTTCATTCTTCATGAGAAAGGTAATCTGTTAATGGTACAAATTTATGTTGATGATATTATTTTTGGGTCTACTGATGAAAATATGTGCAGAAATTTTCAAAAATCATGTCCACTGAATATGAAATGAGTCTGATGGGTGAATTAACATATTTTCTTGGACTCCAGATTAAACAAAACAAAGATGGCATTTTTATTAATCATGAGAAATATGTTAGAGATCTTTTAAAGAAATATGATATGAACTCTTCACCATCTAAACCAACTCCAATTTCTGCACCACTGACACTGGATTCTGATCCAGATGGCAAACCAGTGAACACCACTGTCTATAGAGGCATGGTTGGTTCACTGATGTATTTAACTGCCAGTAGACCAGATATTATGTTTTCAACATATTTATGTGCCAGATATCAGTCTAATCCAAAGGAATCTCATATGCTTGCTGTAAAGCGCATACTGAAGTACCTTAAAGGTGTCCCTAGTCTAGGTCTTTGGTATCCCAAAGGCTCAGGCATGATCTAATGGGTTATTCAGATTCAGATCATGCAGGTTGTAAGATAGATAGGAAATCCCACAACTGGTGGATGTCATTTCCTAGGTGGCAAACTGGTCAGCTGGACCAGTAAGAAGCAAACTTCAGTTTCATTGTCACTGCTGAAGCTGAATACGTGTCTGCAGCCAGTTGTTGTACTCAGATACTCTGGATGAAGAACCAGTTGCTTGATTATGGTATTAAATATTCAAAAACTCCAATCTTTTGTGATAATACCAGTGCCATCGCTATCTCAAACAATCCAGTCATGCACTCCAGAACGAAGCACATTGATCTAAGGTATCATTTCATTCGTGATCATATTATGAAAAACAACATTGAACTCCATTTTATTTCCACTGACAAACAACTCGCTGACATTTTTACTAAACCACTGGATGTCAAAACTTTTGAATATCTTGTTGGTGAGTTGGGAATGTTAAATCCTTAAATCTGGTGACTGCTCAGATATTGAACGCCTTTGTGTACTATCTTTGCATTATTAGATTTCTGGAACAACATTCCAGGGAAGACTTGAAAAATATTTTCTATTAAAATGTTTTAAGTTCAGGGGGAATTTATTTTCTCACTGGACAAATTCTTCAGAAAATATTACTGGTGCCTTGTAAATATGTCTCTCTCACTGGTAACTGGACAGGTTGAAGTGCGTGTTTGAGTTGACTTATGTCTTCTTGTAAATATGTCCCTCTCATTTGTCTGTATTAGTTGACGTGCAAGTTTGAGGTTACCAGTCTTTCAAAAATTGGTTTTCACTGGTACTTACTGGAGTGTCCCTCCAGTGTACCATCAGTACATATTCACTGGACTAATCCACCAGTGATACTGGTAGGTCCAGTCAACCTCCAGATGCACTGAAACTATGTCATAATATTTTCTAAATACTTGGTCTTTGTGTGTGCCACGTAAGCAAACCTTTTTGAAGATATTTTAATCCTACGTGGCATGTAAATTTTTCAACACAATGATGGTCTTTTTACCTTGGAAAACAAAAAGTACAAGTTGTTACTGTTTTGTGGGCTGTAAACCGTCATGCATTTATGTGTGATGTGATGTAATTAATGCGGATCTCAAACCCGATCAAAAATTTAATTTGATAAATTCAAATCAAGACGTTTGAGTTCCACATTGTTTCTCCTATATATACCCACTTTCAATTTTCAATAGCATTTACTTCGAACATAACTCCCAAATCTTTCAAATTCCTTCATTTATTTCTCTCTTCATTCAATTTCCAATCATATTTATCTCTCATATTTACTCCATTCCATTAAATTCTTTCATCAAATCTTCATCATAACCTATACATATTCAATTTCATTTTCATCTATTCTCATAAATGGCACCTAGACAGTCAAGATCTCTTAGAAATCTGCTTGCCAATGAATACATGCCTTCGGAAAATGTTGATAGGGCACCTCATATCAATCTTGAGGCAAGTACAATAAGAATAAATATGAATAACTGGATGGCCAGACTATCTCTGTCCAGTGTTCATGATGCCCAATCGATCATTGGGAGATTAAATTCTTTCTTTCTTTCTTGCCCATTATATGGTGCATTAACATTAAATCCTGGTAGGATGTATCACGAGTACCTATGTGAATTCTGGTACTCCGCTCAATATGACGATGAAACTTCATCGATCATCTACACTCTCAAGGGAGGTACCAGATCCCTTGGTTTCACAGCTAGTCTTCTCAGGTCTGTTCTCCAGTTAAGCTATCATGAACAGAATGAGTTGCCTATCGAACTTCCCACTGGTATCAACACAAGGGAAGTATGCAGGCTGATGGGGCATACAGATATACTGGATGAGCATGGGCAGCTATCCAGAAAGGGGACTATCTACATGAGCAAGCTGACAGACTCATGGAGATATTTCTTCACACACATTGTTGAGTGTTTAGGAGGCAGTTCTGGAGGGTTAGACCAGATCAATCATACCCACCTCCAGATTGCCTATTGCTTGTGGTTTGGGCTTAGAGTGGATTTTGCCCAAATCCTTTTTGATGACCTGGTAGAGCGCCTAAGAGTAAAGGGAAGAAAACCATTTGTGCCTTATATTCGATTCCTTTCTCTTATGTTTCAGAATGCACTTGGCGACCAGTATGATATGGATACCACTCACTTTTCTATGAGTGAGTATATGAGGGACCTAGTCAACCTTAGGTCTCCAGTGGATGAGGTAGATATTCCTCAGTCCATGCTTTCCTTCCAAAGGGAAGAAGTTGAAATGGGTCCAGATCGAGTTCAAGATGTTGAAGGACCATCTGGTGATGATGTACAGATAATAGAGGCTGTACAGCCCATAAGACAAGTTGCTCCAGAAGGTCAAGGTCAAGAAGTTGTTGAACCTTCCAGACGACCTAGAACTAATAGGCGTCTGATGAGAGCTGGAATCCAGGTGAATCCAGAAAGACATCCAGGTGATGTTATGAATCTGGATGGGTCACCTATCATTGAATCTGAAGAGGTTGTTGGGCAAGAAATTGATGAACAAGCTGAAAATGTTGCCCAGGTTGTTGAAGAAATTGTTGAAGATGTTCAGTCTGTTGAACATACTTCTGGTGAGCAAGAGGCTCCACTGGACTTGAATGTTGATGTTGGTGAACAAGAGAATGTAGAGACTGGTGAACAGTCTGGTGAACAGACAGTTGGGATTACTCAAGAATGGGATGATGTTGACTCCCCAATGTCTGAAGGGTTTGATATTAACTTGAACTTTCTGGGTGAAGATGTACAAGAAGAAAATCTACCAGAAATGCCAACACCTTCACCAGAAATGCCAACACCTACACCAGAAATGCCACCACCACAAACAAACATGCCACCACCACCACCACCTTCAATTCCAGAAAACACCCAATACTTCACTCCTACAACAAATCAACCTTCAGAATCTCAACCTACTCCTCGTGCGCCGGAGTCACCAGTTGCAACGTCTGAAGCTGCAACTGAAGAGGACTGGGCACAAGTTCCTCTAATGACTAGATTACCCTCCACTCTTGAACCTCCCACTGGTCTCTCCACTTCTTCTTCAACCGAGGTCCAAGGCCTTTTAAATAAGGTGGCGGACCTGGAGAGATCACTCCAGAGTTCATCTCAGGTTATTTCGGACTTCAAGTCTTTATTATCAAATAACCTGGCATCTGAGATGAATGTCTTTGCTGGAAATGAGAAACTGGTGTATGAGAAACTGGATGAACTGGTACTGGCCACAAACACCAATACTGAAAAGATCAAAGTGGCAGTCCAGGGCTTAGAGAATAGGTTAGTTACTTCTGTTCAGACTGTAGTCACTGGCGAACTGGCAGGTCTGAAAGAAGATGTTCAGAATTTGGTCTTCAGGGTCAGTTCTCTGGAGAGTCGACCCACACTGGACCAGAGTGCAGTTGTTAGCACTATAAGTAATGCATGTACAAGGCAGTTCAGAAACGATATGTTGAAAGAATTATGTGAAGAAGTTTCTGGGACTGTTCTTCGTAGCATTTATGATGGGGTGTTACCCCAAGTGGAAAAGCTACTGGATGAGAAGTTGCCACAACACTTGCCTTCAGCTGTTGAACATATTCAGAAGGAAGTGCAGGCACTCAAGAAAGTTGTGTCTGAAACAACTCCAGTACAAGGTACATCTTTTGGTCCACTAGACAGACTCATGCTTGAACAATTGTGGAATGATCTCAAGTCAAGTACTGGAGATCGTTCCAAGGGGAAAGGTCGTCTGGTGACCAAACTGAAAGACAAGCATATGGCACTGAAGCCGGGCTTACTGAAACACAAAGAGCATATGGCACTGAAGCCGGGCTAACTGAAGAGGTCACTGGTACTGAAGCCACTGAACCCCAGTTTGAAACCTTCCCAGATATTCCTACTACACTGAAGGCTGTTAAAGGAAAGGAAAAAGTTGTGTCTGGTGAAGAGGAAGAACAAACTGAAGATGTTGATAATGAAACTTCAAGGAAGTTAGAGCAAGAATGCATCATGATTGAAATTTTTAAAAGAAATCAAAAGGATGAACTGCTGGCCCATCAAAGGGAGATGGTAACAATGGGAACTCTGGACTCCTACAATGCTGGAAGGTTAGGCATTAACATTGAAGTTTATAAAAGGATGAAAGATGACCCCAGAGTTCATCAATGCCTAAATGCATTAGATGATGTTCATGTACGCTCATTCTACGCTGAAGAAGAGCAAGTCTATGACTCAATTATTTATGGCGTAAGTGTACCAGAACTCATCAGACTGAGAAAAGATGAACTGGTAAGTCTCCAGAAGAAAATAAGAAAGAATGCTGGTGCTCTGGAGATAGAGTACAGGAAGAGACTTACTGGTTTACCAAAGTTGACTGCCAGACAGATCAAAGAAATCAAAGATTCTGATGTAAGTACTTTCATTCCCCTGGACACTTCTCGAAGAATAAATCGTCAAGAACTCCAAACTGCTGTAGAGCAAAGGAGAGTGTCCAAGGATACTGAAGCCTTGATCCAGCAAGCCAAGCTGAAGGAAAAATACAATGAAATGATGAACTTTAGGGCTGATGCTAGAAGGATCACTGGTGCTGAAATCAAATTGGCTGAAGATCATGAAGGCATGTCAAAATTTGAAGTAAAGTTGACCAGAGAGGGTAACTTTACTGATGAGAGGAAAAGTACTTCAGTTCAAGCTTTTGGTTTGAGTGAACTGAAGGAATTCGCTTTAACGTTCAGGGGGAAGACAGATGTGTCGACTGATGTTAAAGGATTTCTGAAAAGGGTTGAAAAGGTGTTCAGAAGGAAGCAACAAATGGAAGTTGCATTGGGCTTAAGATCACCAGATTCACTACCTTCCTCTCCTTCTCCAAAGAGAAAGGCTACTGAAGATGCTCCAGAAAGGACATCAAAAAGAAGGGCCTGACTCTTATCATGTACTTATTGTAATTAATCGTTTGATGAAAGTTGTAACTATTTTCCAGTTGATGTTAGTAATAATAGTTGCAATTTTTAAATTTTATATAAGTAAATGATCAGATTTAGTCTAAGTTAGAACTTAAAAGATGAAACTGAAAACACTCATGATCTATAAAGTGTTTTCCAGTAACTTAGATTTTTTAGACTTAAATCGACTAAGTGTTTTCCAGGCATACAATTTGTATATCTATAAGCCTGAAAATACTTGCATTATTTCTAAACAAATAGGGGGAATTTGTTAGGTCCAGATTTAGTCCAGATTTACTGGACTCGCTCCAGACTCGACTACTGGAGCCTCACTGAAGATCTGACCAAATTGTGTTCTACTGGACCTACTCCAGACTTGGAATCTGGAGTCCCTCTGAAGATTTGTCAGAAATAATTGAAGACCAGTGAGCAAATACTTGTATAGGAATCTGGAGTATTCTCCAGATTAGCTCACTGGACTTCACCCCAGTCCAGATCACTCTACTGAAGACGTTCTCACTGAAGTCAAAGACTGAAGTCAGAATAAAGAAGACTGACAAATGGCGGAGTCACTGGAAGTCTTACCAGATCTGTACACTGGAGGATTGTCAGTGTTCTAGACCTTACAAGTTGAACATTGACTGGTATACTTTATGTACCTTTACCCGGATAATAAGCCTTATCTTATTATTTAAGTATTAAAAGGTACATAAAGGTGGTTATGTAAAGTCACTTTAACATGCGACTTTACACTGCCTTTTAAGGAATTAAATGCTATTCCTTAAATGCTCCCAACCACATTTGTACGGCTAAAGTTAACATCCCAATGTTAACTTTGCCTATAAATACAAGTCATTGCACCACCAAGAATAGCAAGTTAATTCACAAAGACGAATAACTTCACACTTTGCAAACCTGCAATATTCTTGGTGAACTTGTGCAATATTCTCTCAATCGCTAAAAGGAACATTTCACAACTTTAAGTGTTTCGATTGTCTTGAGAAATTCCGAGTGTAGATCAATTGTATTTCATAGGTTGTTAGGATATTTACATTCGTGTATTATCTTGGTTCCGCATCAACATTGTAATTTGTTTAATATCAATAAATAAATTACACATTGAAAAATACATATTGTCTCATCAAGTTATCTTACAAGTTATTGTATTATTGCATTGTTCTTTACTTATTGTCATTTATATAAGTAATCTATCTAGAACTTGGTATATACACACTGCAACTGGTCGTCTCCAGTTCAGTGCATATATTGCAAAGTAACTCCACCATCGACATAGAGGTGTCTTCAGTAGTACCATCTAACGAGTTGGGACTTACATCAACATATCGTAATAACCCACTTCATCATACATACATTCCCACATAACCTCCCTCATAACCCGGAAAACCCAACACACATAAGATAATCCGATTAAGAGGTTAAATAAAGAAAACCACATTTTGTTGTGCCTCCAGCGTGAGAAAAGTCATGTATCTTACCTGACGACGAGCACAACGATCAACAAGCAACTTTAACGTATCTTTCTTGAGTTCCCAACTACCTATCACACACATATAATCGACATGTAACATAAACGGGATCTTAAAGAACATCTCCAAGTTCCCTAAACATCAACATAACTTATACCTAAAGTCTATGGGTCAAATGAGCACTAAAACAAGCCTAAACGTCCATCAGACTTGAATATGCGCCGCATGCCCCATCTGTGCGCCGCATAAATCACTTTTACAAAATTCAGAAACTTGCCCAGACCACGATATGCGCCTCACAAGCCTCCTGTGCGCCGCATATCTGGATTCGACCAGAACTCGTGATTTCGTTTCACTTCAAACTCCTTCCAAACGGATCCCAAACCTCCACCACGACTTATACTCATTAAATTAACATTAATTAGGTCACAATTAAGCCTTGAAAACATCAATTGATCCTTGAATCGAATACAACAATGATTCACTCTTTAAGACACCCGAAAAACATAAAATCGGTAACGTGTTGATCAAAAACTCAATACCTCAAGTGGGTTTCCAATTAACCACCTGGAATACACTCTAATACATCTTAACAACATTATTCATCATTAAAGTTTGCATCTTTATATAGTTAATCATCTCAATTAACGATTTTACTCACGAAAACGTCGTTTTTAACCGAAAACATCAACTTTAATCCATCCCAACCCTCATGGTCGAATTTACAGAGATAACACCTACTTTAAAACTTAATCAACATTATATTACTGACATATTACCTGTAGGGATGATTGATGGATCGAAAAGCAAGCAAAAAAACCCTTCCGAAATCGACTAGAAATTGAAGATTTAACCTAGGTTTTGTGTGAAATACTTTTTGTTAGGTCCAGATTTAGTCCAGATTTACTAGACTCGCTCCAGACTCGACTACTGGAGCCTCACTGAAGATCTGACCAGAAACGTGTTCTACTGGACCTACTCCAGACTTGGAATCTGGAGTCCCTCTGAAGATTTGTCCAGAAATAATGAAGACCAGTGAGCAAATACTTGTATAGGAAATCTGGAGTATTCTCCAGATGAGCTCACTGGACTTCACCCCAGTCCAGATCAACTCTACTGAAGACATTCTGACTGAAGTCAAAGACTGAAGTCTGAAGAAAGAAGACTTAACAAATGGCGGAGTCCACTGGAAAGTCTTACCAGATCTGTTCACTGGAGGATTGTCAGTGTTCTAGATCCTACAAGTCTGAACACTGATATCAAGGATTGACTTTTCTTTAACACACTTTCCAAAGAACAATCCACTTGTTCTTTACCAAAGTATACGTGTGTTAAGGTGGATTGGATAAAAGGATACACTTGCACTTGATGTGACTTTATCCTTATTCCTTATCCAATACATTTAATGTTCTTGTCGGATCATTAAATGTATGCAACCACATTTGTACGGCACAAAGTTCATTGGTGAATTTTGTTGCCTATAAATAGGAAGTCATTTCCTTGACATAAATACTTTTAAGCATTCATTTTGCATTTAAGTGAATTTGTCCAAATACTCTCGATCTTAAACAGGATACTTCACAACTTTAAGTATCTCGATCCTAAAGATTATTTGACAAATATAGATCATTTGTAACTCATAGGTTGTTAGGATACATACTTAATTGTATTATCTTGATTCCGCAACAACCTTGTATTTTGTTTATACATCAATAAATAAAATACCCATGAAACAATACATAATGTTCCACTTATTTGTTTATTGCTTTAAGTCTTGTATTACTTTATTTATATACTTGCATTTATATTTAAGTAATACTAGTCCTTTTCTAGTGATTATTAGACTTGTTGTATTTACACTTTCCTGGTTTAACCATCGAACTTAAGGGACTCACACTTTTCTAGGGTTTTGATCTGTTTCTCCAGCCTTTAGGTCGACCAAGAGGACATATATATACTGGGGTAACTTTAAAACTTTACATCTAGGCCCTCGCACTTCGTTACAACTCGTTTCGGCCCTTAACGACTCGTTTAACGCAACCGGGAACACTTAACAACTCTTATATCTTATCGGGAACACTAATTGACTTTATAAATCATTATCAACATTAATTTCATTACTTTAAATCACTTTAACACATATCTCACGTTAATCATTAAATTCACATAAGCACCTATAAAGCACATAGTGACTAATGGTCACTAACGACAAGTCAACGGTCAACGTCAAAAAGTTTTGGGATGTTACATTTCAAGTCAGATCTAGGGCGTATTCCAATTGGAACCCTAGATTTTGATTTAGGGTTTGTTCATTCGATCCGGGTTAGGGTTTCTTCTGGAAACCTTGTTCTATATTCTTACGCTGCTATTCTGGTTGTTTTGCCTAATTTTTTTTCCTTGACTAAGTGAATCAAAGAAAATTAGGATTCAGATCCTGATTGCTTATCTTGACTAAGTGAATCAAGAGAAGGATTAGGGTTCCTCTACCTTCGGCTATAGCGCTGTATTGTATTCTCTTTCTCTTTATCCTTTATTACTTGTTTTGAATCTGCTTATATTTTTCTTCTCAATTAAATTTTTTTATATATATACATATATCAACGTTTTTTCTTTATCTTCAATCTCATAAAAACAAGTTTGCTAATACTTGACCTGCCTTCATATGAGAGGTTAGGAATCCTGTCACTGGCATTCTTGTGAGGTTAAGATATATTTTCTACTGAATTTTGTTTGAGAAGGAAAGTATTTGTTGATTCTTGTTTGTGTGTTATTCATTACTTATTTGATTAAGTGTTTTATTGTATTACTTGATATTCTGTTTTGTGTTGAACCTGCTTATTCTTGTGAGGTGTGTTTATTTGATTGCTTGAATTTTGTTTGTCTATTTGTGTGTTTAAAATTGTTGGAAAAATGGTAAATACTCCACCTGGTTCTGTTCATACTGGTAATACTCCACCTGGTTCTGTTCATACTGGTAATACTCCTCCTCATTCTGTGCACAATGAAGAATCTGATAATGAATCTGAATTTGAAGTTACTAAAATAAGTAAATTGGATTTTGGTGATCCTTTGTATTTGCATGCAAGTGATACTGTTAGTACTCCTTTGATTGGTTTCAAATTGCTAGGAACTGACAATTATAAAGTATGGTCTTGTGCTATGGAACTTGCTTTGCAAACTAAGAATAAAATTGGTTTTATTGATGGTACTTGTATTAAATCTAATGATAATCCTATTCTTGCTAGTCAATGGGATAGGTGCAATGTTGTTGTTCTTAATTGGATTCTAGGTTGTGTTTCTCAAGAGTTGTATTTTGGACAAACTTTTTCTAAAAATGCTACTGCTGTCTGGCAAGAACTAAAGGATACTTATGATAAAATTGATGGTTCTGTTATTTTTAATATACATCATAAGATCAATTCATTAACTCAAAATGGTTCTTCATTATCTGAATATTATCACAATCTTACTTCTCTTTGGAAACAATATGATTCTATGGTAACTTTGCCTGCTTGTACATGTGCTGCTGCTACTACTGTGAAAAATCATAATGACTTGCTTAGATTGATGCAGTTTTTGATGGGTTTGGATGATGTTTATATGAGTGTTAGGTCAAATATTTTAACTAAAGAGCCTCTGCCTAATGTGAGAACTGCATATGCTATTATTTCTAAAGAAGAATCACATAGGGCTGGGTTAAATGATAAAACCAGTTCTGCTGGTGTTTTTTCAGCTAAAAGTAATTTTACCAGAAATTCTTCAAAACCTGCACCTTATAAACCTCCTTTTGATACAAAGAAAACTTTTGATAATCATTTTGAAGCAAAGAAAACTTTTGATAACAATACTAGAACTTTTAGACCTCCCAATCCTAATCTTCATTGTACTAATTGTCATAGAATTGGACACACAATTGAGAAATGTTTTCAACTGGGATATAAAAGGCCTAATTTCCAAAGTGGTTCTAAATTTTCTAATAATCATGTGAATGTTGATCAAAAGGTTACTTCTTCTGCTAATTCTATGAATGATTCTGTTCTATCTTCTTTGACTGCTGATCAAGTTTCTAAGTTGTTAAGTCTGATAGATTCAAAACCTTCTTCCTCTTCTTCTCCATCTACCTCTTCTGGTCTGCATGCCAATATGGCAGGTATGCCCTTGTGCAGTAATTCTTGGTTCTTTAGTTGTCATTCTGCTTTATATCATGCTATTCTTGCTTGGATCATGGATTCTGGTGCAAATCAACATATGTCTAATTCTGAAAAAGGACTTTCTCAAGTAGTAGATATTTTTTATCTAAACCTTAAAATTGGTCATCCTAATGGAACTTGTGCCATTGTTACTAAAATTGGTAATCTTCATTTGAAAAATGGTATTGTTTTATTTGATGTTCTTGTTGTACCTGATTACAATGTGAATCTTATGTCTGTGCACAAACTTGCTAGAGATAATAAGTTGTATATAGGATTTGATGAAGATAAATGCTATATACAGGATTTACTTCAAAAGAATGTTCTGGGGACTGGTAGTCAACATGGTGGCTTGTATCTTTATGATGATAATTCTGCTTGTTCTAATGTGGTGTGTAATTCTGCTCAATTTCCTTCTGACTCTAAGTTTTTATGGCATATGAGACTTGGTCATCCTGCAGACCAAGCATTATCTGTTTTTTATAAAAAAAAATTGAACATTACCTCTGGTTCTAAAGGTCCTTGTGATATTTGTCACAAAGCCAAGCAGGTTAGAGAACCATTCCCTTTGAGTGAACATAAAACTAAATGTTTTGGTGATCTAATTCATATAGATGTTTGGGGCCCTTATAGGGTCACAAGCAAGGAGGGTTTTAAATATTTTCTTACTATAGTTGATGACTATACTAGAGCTGTTTGGACTTTTATAATGAAATCTAAGACTGAAGTTTTTGATCACTTAACCTTTTTTATAAACATGGTTTTCACTCAGTTTTCAATTAAGGTTAAAATTGTGAGAAGTGATAATGGGACTGAATTTGTTAATAACAAAGTACATTCTTTCTTTCACTCTAAGGGGATTATTCATCAGACTTCTGTTTCTTATACACCCCCAACAAAATGGGGTGGTTGAAAGGAAACATAGACACCTTCTTAATGTGGCTAGGTCTCTTATGTTTCAGGGGGGAATACCTTTATATCTTGGAGTGATTGTGTACTTACTGCAACTTACCTAATTAATAGAACTCATTCCTCTGTCTTAAAAGGCAAGACTCCATATGAATTAGTGTATGGCTTTGAACCAAATTTGAATCATTTAAGAGTTTTTGGGTGTTTATGTTTTGCTATGGTTTTTTTTGTTTTATTTTGGGTGTTTATGTTTTGCTACCAAGCTAAATGTGTCTGATAAATTTGAATCTAAGTCTGATAAAAGTATTTAGTTGGGTATTCTAGTTCTCAAAAATGTTACAAGTTGTTTAGTCTTGAGTCTAAAACTTATGTTTTTTCAAGAGATGTCAAATTTTATGAAAGTATCTTTCCTCATACTATGAATAATAAAGATGTTATGAATTCTGTAACAAGCTCTACAAATCATCTAAATTTCTTTGACAAACTTGATACATCTAATTCATATAAGGGTAATGCCTATCCAATATCCAATGATGAAGAGGAAGACAATGTGGGTTATCTTAATGTTGGCAGTGAGCCACAATTTGTCTTTGGCAGTTTTGATGATCACACTAATGGTAAGACATCACTTGGTAGCACTCCTAGAGCTACCAGTGATCAGTCTTCACTAAGTGGTTCAGATAGTACTACCAGACAAGTTGATGAGCATGCTACTACATTAACAGAAATGAATATTATTAATTCTGAGGATATTTTGGTTGGCAATGGTGATGGTCTTAGAAGGTCTACAAGAAATAAAACCTTGTCTACTAGATTAAAAGATTTTGAATTAACTGGAAAAGTTAAGTATAGTTTAAACAAGGTTGTTAATTATGCTAATCTAAGTAACAATGCTTATGCTTTTGTTTCTAACTTAAACAAAAGTATAGAACCTTCCTCCTATTTTGAAGCATCTAAAGATAAAAACTGGATCGATACTATGAACTTAGAAATGGAAGCCTTAAATAGGAATGGAACCTGGATATTAACTGATTTACCTCTGCTGAAGCAGAATATAGGGCATTAGCAGCTGTAACTTGTGAAATTATGTGGCTTTTGAACTTGTTAAAAGATTTTGGCTTTAATACTGGTATCTGTTACCAGTTTCTGTAACACTGATAGTAAATCTGCTATGCAAATTGCTGCAAATCCTGTGTTTCATGAGAGAACAAAACATTTTGAAATTGATCTCCATTTTGTTAGGGAGAAAATAACTGCTGGTGTTATTGAAACTGTAAAAGTTGATTCTGATTACAATATAGCAGATTTATTTACTAAAAGTCTAAGTTCAAAGCAACATTATTATCTTTGCAATCAATTAGGTTTAATTGATTTGTTTCAAGGATAATTTTGAGGGGATGTTAAAGTTATCAAAATTATCCTCTAATTATATTTAAGTTTATGTGCAGGAAAAATATTGAGGGACTATTTCTGCACTTCTGGAAAGATGATTTATGCTGAAATATGAAGAAAGAAAGACAAGGACTAATTATGAAGAGAATAGAAGATGAGGGGCTGCTTATGAAGTCTATCAAAGTGTTTTAGTATAAATACATCGTTATGATGTTTTAGGGTTATTCTTGAAAACCCTATTTGTTTATCTCTTTCGTTTTCTCTCAAATATAATCTGTATATATATATTTTCTGGTATTAATCATCACTTGGATGATTAAGTATTTGTAATAATATCTTCATATATTCTATTCAATACTAATCTTATTCGATCTGGTTGTAATAAAGTTCTTGATTCAAGATTGTTTCTGGTTGGATTTGTGATTTCTTACATACTTGATTATATTTTCAAACAAGTGGTATCAAAGCCAGATGTTAATTGGTTATAACAATGAATGAATGTTCTGAAGAAATCTTAGGTCTCCAATTGGAAAAAATTAACACAATACAGGTTTACACTACAATTTAAAAAACTAACTCAACCAGTTTCATGTATTTTCCAAAAACTCAACGGTCATTATTTATAGATCATGGACTCTGTGATTCTATAAAAGCTTTTAATAGCAAGCACTATGATAATGTGAAAACCAGCTAATCTATCAACCGGGACCGTTTAGTTAAAGTTTTAACATCAAAAAATATGTATAAAAAGGAAATGAAGAAAAAACATATCAAATGCAGCAACTTTATCTGTTCGAAAAATTAAGGGGTTAAGGTCAACTTAATAAACAAGCATCGATCTATAATATCGATGCGAATTGCGAACGGTTCTAACTTCTAAGAGTTGTACTTTTTTATGGACCAGTGGAAAAGAAGAAAATGGGCTGATATAGGCCCAACTTTAAATGAACATAACTATATTTTCTTTATAAGAAGTTTGTTCTATACGAATTAAAGCCCACGAAAGAGTATCGAGTCTGCCAACAATCATTTATTCATGTATAAATGATTATTTTTATTTATTTATTTATTTTTATTTTTTGCATCCATCATTCAACGTCAACATAGATGAGATATCAGATATAATTTCTCCAATCAAACTTCTTGCAAATGTTCATTAACCGATCTTCCTTCCTTTTCAGCTTAATTAGTTCTTTCATAGATGGAAGGTTTTGAATTGCCACACGGGTTTAGAAATTAATCTCACTTGAAAGTGTAGGAATGATTATAGTGCTAATACATGTTTGACATAGCCTTTTTTAAACCTTAATGTACCAAGAACTTTTCGTGTATATATCTAGTTGTCAAAAAAATTACATCTAAACATAGATAGATACATATATTAGGTGTGTGTTACTTTCTACCATAAAAACCTCTTGAATCAAATCGTAACCTAGAGATTATAGAGATATAAAATTATTGAGCTCTAAACATCAAGTCTAAATAAAGTAAACATAGTCATTATATATGTTCAAATAAGTTTTTTTTTTTTTTTTTTTTTTTTTGCGATCGTTTGAATAACACTAGGCCCTTACCAACCAAAGGTAAAGCCATAAGGGCCCACTTAGTGATGAAAGTCGTTAGTCTTAATCGGATCCTGCTCCACCTTAACTAAGTAGGTACCCAAGAAAATTCCTACTTAGGCTTCCTTAACAATTAGGATTAACGAAGACCAAATTTATGTTTGACAAGATTCGAATCCTCACATGTAAACCCATGTGGCACAACTTAGGTGATATTATTGTCTG
>CM067171.1:39591779-39610254 GCA_034093135.1 Erigeron breviscapus | reverse complement strand
CAAGTATACCTTTATCTCTGTATTGACGGACTTATGAATTAATGGTTGATGATTGAATGTTTGATTGAGCGATTTATTGATGGGTTGTTGGCTACATTTGTTTGATATTAGTAAAAGGGTTGTGATATGTATTATTATTATTATATTACTGTTATTAATTATTATATTTTTATTATTATTATTATTATTATTATTATCATTATATTATTTATTTTTATTATTTATTTTTTTTTTTTATTTTTTTTTTTTTTTTTTTTATTTTTATTTTTTATTTTTTTTTTATTTATTTTTTGTTTTTTTATTTTGTTGTTATTACTGTTAGGATAGACGTGCATACATGGAAGTCGGTTATGCCTTCAAAGGGTTTTAGATGTGGTGGGAAGGCTGCGGGTGACCCTATATATAAGCATCTAGGACTCGAAGAAAGTAGAATCCTCCTAAGTGTATGTACGTATAGTTTAAATTAATTTGATGTTTGATGATTGATGGACTTGTGATGAATGGATGTTGATTGATGCATATGTAGTGTATAAATCCCACTGAAGAGGATATGACATATGTAGTGTATAAATCCCACTAAAGAGGATATGACATATGTAGTGTATAAATCCCACTGAAGAGGATATGACATATGTAGTGTATAAATCCCACTGAAGAGGATATGACATGTAGTGTATAAATCCCACTGAAAGGATATGACATGAAGTGTATAAATCCCACTGAAGAAGATATGACATATGACGTGTATAAATCCCACTGAGGAGGATATGATACTTGATTTGAATGGATGTTACGTATATTACTTGAGTGTATTGTTTATTACACGTTTTACTTGTTTTGTGTAATCTTGTTGTGGATGTTGTTGTGTTTTCATAGAGGCTCACTGTAAGTCATGTTTCACCTCTACTCGTATATTATGATTATTGACGATGGTTTCTATGGACCATTACTGCGAACTCACCAACCTTGTGTTGACTATGCTTAGTACACTTTTCAGGTAACCAGGTTAATCCAGGGCGTGGAGTCTGATTATTTGCTTGCCGTTGAACCCGGACTTGGACTTATATGGATCAAGGATCCATTTGCCTTCTTTTGCATTGTACTTAGAACCGTTAGCCATCTTTTGATGTTCTGTTGTAACCTTTGATGATATGCTCTTTATGTATTTTGATACTTGTTTATCTTACTGTATGGATTCACTGAATCCTTTATTTGCATTTAGTTCATGTTCAACATTAATCCCACCTTGTGCTATATGATTTCCGTGATATTCTGAGCCTTGGCTTGGGGTGTTACAATTATGATACACAAAAATACGATGTAATTTTAAATCTTAATCATTACAATTGGTCAAACAACGTTGATTATTTAAGTACTTTCCTAAAATTACAACCTTTTGGCTATTCTCATGTATCCTTTCGCTTTCATGTATATTTGTTTGTTATGAATACTTAAATAAATCTTTATATGTTTAAAATATCTAGTATTGCTGCTTTTAATGTAGTACAGTTTTATTTAAATAGGTACACGCATAAGATATAAAGCTGTCTTTTCCGATGCAAGATCCGTAATGATATCAAAAAAGGACAAGCAAGCCTCCATCTACTGTTTAACTTGTCTGAAACATTAATGAGAAATGACCAATATCATTATCAATAGCTTGATTATAATAATAATAAAAGTATTTACTTATAATTTTTTTCCTAATTTACATATTTGTAATATCTTGGTTCCGCAACAACCTTGTAATTTATTTAAAGTTAATAAATAAATTACACTTGAAAATTACATATTGTCTCACCAATTTACTTTAAGTATTTTACTTTATTGCATTGTTCTTTACTTATTGTCACTTAATAAGTAATCTATCTAGAACTTGGTATATACTCTCTGTAACTGGTCGTCTCCAGTTCAGAGCTTATATTGCAAAGTAACTCCACCATCGACATTGAGGTGTCTTCAGTAGTACCATCTATTGAGTTGGGACTTACAAGTGGTATCAGAGCAGAAGGCTAATAAACTTGCCTAGATCTGCTTAAGATGAACACTACTGAAGGTGGAGATGGTTCTGGTTCAGGTGAAAACCCCTTGAATACTAATGCACAACCTTTTCAAAATGTTAATACAAACCCTCCTCCTCCTACTACCCCAAATCACGTCCATGTACATTATTCTAACACTCCTGTTCCAAAATTTGATGGAAACAGTGAGACTTTTGGTACATAGAAGGCTAGAATGCTTTTGCATTTTGGTGGGATAGAGAGGTATATGTTGAAAATCCTTAAGGATGGACCATATATACCCATGTCTCTTGGGGTAAGTCCTCTTCTAGATCCAACTGGAAGAAGAGGTTCAAGAGAAAAGCTTGAAGACCATTGGTCTGATGAGGATCGTAGACTTGTAGATCTGGACACCAGACTCAAGAACATGATCCTTGGAGCTGTCCCTGAAAATCTAATTCCAACACTTGTGTTGTTCCCTAGTGCAAAGTCAATGTAGGATGAATTAGTTATTCAGTTTGAAGGAGGTGATGACACTATTGTCACCAGAAAAGTTGCCTTGGAACAAGAAGTATGAATCCTTCTTTGCCTTGCCCAATGAAAGTCTAACTGGTACATACACCAGATTTTCTAGCCTCATTAATCAGTTGAGAGGCTTGGGTGTGGAGAAGGATAAGGATATTCTTCTTGAGAAGTTTTGTAATATTCTTCCTTCCAAATGGGAAAACATGGTTCTTGTCTTAAGACAAGGTAAAACCTTGCACAGCCATACTCTTGCATCGCTCTATGGAGCCTTCAGATTCACTGAAGATAACAATGTTGCAAGACTGGTGGCTGAGCAGGATGCCATGAACCATGCCCAGAGTCCCAAGGTCGCTAGTGTAACTGAGTGACCTTGTGCTGCTTTAATGCCTGCAGAGAGTGTCCAGGTACACTCAATGTAGGAGATGTTAAACAGTTTCTTAAACTCTGGCCTGACCACTGAAATCAGTGATGGTTGTGAGGAAACTGACGATGATGATCTGGTAGCCATGATTGCTAAAACCTTTAACAAGTTTAAGCTTAAATCTAAAAGATTTAATGGCCCAAACAATGCTTCCAGCTCCAGCTCTCTGGATAAAACCAATCTTACCTGCTATAAATGCGGTAAGAAAGGTCACTTTATGAAGGAATGCAGATCTAGTCAGTTGAACAACCAAACTGGCCCCCCTATCCCTAATTTCAATCGGCCTGATGATAGCTACATAGCTAAATATAAGAAGCTTAAGGTTTCCTCACCTCCAAAAGATTCCAAAAAGATGAAAGTGTTTAAAACTCCTAGTTCTAATTTTCAAAGTTTCAATTCAACAGGTGGAAAGAGCTTAACTAGTGGTGCTAAATGGGTTGCTAAAACTTTAGTACCTAAGATCACTAGTAATCAAAAGAATGTTGAGAAAATGAAGAAAAGAAGGAGGAGAAATGCTGTTAATAAGAAGAAAAGTGCTTCTGTTAATCAAAACAATTCATCTTTGTTAATAAATGTTGAATGTGCCAAGGCAAGGCCTTGTGAGCTTGTAAACAATTTTAATTCTTGTGTGGTTGATATGAATGCTTGTAGACATGTTACTTTTAATTCTCGTGTGAATGTTCGTACATTTTATTCAAATATGTTTGTTGATAATGTGCTTGTTGATGCTTATGTTGATTCAATAACATGTTTGAATGCGCATACTAAGTTATATACCCTGCCTGTTTTATCTAACCAAAAAGGACCCGTTTTCAAGTGGGTACCTAAAAACGGTTAAATTTCTTTGATTGCAGGAAATAACCATCTGTGTTTGGATACTCGATTCCGGGTGTTCGAAGCACATGACTGGAAATAAGTCTTTGCTGAAGAACTTTGTTGAACGATTCATGGGAACGGTTCGCTTTGGAAACAACAATTTCGCTCCTATCTTAGGTTATGGGGACATTGAACGAAATGGGATTATAATCAAGAAAGTTCACTATGTTGAAGGTTTAAGTCACAACTTGTTCAGTGTTGGACAATTCTGTGATAACAATCTTCAAGTTCTTTTTCGAAAATCTCTTTGCAAAGTCCAAACCTTAGATGGAGTTGATATTCTTTGTGGCGATCGTGACGATAACCTTTTTACCGTCAATCTCGATGATAACCAACCAACCGATAATATCTGTCTCATTTCAAAGGCTACTTCAAAGAATTCTTGGTTATGGCATAGAAGGCTCTCTCATCTGAATTTCCAAACAATCAATACTTTAGTCAATAAGCATCTTGTTGAAGGCTTACCTGACTATAAGTATGAAAGTGAGCATGTCTGTCCTTCTTGTGCTGTTGGGAAGATTAAGAGAGTTTCTCATAAACCGAAGAAATCTCCAAATTCTTTAGCACCTCTTCATTTGCTTCACATGGATCTTTGTGGGCCGATGAAAGTTCAAAGCCGAAATGGGAAGAAATACATCCTGGTTATTGTTGATGATTATTCAAGATATACTTGGGTTAAGTTCCTAGCATCCAAAGATGAAACAACTCAGATGTTGATAGATTTCATCACCAATACTCAAGTAAATCTTCAACTTCCTGTTCGTTACATCCGTTCGGATAACGGTACTGAATTCAAGAATGCTGTTTTGATGAATTCTGCAAATCCAAAGGTATTACTCATCAATTCTCAGCAGTTCGCACCCCACAACAAAACGGTGTTGTTGAAAGGAGAAATCGATCGCTGGTGGAAGCAGCAAGGACAATGCTTGCTTATTCCAAATTACCATCCAATATGTGGGCTGAAGCTGTTGACACTGCATGTCACACTCAGAATCGGTCCATTATCAATCAGCGTTTCGAAAAGACTCCTTATGAGGTTATTAACAAACGGAAACCCAACATCAACTACTTCCATATATTTGGGTGTGTTTGTTACACGTTGAATGATCGGGAGAATCTTGGAAAATTCGAGAAGAAAGGTGATGAAGGATATTTTGTTGGTTATTCCAAAACATCTATTGCCTACCGAATCTATAATCGTCGAACAAACATAATTCAAGAGACGATGAATGTGTGGTTCGATGAGATGTCAGGCATGATTTTTGAGCAAGAAAGCTTGCTACCAACAAGTATGGATTCAAGTGCTTCAAGTCCTTCTACAAGGAATACTATCTTAGCTTCTAAATTCAAGAAGTTTCCAACTCCTACAAGTGATGAATTAGATATTCTTTTTGAAGAATTCTATAAGTCAAAACCGATTCATGATCAAGAACCTCCAGACATCGTTGAACCAATTCAAAGCAATGAACCTCTTCATAACAACGATCCAGTTCCTAACAACACTCATGAATCATCATCAAGTTCTTCTGAGCAAATATCATCTTCAAATGATTCTATTCCACCATCCTATCCTGATAATTCTTCTCAAGTGAATGTTCAAGAACAACCTTCTCAATTCACTCAGACAACAAATCCCCTGAACACTCCAAATGTGTATGTACCACTTGACTTTGATCATCCAGCATATGAGGAAAGGGTTATACCAAGTTATGATTCCATCTCTCACCAAACTTCAAGTTTCAATGATGGTGATGTTGATCTTCAACAACAAGATCCTCTTCCTCATGCTCACAAGTGGATTCGCATGCAGAAAAATCATCCTACTGATCAAATAATTGGAGATCCACAAGCAGGAGTAACTACTCGTACTTCAGTGAATGAGTGTCTCGTTGCACTTTCTCTTAGCAATATCGAACCCAAAACAGTATCTGAAGCTCTTCGAGATCCAGAATGGGTTAAGGCAATGCAAGAGGAACTCGCACAATTTGAAAGACTGAAGGTATGGAGATTAGTTCCAAATCCTAGAAAAGATGATCCAATCGGAACGAAGTGGATATTCAAAAACAAAAAGGATGAGAATGGAGTGGTAGTAAGAAATAAAGCTCGACTTGTTGCAAAGGGTTATTGCCAACAACCTGGTGTTGACTTCGACGAAACTTTTGCTCCAGTTGCAAGAATGGAGGCCATTCGGATATTCTTAGCTTATGCCGCATTCCGAAACTTCACTGTGTTTCAAATGGATGTGAAGACTGCTTTCCTGAATGGTGACCTCAAAGAAGAAGTTTACGTTGATCAACCTGAAGGTTTTGTTGATTCTCAAAGACCAAACCATGTCTACAGGTTAGACAAGGCTCTCTATGGTCTTAAGCAAGCACCCCGAGTATGGTATGATTCTTTAACTACTTTCTTACTTAAAGGTGGATTTACCAAAGGCACAATTGACCCTACCTTGTTCATTCGCAAACAAGGTAAGCATGTTCTACTAGTTCAAATATATGTTGATGACATTATATTTGGGTCGACCAGTCAAACATTTTGCCGAAACTTTTCATCTCTAATGGTCAATCATTTTGAAATGAGCATGATTGGGGAAATGAATTACTTTTTGGGTCTTCAAATCAAACAATTACCAACTGGTATTTTTATATCACAAGGTAAATACATAAATGACATGTTGAAAAATTTGATATGACTTCATGTTCTTCAATTTCTACCCCAATGGCTGCTCGAACAACCATTAATACTGATTCAAATGGGAAACCATTTGACCAAAAGAGATATAGAAGTATGATTGGTTCATTGTTGTACCTAACAGCATCTCGCCCAGATATAATGTTTGCAACATGTATGTGTGCTAGATATCAAGCTGCTCCAACTGATTTACATTATCAAGCTGTGAAACGAATCTTTCGTTATCTGAAGGGTACACCCGATTTAGGTCTCTGGTATCCAAGGGATACTGGATTCAATCTAACTGCTTATTCAGATGCAGATCATGCAGGTTGTAAACTTGATCGCAAGAGCACTTCCGGTACTTTACAATTTTTAGGAGATAAAATTGTGAGTTGGTCTTCCAAGAAACAGAACTGTGTTTCACTATCAACGGCTGAAGCAGAATATGTGGCTGCGGCTAGTTGTTGTGCTCAAGTCTTATGGATGAAGACACAACTGACTGATTATGGTCTGACGTATGATCATATTCCTATCTATTGTGATTCTCAGAGTGCCATTGCCATTGCAGTCAACTCAGTAAACCACTCTCGATCAAAGCATATTGATGTTAGATATCATTTTCTCAAAGATCATATTGAGAAAGGTGACATCGAACTCTACTTTGTGGGAACTGAATTTCAACTTGCAGATTTGTTCACAAAACCGTTGGACGAAAAGAGGTTTAATTTTCTGATCTCCAAGCTTGGTATGTTAAATCTTAAACCTTAATCTTTTTCATTTGAAGGAATTCTTGACACATTTCAGAAAACAAAATACAAAATTGAAAAATTACAAAAATTAACAAAAAGATTTTTTTTGTGGCTTGTATATACTATGTATGCAACCCGTTCTTAAAAGATATATTTATTTTCAGAATGTTTTATACATTCTAAGATATTGTTATTATCCATATGGATTCATATAAGATAACGAGGAATCGAACGCCTTTGTGTACTTCCAAGTGTTCTTATATGAATATGTATGTGTAGTAGCAATCAAGTTTTTCCAAATAAAGTTTTTCAAACTCTCAATTATTGATATGAGAAAGCGAGGGATCGAACGCCTTTGTGTACTCTCTTGCTGTCTCATCTTGAACAATTGGAAGTTAACCTTTGCTTAAAAAGTTTTATTGCCTCCAACGTGTTGTTGTAAGTTGCGACGGATTGAACGCCTTTGTGTACTCCCTAGCTGTCTTACATTCAACATTGTTGTTGAAGCAAAATTTTTCCGAAATATCACAACAAAGATTTTACTCATGTTTGAACTCACAAAAACCAATTTTTGCTCCACCTTTCTATGGAAATTTTTGATCTATTCTTGCATAGATTAAGGAGGAGTTTGTGATTTCAACAACCTTCAAACCTTCAAATGTGTTTCAAATTTGTTTTCATGCACACATTTGATGTTTTTCCAATGATTTTCAATCAAATGGAGTTCGGTGATTAGTTTGCACATGAGTGATAAGTATTTCTCAAATTATACTCCATGAATTTCATCATCACCGATGAGTTCTAACCCCGGAGTATTCACTTCTTTCATTAGATAGTGAGGGTATTTTGAGTGATGTTGTTTTCGTGCAAATAGGATGGAGGGAGTAAAGTCGAAAAGTGAGAGGTTAAGGTGATATGTTGTGAGAAAAGGGTTAAAAGAAATGATACCCTTTCCTAAATTCTCAAAAAGCCGGGTAAAACACGTCCCTATCGGATTTTCATTTGTTGATATCTCGATATTGAAAAAGGGCGACATTCTGCTCCAGTCCCCGACTTCATTTGATCACGTTGTGTCTAGAGCTAATTTGATTGATCATTAAATTGATCATCGTTCATTCTTTTAGGACACACTAGCGTCATGTCTTTGTGATATAATTGCTTATCTTTGTGATATAGCCGGAACATTCGTAGTGATATCTTGATTGATATTCCACGATGATCTGAATAATTGCTAACATCTTTTATAATTGCTTATCTTTGTGATATAATTGCTTATCTTTGTGATATAATTGCTTATCTTTGTGATATAATTGCTTATCTTTGTGATATAATTGCTTATCTTTGTGATATAATTGCTTATCTTTGTGATATAATTGCTTATCTTTGTGATATAATTGCTTATCTTTGTGATATAATTGCTTATCTTTGTGATATAATTGCTTATCTTTGTGATATAATTGCTTATCTTTGTGATATAATTGCTTATCTTTGTGATATAATTGCTTATCTTTGTGATATAATTGCTTATCTTTGTGATATAATTGCTTATCTTTGTGATATAATTGCTTATCTTTGTGATATAATTGCTTATCTTTGTGATATAATTGCTTATCTTTGTGATATAATTGCTTATCTTTGTGATATAATTGCTTATCTTTGTGATATAATTGCTTATCTTTGTGATATAATTGCTTATCTTTGTGATATAATTGCTTATCTTTGTGATATAATTGCTTATCTTTGTGATATAATTGCTTATCTTTGTGATATAATTGCTTATCTTTGTGATATAATTGCTTATCTTTGTGATATAATTGCTTATCTTTGTGATATAATTGCTTATCTTTGTGATATAATTGCTTATCTTTGTGATATAATTGCTTATCTTTGTGATATAATTGCTTATCTTTGTGATATAATTGCTTATCTTTGTGATATAATTGCTTATCTTTGTGATATAATTGCTTATCTTTGTGATATAATTGCTTATCTTTGTGATATAATTGCTTATCTTTGTGATATAATTGCTTATCTTTGTGATATAATTGCTTATCTTTGTGATATAATTGCTTATCTTTGTGATATAATTGCTTATCTTTGTGATATAATTGCTTATCTTTGTGATATAATTGCTTATCTTTGTGATATAATTGCTTATCTTTGTGATATAATTGCTTATCTTTGTGATATAATTGCTTATCTTTGTGATATAATTGCTTATCTTTGTGATATAATTGCTTATCTTTGTGATATAATTGCTTATCTTTGTGATATAATTGCTTATCTTTGTGATATAATTGCTTATCTTTGTGATATAATTGCTTATCTTTGTGATATAATTGCTTATCTTTGTGATATAATTGCTTATCTTTGTGATATAATTGCTTATCTTTGTGATATAATTGCTTATCTTTGTGATATAATTGCTTATCTTTGTGATATAATTGCTTATCTTTGTGATATAATTGCTTATCTTTGTGATATAATTGCTTATCTTTGTGATATAATTGCTTATCTTTGTGATATAATTGCTTATCTTTGTGATATAATTGCTTATCTTTGTGATATAATTGCTTATCTTTGTGATATAATTGCTTATCTTTGTGATATAATTGCTTATCTTTGTGATATAATTGCTTATCTTTGTGATATAATTGCTTATCTTTGTGATATAATTGCTTATCTTTGTGATATAATTGCTTATCTTTGTGATATAATTGCTTATCTTTGTGATATAATTGCTTATCTTTGTGATATAATTGCTTATCTTTGTGATATAATTGCTTATCTTTGTGATATAATTGCTTATCTTTGTGATATAATTGCTTATCTTTGTGATATAATTGCTTATCTTTGTGATATAATTGCTTATCTTTGTGATATAATTGCTTATCTTTGTGATATAATTGCTTATCTTTGTGATATAATTGCTTATCTTTGTGATATAATTGCTTATCTTTGTGATATAATTGCTTATCTTTGTGATATAATTGCTTATCTTTGTGATATAATTGCTTATCTTTGTGATATAATTGCTTATCTTTGTGATATAATTGCTTATCTTTGTGATATAATTGCTTATCTTTGTGATATAATTGCTTATCTTTGTGATA
The DNA here is from genome assembly GCA_034093135.1 of Erigeron breviscapus. NCBI lineage: Eukaryota > Viridiplantae > Streptophyta > Magnoliopsida > Asterales > Asteraceae > Erigeron > Erigeron breviscapus. The sequence goes on along the minus strand of CM067171.1, from coordinate 39,599,897 downwards.
TAATTGCTTATCTTGATTGATATAATTGATTTTTGATTATTCTATCTTTAGACACATTCAGCATATTTGTGCATAATGACATTGATTCCCAATTTTGTCATTATGAGGGGGAGAAAATATTATGATTGATTCATAGTCTTTGTCAACTGAGCTTTTGCTTCGGAGATGAATTTGGTATTGTCTTCAAATGATACCTTCTCTCTATTCTTTTCAAGGCATAGTTGGTGATAGAAATGGAATGAGAGTCTATGGTGAGAAATTTTTGTATTTGGGTGTTTCAAATGGGAAAAGGCTTATCAAAGTTTGTGTATAGGGGGAGAAAATTGTTCATGATGAGTCAATAGTTTCAGATTTTCACTAGACTTTAGTTGATTAAGATTTTGATTTTAAAAAGGGGAATCTGAATTGACTTTAGAGATAAGAATGAAACCGAAGATGAAAAGATTTTCACTCAAGACACTTCAACAATTCAAAGATGCTCCAAAAGATGTATACTCATGGATTGAGGGGGAGCATGATTACTTCATAAGAATTTCATCTAAACTTCATTCAATTGCTAACTCTCCAAAGTGTTCGAGTTGATGTGACAAAGATCATAGCTTCAAAAAGGTTGAAAGATTTGGTAGAAGATTCAAGTCAAAGAAGTAAAGCCTCACAAGAGTCTTCATCAAACACACTTCATTCAATATCTTCAAGTCATACAACAACATTTTATCAAGAAACTCCAATGCATACATCAAGGGGGAGAGTTCATATTCATGAAACTTCATTTCAAGAAGATGAGATTCATTCAAGAATTAAAACCGAAGAATCAAAAAGTTGAATCTCACTCGAGAATCAAAGATTAATACATTAGAAACCAAGATTCATACCTTCCGCATTTCAAAAGACAACTCTGATTCATGATTCATCAATTCTCAAAGATTCAAGCCAAACATGCTTTCATTATTCTCTGTTCTAAAAGAACATTGAGAATCCTCACATGATTTAACTTCAAGAAGTTCAAGACCAAGACCAAGACCGAATCAAGTTCTCCAAAGACAAAAGAGAAAGCTTTGAAGACTTGTTTCAACACCCAATTGTCTTCACCACCGGGCTCATCAAATTCATTCCTACAAGACAGTATAACACGTACTTCATTCATTACAATATATCACTAAGGGGGAGAATGTTAGAAATCCAAAAATAGTGATAAATTGTAATCTAGAATAGAGGAATTTCTTGTTGTTAAGTCATAGATAAATGATCACTAAGGTTGAGGGGCTAATAGTGAAAATTAGAATAGTTGAGTAGTTAGACTATAAATAGCCATCTCATACCTTAGAGATCATAACTAACACATAACCTTGTAATAATCATTACACCTTTAATTCCAGATTTACACACAGTTACTTAATTCTCTCTCAAAACACACACAAAACACCAAGAACACACACTGAAAACCGCCATTGTTGGATTGAATTCAGAAGCTAAAATCGTGTTATAACAGTAATCTATCTAGAACTTGGTATATACACACTGCAACTGGTCGTCTCCAGTTCAGTGCATATATTGCAAAGTAACTCCACCATCGACATAGAGGTGTCTTCAGGTAGTGCCATCTATTGAGTTGGGACTTACAATCAGCGGGAGCTCCAGGACACTCAGGACATGATGATGGACTGTCATAGGACCATGTGGAGCCAGGTGAAACGCATGGGCTTCCAGTGCGAGTCTTGGTCTCCCTACATTAACCATTGGATCCGACCGGACTCCCCGCCTCCACCACCGCCTACTCAGACCTTTAGTCCTCCCTCCATCTTCATGCCGGCCAGCACTACTTTCGGGTTCTACAGCCCGCACCCAGGTCAGCAGCATCCACCACAGCAGCCAGGTTGGGCAGGTCCAAGTTCGAGCATGGCAGGTGCTAGCAGCAGCACAGGGGGCGTTCAGGATAGGCCCCAGTTTGGGACCTATAGACACACGACTGGGGAGCGCTACTCCGGACCCGCCTATGATTTTTACAGGGGTATATTTGGTGAGCCGGCAGATCCTGATGCTGGTGACGGTGTTCCCTCTTCCCATGACATGGAGGATGATTGATCTATTCTATTTTCTTTTCTAACTTCTGAAACTTTTGCAACTTTGAACTTTATTTCTTTTTGATTTGGTTGTAATTCCGCCGTTTAGGCGATGATACATTTGTAGTATTTCCGTATTTCCCTTATTTATGAACTCTGTAGTTTGTTTGGTATTTTGTTTATGGTGATTGTCAGGTGAAAATTTTGGGTTTGCAAGTTGAATTCTGGAAGATTGCTTTTGGAAATTTTGGAATAAACAAGCGGGTTTATGCTGGCAGTCAGTTCAGCACCCACTTAATTTTGGCTTCAACTTTGCATTGGTGAATTCTTGCTTTCACCCGGAGGTTTTTCATTGTTCCTTTCTACATTTTGCATTTTTCCCTTTTTCCCATCTTTTGCCTTAGTTATTCGTCCATTGAGGACAATGTACAACTTAAGTGTGGGGAGGGGGATTGGTAAATTGGAAAAATGAAAAATTTTGAAGTTTCTTTCCTTTACTAGCATTTTGGTTATGTTTTTAAATTTTTGAGGCTATAGGTTTTGTGCAAAAACGAGAAATGAGGACTTTGAATTTTGCTAATCTAGGATAAAACTTGAGATTGTTTACCTTTAACTTTCCTTTCCTAGTGCTTGTGGCATTTCATCGTTCCAAGAGGTCATAGGCTTGTCCCGAACTTCAAATAATCTAGGTTGCTTGCGAATTGTACCTTAATGATGAACCTAATGTGAATAATAGCTTCACTAGATGATGTATTGGTAGGCACCGCTTGAGGTTATCCATTTGAATTTTGCAACTTGTGTCCATGAAAAGCTCGAAATGTACTAAATATGCTTGTGGTAATTTGACTCAACATATGGTTGGCACACCGGATGTCCGGTCCTTAAATCTTATGTTATAGGTTTTAGCTCTAGTCATTATGTTTGGTCTTTATATCGGGGTGTCTGGGGTGCTTCGGCATCAAACGGGTGGCACATGTGGGAATGCGCATAATCTTTTTCCAATAGTCTAATGCTAATGTGGTCTTTGAGATTCGAACAAGTAAGTCCTTGGGGTAACTTTGTTTTACCTAGCTCACCTAAAGCTCCCAACTTGGGATGGGTTGTCAGAAAGTTCGTTACACGGGTCTCATCGAAAATCATGGGTGTTAAATTATAAAACTTTTCATTCTCACATGCGTTTGTGTTTAGAGCATGGTCTCTGGATATGTAACCCAACCTTGAGTTCTGGCGTATGTCTCTTAACGATACTCACGTATCCGTAGCGAACCACTGGCCGGACGCTTAAAGTACACTTTCATATGATCACCTGATGTGTGGATAGAGTTGCAATTCTAGATCGTAGGAGTATGTTTTGTCAAGAGACTCGTAAGTATAACGTAATGAAAACCTTATGGAAAACCAATGGCGTGAGTGTTTATGTGGACAATTATACCGATAATCATTGTGGAATATTGCTTATGTTACCAATAATAATGTTGATACTTGCTAGTAGATTATAGCTTAGTAAGAACGAGCCTAAGGTCAATTGGAATGATAGAAATGTTCAAGAGGTGTTAACACAAGCATAGGGAGGATTCTAATTGTAACCGAAAGATGGTGTTGCTCTAGATTAGTCGAATTTTCTGATTTCGTCTTAAACTTTGCTCATTAGTTTTTAAATGCATTTGCTTTTGGTATTCGACACCGCTTGGTAGGAAACTTCCCTTATAACTATGTTTTATTTTATGAAATCGTGAATTGTTGGGTTTTTGAGAAGTGATTAAAGTGCATACTTGCTTGAGGGCAAGCAAGGTTTAAGTGTGGGGAGGTTTGATGTGTCTCAATATATACATACTTCCCACATCTTATTTGGATGTTTTAGGCACGGTTGATAGCCGTTTATACATGTTTTATGGTGCTTTATGGTATTTGCTAGTGATTTCAGGTCTAAGGCAGGTATTTCACTCACAAATGGTAGAAAACGACTTAGGAATGGTCCAAAGGCACTAACGGATGAAGAATGGTCGAAAACAAAGTTAAAATGGTGAAACCAAGCAAAAGTCGCGGCGCGAGCTCACAAGAAAAGTCGTGGCGCGAGAAAGGAAGCTCGCGGCGCGAGTTTTTGGTCTGCAGTCCTCTGTTCGAATTTTGGAAGATCTCGCGGCGCGACCCGTGTACCTCGCGGCGCGACTTCGAGCTGACAACATGTTTTTCTCTCTCCTGGGGTATAAATACCAACCCCCACTCAACCCTAAACCTAATCTTGGATACCACAACCTACACACTTTTCTTCCAGACGATTTTTAGGGTTTTTCAAGGGTTTTCACTACTCCAACATCATTTGAAGACTTGAAGATTAATTTTGATTCTAGATTAGTGATTGTGGCTCGGTTGTAACCTCGATTTGGATTGTTACTTCATATTTGGTACACTATGTTCTCCTTTTTATTTGAATCTCTAGTTATTTTCATTATGAGTAGCTAAATCTCTATACATCTATGAAGATGAAGTGAAACGATTAGTTATGGTTGCATAATATTTTGAATTCAAGTTGGTTTTACTTAACATTTTGTCAAGATCTTAATGAAGTGATTTCTTCTATTTAAACTTGTGTTCTTGGTGATATTTGGTTCTTCGATAGTGGTACTAGTTGAATGCAAGTATTATTTGAGTTGTTTGTCTATGAATAACTCTTGCTAGGTCATGGTATGATAGTAAATGATACAAGTTGAATAGAAATTACTTTGTTAAGTGGATTTAACGTTTGGTGGTACCACGTTTCTTTCACAAAGATAAAATTGTTATTTAAATAATCAATTAAACTAGTTAGTTCAAGGAATTGTAGCAGGGGTGGTGGTACCACTTGTTGCAAGAAATTGCATTGATTAGGTGATTTAGTCGATTTTACAAACGGAGTGCACGCCGGTTGTGTTTTGTCTTGTCACGATTATTATCACCAACATTAAAGAATTTTGAGCTTAACCCATATGCAACCTAGACTTTTTGTGTAGCGAATTCGACATAGATGGCTTTTTAATTATTCGTCACAACTCCAACTATTTTCGTGTGCTCTTGATTGACGCCGGTTGAGTACTTTTATTTACTTGTTAATTACATAGCCTTCAGAAACGCAAGGTGACAATTCGGTCACAAACCAAACTTTCTCTTGATTTACATTTTAACAACCTTTAGTACAACAATCAGTCCTTGTGTTCGATCCTGGTCTTGCCAGTTAGCTATATTACATACGAACGGGTACACTGCGCGTAAGTGTGTTGTAGTCAGTTAGCGGTAGATCTTGTTATAAATTTTAAACTAGATTTCACACATCAAGTAGTACGAACATCTTATCCAATATTAATTTCAGGGGGTAGTTTGAAAATAATGGAAGGATAGAATAGAGTACCACTGGAGCGTTTCTTTTTCTGAACAGGTTCCAGATCAGGATAACTGGAAACTGTGTCTTCTGAATCTTCTTTATTGTAGTTGATAGGATCAGATTCACAGAAGACAATTGGAGTTACTGGGGGAGTGTCAAGGGCTGGCTTCTTGTTGATTGCAGCATTTGATTCATCAAATGTGACATGAATTGACTCATGGACCTTCTCCAGTCTCTTGTTGTAGACAATGAAGGCCTTGCGAATGGCTGAATAGCCTAAGAAATACCCTTCATCAGCTTTGGCATCAAATTTGCCTAACTGACTGGAGTCGTTCAGTATGTAAACTGGACATCCAAAAACGTAAAAATAACCAATATTTGGTTTTCTATTTCTTAAGACTTCGTAGGCTGTCTTTTTGTGTCGCTTCACATACACTGACCGGTTCTGGGTGTGGCAAGCAGTAGCAATTGCTTCAGCCCAGAAACTGGTAGACAGACCAGATTCAGCAAGCATACTCCTGGCAGCTTCTATCAGCGTTCGATTCTTCCTTTCCACCACTCCATTCTGTTCTGGAGAGCGGGCTGATGAGAAATTCTGGGAGATGCCAGTGTCAGTACAGAATGACTCCAGAGTTGCATTATGGAATTCTGTTCCATTGTCACTTCTTAACTGACACACCTTTCGACTGTACTTGAGCTCAATTTGCTTGATAAGACTGATGATTTCAGCAGCAGCTTCACTTTTAGACCTGAGAAAGATAACCCAACAATATCTGGAAAATTCATATACTATAACCAGGGTGTATCTTTTACCAGCACGAGTCTGAACATTCACTGGACCAAAGAGGTCCATATGAAGCATATGAAGAGGTTCAGATATGCTGAAATTCTGTCTGGTCTTGAAACTGGTATGTTTTTGCTTTCCCATCTCACATCCTGGACATGGCCTTTCCTTTTTGAAGGAAACTGAAGGTATCCCATCTGCAAGTTGTTTTCTGGACAACTTATTAATATTCTTGAAATTTAAATGGGATAACCTTTTATGCCATAACCAGTTTGTATCTTCGTCAGCTTGAGTATAGAAACACTGCTCAGAAGGAGAGCTTTCCATATCCATCACGTACACATTCCCTTTCCTGGGAGCAATCAACACTACCTTCCAGTCCTTGTTGAATACGATACCCTGAGCAATATTGAATAGAACTTGATAACCATCATCACACAGTTGGCTTACACTGATCAGGTTATATTTCAAACCATTCACAAATGCAACACGTCTGAACTTGACTTGTCCATTGTTCAGAACACCGTATCCCTCGGTCTTTCCACAACCATTATTTCCAAAAGTAATGGAGGGTCCATCAGAAATGGTGAACTCCTCCAGCAGGGTCTTACATCCGGTCATCGTCCTGCCAGCTGCACTATCAAGATACCAGATATATTTCTTACGATCGCCCTACACATCCACCAGATATTATCAGTTAGATTTGGGAACCCATCGACTGATGGGTTCACTGGACCCTCCCTTATAGGTCCCTGGGGCAATCTGGTTTAGTTCACTTTCTTCAACAGTGGTCTTAGTTGAAAAGACCACTGGGGTTGATAGTTTTAAAACCTTTTTCTTTTTCTCAACTGGAGAAATAAATTTAACTTTCTTTGCAAAAGGTTTTGTATTTTGTCTAGGGCCAGATGAAGTACCCTCAATAAAGTTTAATCTTGCATTAAAACTTTGAAATTGACGAGTCAGCAGTTTAATCTGGCTCTCTAACCTTGACAAAACATTTTCATCAGATGATACCTTAGCCTTTCCAGTTCTAGGCTTAGGTAGGGGATTGGTCTGAGGCAAAGGTTTCTTCAGATTGACCTTTTGAACTGGAGCAGTCATCTGGAATGCTCCAGTCTTAACCTCTGGGGATTGAACTGGGAAAAATATTGGCCTTGGGAGTTACAGGCTCATCATAAACAGTGGTGGGCCTGAACCCCTCTGGTAAACGATCAAGTACTGGTATTAATGATGCTACATGAGTATTTCCATCTAAATATGCACGTTTTTGTGTGGGAAATTGATTTACTCCAGCATCATATGGCTTTCTGGTTTCAAGCCATGATTTAATCACCAGTTTTTCTTTCTCTAAAATGACTTCAAGATCTTGTTTTTCGTGAATCAATTGTTCAGTTACCAGAACCTGGGATTGAAATGCCAGTTCAATGTCTTGAAGTTCTTTTAATTTTGATTTTAAAACAGTTATTTCAGAAAAGTCTGTTTCTAGACCATTTACACAGTCAGATCTAACAGTTTCAACAAATATCAAATCAGAATTAAGAGCTTCAGCAATGTCCAGTTTTAATTCTTGGTCAGTTGCAGTATCATAATCACTAACCTTTTTGATAACAATGTCCACCCATCGTCCAGATGTAACATCTTCCTTCACCAGGTGCTCTTCGTCTGCCAGAGCCATGTAACAGCAATCTCTTTCTTTTCTTCATCAGCAGATGAATCATCAGAAGGAACTCACTTCTCTTCAGTTGTTGCAATCATGCACTTATTATTATTTTCCATATTTTGTGCCATGAGAGCAATTTGAGCCTTAAGCTTTTTGTATTTAGATTTATAGCTATCATCAGGCTTATTATTTGAAGAAAATGGACCAGGCTTGGATACAAACTGGCTGGACTTGCACTCTTTCATGAAATGACCTT
>CM067171.1:39556173-39590779 GCA_034093135.1 Erigeron breviscapus | reverse complement strand
CACTGAGGCTGGTTGTGGCCGAATGGCGGTGGGGTACAAAAAATTATGTTTTTATCGCCTTTTTTGCTTGTTTCGTTTTCCAAATCTTTTTCAGAAATGTAAAGTCCCTCACTTGATGGTTTAACCCAATAGTGTAAAATACAACAAGTCTAATATGCACTAGATTTGGACTAGTATTACTTGAATATAAATGCAAGTATATAAACAAAGTAATACAAGACTTAAAGCAATATATAAAGTAAAGGTGGAACACAATGTAATTTTCAAGTGTATTTTATTTATGATGTTAAATAAAATACAAGGTTGTGCGGAATCAAGATAATACAAATATGTAAGTATCCTAACAACCTATGAATTACAAATGATCTATATTTGCCTAAATAAACTCTTTAGATCGAAATACTTAAAGTTGTGAAGTATCCCTGTTACGATCGAGAGTATTTAGACAAATTCACTAATTGCTAAAAAGTAATTTTAACAAGGAAATGACTTTGTATTTATAGGCAAACAAATTCACCAGTGAATTTGTGCCGTACAAATATGGTTGCATGTATTTAATGAACCGACAAGGTCATTAAATGCATTGGTTAAAGTACAAGGATAAAGTCACATCAATATGACTTATTATCCTTTTAACCACACACGTAAGTACTTTTTGTAAAGACAAGTGGAATGTTCTTTGAAAAGTGTGTAAAGACAAAAAGTCAATTCCTCGTAATCAGTGTTCAGACTTGTAAGGTCTAGAACACTGACAAACCTCCAGTCGTAGATCTGGTAAGACTTCCAGCGGACTCCGCCATTTGTCAGTCTTCTTTATTCTAACTTCAGTCTTTGACTTCAGTGAGAATGTCTTCAGTAGAATAGATCTAGACTGGGGTGAAGTCCAGTGAGCTGAAATCTGGAAGACTCCAGATTTCCTATACAAGTATTTTGCTCACTGGTCTTCCATTATTTCTGAACAAATCTTCAGTAAGGCTCCAGTCTTCAAGTCTGGAGTGGGTCCAGTAAATATTATTTCTGGACAAGTCTTCAGAGACTCTCCAGTCTTCAAGTCTGGAGCGAGTCCAGTAAAACTGGACCTAACAAGAAAACGTCGGTAGGAAAGACAGACTCATGACAATGGATGGCGGATGAGCGTCGGTAGGACCAGAGACTGGTTTTGTCGTCATATTTTTCGCTTTTCTTCGTCTTCAAAACTTTTCTAGTGATTTTCCAGAAATTGCGTGTTCTTTGGTGGACTTATTTACGTCATGTAACATCTATTATGGTTTTCTGGATCATAAAGTGGTTGATGGTGACGGTGGCAAGGACGTTCGTAGTGATGGGGTCTTGCTTTTCGACTCCCTACACTATTCACATCTTGTTTCATCGGCTGTTCGGGATCAGTGGATAATATACGTATCCAATTATACTTTTTGCTATTCACGAATGGGATTAGATACCCCAGTAGTCCTAGCCGTAAACGATGGATACTAGGCGCTGTGCGTATCGACCCGTGCAGTGCTGTAGCTAACGCGTTAAGTATCCCGCCTGGGGAGTACGTTCGCAAGAATGAAACTCAAAGGAATTGACGGGGGCCCGCACAAGCGGTGGAGCATGTGGTTTAATTCGATGCAAAGCGAAGAACCTTACCAGGGCTTGACATGCCGCGAATCCTCTTGAAAGAGAGGGGTGCCTTCGGGAACGCGGACACAGGTGGTGCATGGCTGTCGTCAGCTCGTGCCGTAAGGTGTTGGGTTAAGTCCCGTAATGAGCGCAACCCTCGTGTTTAGTTGCCATCATTGAGTTTAGAACTCTGAACAGACTGCCGGTTAGAAAAGTCATTTGAATCGTTAAGGCACAAATCACATCATACATTACATTTCACATAACATTTCATTACATCAAACATCTTCATATAGGATGGGTCATCCTAAATGTGCCTAGTCATCTTTTGCATCTTCACATATAACATCTAACATCTTTGTATTTGTGACATAAGTCACGCATCTCGTATAACATATACATCTTTGTAAGGGTGACATAAGTCACACCCGACTAGATGGACAAAACTTACGGCTGTACATCAATGTCATTAAGGAATGGCAAGCCAATCCCGGAGTAATCCGTATGTTCAAGACAAATAGGGCGGGTCAGACCTCCCGTATTACTCTACACATCTTTGACCATGTTGCAAGGAGCCACCCGGGCAACCACATCTACGCACCCGCCGGGCAACGGCAAGTACGGGTTAAGCTTAACACTTTCATCTAAATTACGAGCTCGATTTCACATCTCATATAGTTTAGGTGTTCATATTACCTAAACATTAACACATATACATCTTTAACGTTTGGGCCCTTAAACGTGCACGTGTCATGGCAACTTAATAAGTCTAGTGAACTAGATGAACAAGCCATACAATCATGCACATTTCACTAGTCATCAACATATATCACATTTCAATACATCTCAAGACATTACATAACATTTCATAGCACATCATTACATCTCATACTATTGGGACTGCATTTCAGGCATCAGTAGTCATTTACATAGCCCATATCACCTCCCGTGTAATCCTCGAATACCCATATGCAATCAAGATATCAAATGGGGAAGTTATTATATGAAACCATGTTTTTTGTTGAACCCTCAGCATGTCAAAGTAGTGTATCTTACCTCGTATAAGCGCACACAAACGATAACTAGGGTTACCATGCAAAGCAAGTATTCCCAACTACCTATAATGAACATATGATCAATTAACGAGTATAAACGAGGCTAAACTGGCCTACAGTCTATATACTTGTCAAATAATAGTCTCTGTTCACTACTTCCATCTATTTGTAGACTACTAGTCCATTTTTGACTACTTTCATTCTTTGTAGACTACTATACTTTTCTGTAGACTACTTGACTTTTTTTGTAGACTACTTTCATATTCTGTAGACTACTTTAATCTTTTGACTATTTTTCAGTTTCGTAGACTACTTTTGGCATACAAGACGACCAAATGAGAGAAAACTCAGTTCTTAACAAATGTAGGGGACTCAAAGAACTTTTTAAAAATGTAAGATTCATCTCCTAACTCATTATTATAAAGGAGATACAATTTCTGCAATATGACTGAATTTTCAGACCTCATAAACACTTTGTTTTACGAAAAATCTCGACCATCAAACATCCATGGAAACTAACCATGACACCTACAGTTCATATACACCCAAAATATGATTCAATTGACACTATGAAATCATATATTGATTCATGGATTCATTAGACACATTTTACAATTGTTTTGACACCCGAAATGACCTAAATCGACCAACAAACGCATTTGAATCCCAATCAAACCTCTAGACCAGGTGTGAACCAGATGTTGGTCATATTTAAACATTAAAATGACATTAACAATGATTTTATACATGTGGGAAATCTCTAGATAGTAAATGATTGCAATAACAATCACCGATTGACTCGAAATCGTCAAATCTAACCACAAAACGATTGAAATCAACTATTACTCAATAGGTCCAGGTATGAACGAATTATATGGATGAAAATGAGTGATAATAAGCAAGGATTACCATCTATACCTTGGAGGATGATTAACGGATTGAATACGTGCATCGATTGATCATAAATCCACCCGAAATCGCAATAAACGCACTAGGATTGCTCAAGAGACCAAAGGGGCGGCTAGGGTTTGAATAAGAAGGAGAAGAAACTGATTTGTGATGGTAATTAGGGTCTAATTAACCCCTAATCCCGTTTTTAAGTTTCACCCTATGTCAAAACTAGTTTCTAGACTTCCTTATGACTCATATTAGGCTAAAATCACCTTGATGTGACTCATTTTATATATATTTCCCACAATGTTTTTGGCCATTTTATGCTGTATTATAGGACATATGTGTATATATTTCGATGCTTTATGGTATGTACTAGTGTTTTCAGGTGAATAACAGGTACATTAGACGAAAGTGGGCTAAATAAAGATCAATTATGGAGAATATGAAGATTGGAGCCAAGAAGACGGAAAATGTAGCAAATACTAGTCTATATGTTACATGAATATTTGATAGAAGACTTTTACCAAGACCTTCTCGTTGTGCTCGGCTAAGAAAATTAGAAAGAATAATGAGTTTGAATCACATAGATTTGTGTTGTGCAAAGTCAACACAGGAGAAAAGAATTGGAAAAATAATTGTGGACTTATAGTGGTGGTCTCGTGGATTTAGCTCAAAAAGAAAAGGAGCCGTGAAGTGGGCTCGGCCCAAAGTAAAGAAGTGAAGAAGGTTGGGCTGGACTAGAAGGAAAGAAGTCGGTCGAAGATCTAGCAGTCGAATTAATAATAAGAAGGGAATTGGATATTTTGGTCGGTAAGTAAGGGATTTTGTTTAGCAGCATAGTGGGAGCCGCAAGAGACAAAAAACGAATTAAAGCTGCTGCGTTGTTCGTCGATTATAACTTCCAGCCATCAATCATTCTGTTCGACTCTTTACTCTTTTCTATTAGTATTTTAATTACTATTACTTTTAATATTATTATTGTTAAGACTATATCACTATACAATTATTATTATTGATGTTATTTATTTGATGATTGTTAGTTCTATTTATCTTTTCATTATGAGAGGCTAAATCTTTCAGCACTCGCCTGGGTAGTGAACATGTCATAGGGTTGTTTGATGTTACTTGTAATTGTTGAACAAGATTTCTATGTTTAATCGAAGAACCATAGTTATTTGAGTTTAAATATTGTTTTTATCTTTTATATTTGTTGATTGATAATTGTAATTAGAAGTTCGAGAGAAATCTATGTCATTGTCAATTGATTTATGAAACGGTTAATCGGTCTATAATTAACCTAAAGTCGTTGGAGTTCGGAGAAACTAGCGATAAAGATTTTAAACAATTAAATTCATTTTGAGTGTGTAAACGTCTATGATAGAGGGATCTGATTAGGCGAATAAGCAGTTCGGAAGAAAGCTTTTAAAGATTAAGTCATAAAATCAACTTAGGTTCTTAATGCTTAATTGTTTGAGTAGAAATTATTCGCGGGAGCGATAACTATATTTCGAGCAATTAAAGTTTCAAGTATAACGGGAGTTCATCTTGACTACTTTTTAAGTCGTTCAACAATGCAAGTAATGTTTAGGCCCTATGATTGACATGTAAGCTAGTCCAAGTAGGTGTCTCTTTTAATATTATTGTCATAAAATCATTTTTACTTTCGTCTTCCGACGAATCATGCCCCGGTCATACCGGATTTAATTTATTTACTTTTACTTTTTGCAAAGTGACAATTCGGTCACAAAACCCCCCTTTCATTTGAATTACTTCATTTTAACAATTGCTTTACTAAGTCCTTGTGATCGACCTCGGATTTACCGAATTTACTATATTGCATACGATCGGGTACACTGCCCGCAAGTGTGTAGTAGACAGTAGCTAGGTATTTCGTGTTTATAAATTTAAGACTAGAAATTACACATCACACCTATTGGGAATACTTACAACACATTAAACACATCTTAATTGTCTTAATCACATTAACATATAAATCATTAAGGCAGTAAAGCCTCACACACATGACACATTAAACACATATAGTCATTAAATCTCCTAGAGACTTAACGGACACGAAGTGTTGACTTCACGACTCAAGTCAACCTTTAATTAAAAGTTTGGGATGTTACATAATGTTCCAGCACATGTTGATAATCCACCATTGTTTGGACACTTGATTAATCCAAACTATGAGGCTCCAAGACAAGGTTGGGAAGATGAAGAACCTGTTGCTGCTGCTGATGATGATGCTCACGGTCAAGATGATCCTCAAGAAGAGCGAGCTGATCAGTTTGAGGGATTGAATGAAGTTCCTCTATTTACTAATGTTCCAGAGCATCATCCGGAGATGGATGCTCTAGAGGAGGACATAGATGATCCAGCAAATCTTGTGACACCTACTACTGGGGTTTCTACTTCTACCTCTGCTCCAGTAGATGTTGTTGGTCCTTCTGAACCAAATTTTGATGATGATGATGGTTCAGATGATGATAATGATGCAGATAGACCACCAAAGAGAAGAAGAAGACAAGGGAAAGGGATTGATGTTGTTGAGAAGTTACAAGCTCGTCAGCGACCTCAGTCAGAAATTGATAGGGAGTTTGCTGAGTATAATGCTGCTATGGAGATGTCACATACACCCATACCAGTTGATACACCATCAGTTGCTGCCTTGAGAGCTTCTGTTACTGAAGTTCCGGTTTCGGTGTCTACTACTTCTGTTGGTACTTCTGTTGGTGAGAAGAGGCCGAGAACCAAGTTTGTTATAAGAGGAAGTGGTTCTCAAGCTAGAGTTGTTGATGCTACGACTGTTACGACTTCTAGAGTTCCAGAGTCGACAGTTCGTCAAGTGCAAGAGACGACAGTTCCTGCTCTTAGGCCTCGTTCTACTCCAGTTCAGGCGTTAGTTCCTGTTGCTACAGTCATGGATCGTCTGCTGTTACCATTACAAAGACCGCAGATGCCTCCATTGGGAACTTTTCATGCTCGTATGCCTTCATTCGAGACTACGATGCCATCGCCTGCTGCTACTTCTAGCATTTCTTCTGATTCAGCTCTACCTGTCCAAGTTCAGCTGAGTCGTATTGTTTCTGAGAAGAAGATGTTAGAGATGAGAGTGTCAGCCTTAGAACGACAATTGAAGATTCAGGCTGAAGCACATCAGAGTGAGATGGACAAAATGACCGCACTTGTTCATTCTCTTGGAGATAATGTTGGTGCATGTTTCTCAGTGACAAAAGCATTCTAGATGTGATGTGTGTTTTATATTCAAGTCTTGTAATTTATATTGTAAATTACCGTTTGTCAATGAAATTACCTTGGCATATATTGTTGATCATATTGGGATCCTTTTATGTTTATATGTTTGTTTATTATTTATGTTTTGCAGGTACTTGACATGAATGTAGACATTACATGTAAAGGGTAATTAAGTTAATGTTGGTTCTGCGGTTAACAGCAGTAGAAACATTAACTTAATATACTTCCAACGGTAATACAGTTGATGTTGGTTCTGCTTTAACAGCAGTAGGAACATCGGCTGAGTCAATGTTGGTTCTGTATTTACAGCAGTAGGAACGTTGGATGAGTTAATGTTGGTTCTGCACTTTACAACAGAAGGAACATTAACTCAAATATTCCTAAGTGTCATTTGAGAGTTCTTGGGACCAAGCAAAAGTTTGCTTGTTCAGAAGAACACTCAAATGGTTTGAGAGTTTCTTGGGAACAAGCAAAAGTTTGCTTGTTCAAAGAACTCTCAAACAGTTTGAGAGTTTCTTGGGAATAAGTAAAAGTTTGCTTGTTCAAAAGAACTCTCAAACAGTTTGTGTGTTCAGGGAAACACACAAATAGGCCAAACCCTAATGGGCTTTATGGGCCTGACATGGAAACACTCAAACCCATATGGTTTTGAGTGTTCCTGGCCCTTGCCTATAAATAGGGTGTGTGTTTCATGCGTGTTCCAACAAGAGTGTAGAGAGAGAAACAAGCAAATCTAGAGAGAGAAACTGTAGAGAGAGAAACAAGCAAATCTAGAGAGAGAAACTAGAACACACAAATCTAGTAGATCTTGGAGGTGCTACTCGTCTCACGCACGAACCGCAAAACACACACCCGGTTTGGTTGGCTTGTAGACTTAGATTACCACATTGGTTGGTAAGGTTCGTCCGGAAAGCCGCCTCACTATATTAACCAAATACGGGTGTTTATGTTCACGCAAAGATATATATATATATATATATATATATATATATATATCATAAAAGGTAGATATAAAAACCGTGGGTTATCTCGAGGGATTCCGCACCTCGACATATCCTTAGTCAATCTCGGTTCGATAAGAGAAGAAGACCCGAGGGACTTACAACTGGTATCAGAGCCATCGGTTTTAATACCTTGGTTCGAGATTGATTACGGTTTGGGTATCCCGTTTTTTGCGTGTTCTTAGGTAAAGATTGTTTTTTTTGGTGCGTTTGAAAGAAAGGTTCAAACTTGATGCCAAGATAAGACACTTCTTAATCCTAAAACTATTTTCTCAAGGTTTCATTGATCAAGTAACAATACCGGGTTCTAGATCTAAGAAAGATTGAAAAAATAGCGTTTTGCGTGTTCTTGTACAGTACTTTGCGTGTTCTTAGTACTGTACTTTGTTTGTTTTTGATACATCCCAGATCTGCGTGTTTTTCAAACTAGTTTGCGTGATCTAGTTTGAGTGTTCTTCAGTTTTGAGTGTTCCTCTGTTTTGCGTGTTTTCAACACTTTTGCTCGTTTCATTTGAGTGTTCCCAGTTTGCGTGTTCTTGTGTACCTGCGTGTTTATAAGTTGAACCACATACACAATGGCAGCAAATTATCTTAACCAATTGATACTAATGGACCATGAGACCGGTAAGGGTAATTCACCACCCAAGCTAATGATCATAGACCAATACTTTTCTTGGAAAGGTCGATTCGAATCCTTTATGCAATTCACGGACATTAGAATGTGGACCTGTATGACAGAAGGATATAGATCCCCAACATATGAGGATAGTGGTGTTAACAAAGTATATGCTTACCAAGACATGACTGAATCTAATAAAAAATTGTATGAGGCAGAGAAAAAGGCACTATCATGTTTAAAAATGTCATTGCCACAAGAAATATTACATTTATTTAATGGATTCAATACATCTAAAGAACTTTGGTTAGCATTAAAGAATCATTGTGAAGGGGATGAAACACTTAAAAAGAATCGTAGAGACTTTTTAAAGCGTCAGTATGATGTATTTAATGGGTTAAGAAGTAAAAACTTAGATCAACTAATTACAAGGTATTATCATTTGCTAGCAGAATTGCAAGCATTTGAGGTTACCTACTCTGAGGAAGAAAAAGTCGAGAAATTTTTGAACTCCTTGCCGGAAAAGTGGAGTAATTATATTACTACTTTGCAGGAGAAAGCAGATTTCTCTGATATGTCTTTGACTCAGATAGTTGCTAAGTTTAGGGGACAAGAAATGAAACTAAAGAGGAGGGAAGCAGGATATAATAATGCTCAGATTCCCGAGCTTTATTACGGTAGGCCTTCGATCAATGTGGGTCCAGGTTACTCTGATAGAAGCACAAGTACCTTCCTGAGTGAAGATGTTGACTTACATAAAATCTCGTTTGACTCTGAGGGGAACATATGTCTTGTTTCAAGTCAGAGAAACAATAACGGCAACCGTCAGTAACCTACCTACAGTGCTTGCTCCACCGTGCCTATAAGTGTCAAATGTGCGGAAAGTCACTTATCCGTTCTTGCGTCATTCGTGACATCGTATGAACAGTTTATACAAGGAAAGGTTCAAGATCCTAGTCTTATAGATGAAGACTACGAACAAATTGATCCTTTGGACTTGGAAGAGATTGACTTACAATGGCAAATGGCCATGTTGACTCTTCGGACTAAACGGTTCTTATCAAGAACAGGGCGAAAGGTCGTGGGTTCCAAGCTTGGCTTTGATAAGTCAAAGGTAAAGTGTTACAATTGCGAGGGCTTTGGACACTTTGCCAGGGAATGTCAGAGACCTAAGAAGGATGATAGTTCCCCAACATATGAGGATAGTGGTGTTAACAAAGTATATGCTTACCAAGACATGACTGAATCTAATAAAAAAATTGTTTTTTTTTTTTTTTTTTTTTTTTTTTTTTTTTTTTTTTTTTATATATTTACCAAGATATGACTGAATCTAATAAAAAATTGTATGAGGCAGAGAAAAAGGCACTATCATGTTTAAAAATGTCATTGCCACAAGAAATATTACATTTATTTAATGGATTCAATACATCTAAAGAACTTTGGTTAGCATTAAAGAATCATTGTGAAGGGGATGAAACACTTAAAAAGAATCGTAGAGACTTTTTAAAGCGTCAGTATGATGTATTTAATGGGTTAAGAAGTAAAAACTTAGATCAACTAATTACAAGGTATTATCATTTGCTAGCAGAATTGCAAGCATTTGAGGTTACCTACTCTGAGGAAGAAAAAGTCGAGAAATTTTTGAACTCCTTGCCGGAAAAGTGGAGTAATTATATCACTACTTTGCAAGAAAAAGCAGATTTCTCTGATATGTCTTTGACTCAGATAGTTGCTAAGTTTAGGGGACAAGAAATGAAACTAAAGAGGAGGGAAGCAGGATATAATAATGCTCAGATTCCCGAGCTTTATTACGGTAGGCCTTCGATCAATGTGGGTCCAGGTTACTCTGATAGAAGCACAAGTACCTTCCTGAGTGAAGATGTTGACTTACATAAAATCTCGTTTGACTCTGAGGGGAACATATGTCTTGTTTCAAGTCAGAGAAACAATAACGGCAACCGTCAGTAACCTACCTACAGTGCTTGCTCCACCGTGCCTATAAGTGTCAAATGTGCGGAAAGTCACTTATCCGTTCTTGCGTCATTCGTGACATCGTATGAACAGTTTATACAAGGAAAGGTTCAAGATCCTAGTCTTATAGATGAAGACTACGAACAAATTGATCCTTTGGACTTGGAAGAGATTGACTTACAATGGCAAATGGCCA
Source organism: Erigeron breviscapus (assembly GCA_034093135.1). Classification (NCBI taxonomy): domain Eukaryota; kingdom Viridiplantae; phylum Streptophyta; class Magnoliopsida; order Asterales; family Asteraceae; genus Erigeron; species Erigeron breviscapus. The sequence continues at coordinate 39,580,183 of CM067171.1, read as the reverse complement.
TGTTGACTCTTCGGACTAAACGGTTCTTATCAAGAACAGGGCGAAAGGTCGTGGGTTCCAAGCTTGGCTTTGATAAGTCAAAGGTAAAGTGTTACAATTGCGAGGGCTTTGGACACTTTGCCAGGGAATGTCAGAGACCTAAGAAGGATGATAGGTCTATTGTGACTCGTCAAAACTTCAACCCGGGCGGAACAACATCTCCTCCAGGTGCTCCACAACGAAGATATTTTCAAGGGTCAAGTTCGAATGCAAGAAACTCTTCTCAACAAAACAGTTATCAAGGTTCCAAGGTTGAAAGTCCAAACTCTAATAACCAAAGTGGGTCAAGAGCTTTGGTGGTTCAACAACAAGAAGGTTCATATGACTGGGGCTCTATTGTGGAAGAAGCCGACAATGCCTATCTTGCTGAGATTAGTTCAGATGTGTCGTCAGATTCAGAATCAGATATTCCTTAAGGTGATGACACTAGATCATTCAAAAACCCTGAAAAATCAATAGTTGTGAGCAGTTCAAACAAAGTCGAAGATCAAAAGACAATATCGGGTCTGGTGAACTTCATGACGAACTTAACTATCACAAAGTATCCAGTTTCAGTAGAAAGGACTGACAACATGTGGAATATCGATACTGGATGTTCTATTCATGCCACTGGAGATAGTAGTGTTCTGTCAGACTTTGTTAAGATTTTTGATGTTCAGGTGAACTTTGCCAGACCTGCACAGGAAATCGCAACTGGTCATGGTAAAGTGAGCGTCACTAATCTTTATCTTGACAAGGTGTATCATATTGAACATCTTAGTCAAAATCCTTTGAGTGTCAGTCAAATGCATGATGTATATCATGAGTGGGACAAGGATCATAAAAATGTTCCTCGTTTGGTTCCTGAAGCTTCCGGGGTTGATGAGCCATCAACCAGCGGAAGAGTGATTCTGGAAGAAAACCAGACATTACATTTGAGACACTCAAAGTCAACTCCATTAAGACCTGTGAAAAGAATGAAAAAAGTTTTGGAAAGACTTTCGTGCATTGAAGAGATGACGGAGTATGGAATTCCTATTACAGAAGAAAATCTCAGAAGATTCAATAAGAAGAAAAATGTCAAGAGGATTTCCTGCTTCATATGTCGTACGAAGGGTCATGTAGCTAGAGTGTGTCCAAGTAAAGGAATGAATAGAGAAATGACTCATTCAAGGTCAGAACATACAGATATTAGGATATGCTCAAGCAGTGATGATCATTCTTCAGACAATCTATCCAGGCTTAATGAGAGAGATCAGAGAACTCTGGCAGTAGGTATCCTTCATACTCATATGAAGTGAGATCATCTGCAAAGCCTACAGAATATCACAGTACTTATTATGATCGATTTGCTGGAAGAAGTGGGAACGATTTCAGATCAACATCTCAGAGCTACAATGTTGGTGAATCATCCAATGCCTTTCGTAAGAAGCGGCATCAAGATAATTCAAGTCAATTAAATGAGATTTTGGGTAAAGGAGGATGGGGAGAATTTGCATATCGAGATGATTCGGGAAGAATCCGGACAAAAAGGGTATGGGTTCTTGATGAAGAAATTAACTCCCTTCATTAGTGCGAAGGACACAGTCAAGGAGGACCATGTAATTTCGGTAATCGGTGACTGAGTCCTAGGCACATTTTTCATTAGATAACATATTGGGTTATCGAACTTTTATTGTATTTTCTTCATTGTAAATCATGGTGCATGTCCCATGTATGTTATTTATAATTTGTTTATAAAGGAACGTATTTGGGAAAAACGAGTATATATAAAGTGCTACTTTATTTTATGCTTGTTAATAAATAATTTGCGATAGCATTATTATTTGTTTAATGGTTACTATCCTATGATGAATATGCAAAGTTGATTTATTTATGATGGTTACACTAAGGCCTTTGGTCAATCGCGTTTCGAGTTGCTAGTCCAGTTGACTGGAATGAGAAACCCTTAGCTACTGTCTCTCAAGAACCATCTTAAAATCAGAAAATGCAACACAAAAATATAATAATGGTTTAAGGGGGAGTCGTTACTGCAAGAGACATGACGAAAACATGTGGCATTTAAGTTTACTCATTTGCTACATCTGATCTCTTCTGTAGTAATTAGTCCTTCTAAAACCTATTCAATATACAGTATTAAGCATGACTATTATAAGATTTGTTAGAGTAATTTTGATTAAAATTACTGTGATCGATTTTATAACTTTATGCTCCGTAAGGTATATTGCAAGGACAATATTAAGCATGACTATTATAAGATTCGTTAGAGTAATTTTGATCTAAAAATTACTGTGATCGATTTTATAACTTTATGCTCCGTAAGGTTCTTTGCTAATAATAAAAGGGTTCTATTGCACGAGAGATAATGCTAAATAGGGTATCTGGTTTCCAGAGGGACTCAACTGCGTTCTTATTGAACACCGAATAAGCGTGTATCGTGATAAGGATTTAGTGTAAGTCAAGACTCTAATTTGAGTGTGTTTGGTACACCTTGAATTAGGTCTTGCATGTAAATTGATCGAAAAATTAAGCATGACTATTATAAGATTGTTAGAGTAATTTTGATTAAAATTACTGTGATCGATTTTATAACTTTATGCTCCGTAAGGTATATTGCAAGGACAATATTAAGCATGACTATTATAAGATTTGTTAGAGTAATTTTGATCTAAAATTACTGTGATCGATTTTATAACTTTATGCTCCGTAAGGTATATTGCAAGGACAATATTAAGCATGACTATTATAAGATTTGTTAGAGTAATTTTGATCTAAAATTACTGTGATCGATTTTATAACTTTATGCTCCGTAAGGTATATTGCAAGGACAATATTAAGCATGACTATTATAAGATTTGTTAGAGTAATTTTGATCTAAAATTACTGTGATCGATTTTATAACTTTATGCTCCGTAAGGTATATTGCAAGGACAATATTAAGCATGACTATTATAAGATTTGTTAGAGTAATTTTGATCTAAAATTACTGTGATCGATTTTATAACTTTATGCTCCGTAAGGTATATTGCAAGGACAATATTAAGCATGACTATTATAAGATTTGTTAGAGTAATTTTGATCTAAAATTACTGTGATCGATTTTATAACTTTATGCTCCGTAAGGTATATTGCAAGGACAATATTAAGCATGACTATTATAAGATTTGTTAGAGTAATTTTGATCTAAAATTACTGTGATCGATTTTATAACTTTATGCTCCGTAAGGTATATTGCAAGGACAATATTAAGCATGACTATTATAAGATTCGTTAGAGTAATTTTGATCTAAAAATTACTGTGATCGATTTTATAACTTTATGCTCCGTAAGGTTCTTTGCTAATAATAAAAGGGTTCTATTGCACGAGAGATAATGCTAAATAGGGTATCTGGTTTCCAGAGGGACTCAACTGCGTTCTTATTGAACACCGAATAAGCGTGTATCGTGATAAGGATGTAGTGTAAGTCAAGACTCTAATTTGAGTGTGTTTGGTACACCTTGAATTAGGTCTTGCATGTAAATTGATCGAAAGATTAAGTTTAAATACTTAAGGTTTCGGTCAAAATTGGTCAAACGGAGTCACTCAGTTGATATATTTGACAGATAATTTTGATTTGCAATTTACTTTGAATAATTGAATAGAAAATGCTTATTGTATGAGCTAACATGATAATTGCTTAGATTCTAATCTTAATTGGAAGAATCTATTGTTTGTTATCAGTTATATCTGTTTAAGTGTTTTTGGGTTCAATTTTTTACCATTGAGATGAATACATGTATTGTATGGATCTCATGAGTTTGGTTGTGTGTGCAGAGTTATTTATCTTAACTGGATGTGTGTCAACCGTTAAGATAAAGGATCGATTAAGTGTATGAAAATTGAGTCTATCCAGTCCGGAATGGAGAAAGCTCAAGCTTAAAGGTCAAGCAGAGTACACTTACACACCAACAACTCACCAAAAAAAAAAAATCAAACGAAAAAAAAAAAAAAAAAAAAAAAAAAAAAAAAAAAAAAAAAAAAAAAAAAAAAAAAAAAAAAAAAAAAAAAAAAAAAAAAAAAAAAAAAAAAAAAAAAAAAAAAAAAAAAAAAAAAAAAAAAAAAAAAAAAAAAAAAAAAAAAAAAAAAAAAAAAAAAAAAAAAAAAAAAAAAGCTCAAAAAGGTCAAGCAGAGTACACTTACACACCAACAACTCACCAAAAAAAAAAAATCAAACGGAGACGAAAATAAAGATGGAGAGATTGTTTGTTATGTTATTCAATCTTATGTCTTTTATTTTTGTCGTATTTGAATTTATTAAAACAGCATTGTTGTGTCCAATGTCTGTTATTGTCAATTACTTAACAATGGTGCTTTGTAATTCATCAAACAGTGACATATCAGGTCTTGATTTAAAGATTTTACGTTGTAAGATTTTTTAAGTAGTGACAATTATCAAGAATTACTTTATCGAGAAAAATACTGATAATAGTGATATTGAATAAAATTCGGTATCTGTCTTATCGTGTTCTCTAAAGGATTCTTTTCGTTAATCATACCGGGGTTTGAGAAAATTCTTTGTAAATTTTCAAAGTGTTATTCAAGTTCGTGAAGGTTGACTTTTTGGAAAGTCAAGGTTCACATGAATCGAAAATTAGGCTAAGTGTGATATGCGTGTTCTGCCAATTGGGCCACATATGCGTGTTTCATTGTCAGATTAGGGTTTGCGTGTTGTTGAGAGTATATAAGGCTGACAATACGCATTTAATGATAAATTTTAAATCATTTGCGTGTTTCTTAAAAAACTCTTCACATTTGCGTGTTCCTTATCTGTGCACTGTTCACCCATTTTCGATTCACAAAACTTGATCTATTCGTGTTTGAGACACAAGAAACACTACCATTAACACTTATTGAACAAAGGTATACGATTAACAAGATTTCTAGATCCAGATTTTGTGTTTAAATGGCCAAATATTTGGGGTTTTATTTTCGGTTATAAAATCACTAAATGGGACTATAAACACGTTATGGATGGAGAAATGGAACCTAAAAAATGATAAATCGGACCAATAGGATGCTATTCGTACCATGTTTAGGAGTTTTTAGTGTTCAAATCAACTGGTCAAGATTTGTGGGGACATTTCTGGTTTTGCGTGTTCATCTGGGCTTTGCGTGTTCTTATGAACCCAGAAATTTGAACCTTTAATCTTCCAGTTTTGCGTGTTTGTCAAGTGGGCTAACGTATGCGTGTTACACTGATGGGCCTCATATGCGTGTTCTGCCAATTAGGCCACATATGCGTGTTTCATTGTCAGATTAGGGTTTGCGTGTTGTTGAGAGTATATAAGGCTGACAATACGCATTTAATGATAAATTTTAAATCATTTGCGTGTTTCTTAAAAAACTCTCAACTCTTCACATTTGCGTGTTCCTTATCTGTGCACTGTTCACCCATTTTCGATTCACAAAACTTGATCTATTCGTGTTTGAGACACAAGAAACACTACCATTAACACTTATTGAACAAAGGTATACGATTAACAAGATTTCTAGATCCAGATTTTGTGTTTAAATGGCCAAATATTTGGGGTTTTATTTTCGGTTATAAAATCACTAAATGGGACTATAAACACGTTATGGATGGAGAAATGGAACCTAAAAAATGATAAATCGGACCAATAGGATGCTATTCGTACCATGTTTAGGAGTTTTTAGTGTTCAAATCAACTGGTCAAGATTTGTGGGGACATTTCTGGTTTTGCGTGTTCATCTGGGCTTTGCGTGTTCTTATGAACCCAGAAATTTGAACCTTTAATCTTCCAGTTTTGCGTGTTGTTGAGAGTATATAAGGCTGACAATACGCATTTAATGATAAATTTTAAATCATTTGCGTGTTTCTTAAAAAACTCTTCACATTTGCGTGTTCCTTATCTGTGCACTGTTCACCCATTTTCGATTCACAAAACTTGATCTATTCGTGTTTGAGACACAAGAAACACTACCATTAACACTTATTGAACAAAGGTATACGATTAACAAGATTTCTAGATCCAGATTTTGTGTTTAAATGGCCAAATATTTGGGGTTTTATTTTCGGTTATAAAATCACTAAATGGGACTATAAACACGTTATGGATGGAGAAATGGAACCTAAAAACTGATAAATCGGACCAATAGGATGCTATTCGTACCATGTTTAGGAGTTTTTAGTGTTCAAATCAACTGGTCAAGATTTGTGGGGACATTTCTGGTTTTGCGTGTTCATCTGGGCTTTGCGTGTTCTTATGAACCCAGAAATTTGAACCTTTAATCTTCCAGTTTTGCGTGTTTGTCAAGTGGGCTAACGTATGCGTGTTACACTGATGGGCCTCATATGCGTGTTCTGCCAATTAGGCCACATATGCGTGTTTCATTGTCAGATTAGGGTTTGCGTGTTGTTGAGAGTATATAAGGCTGACAATACGCATTTAATGATAAATTTTAAATCATTTGCGTGTTTCTTAAAAAACTCTTCACATTTGCGTGTTCCTTATCTGTGCACTGTTCACCCATTTTCGATTCACAAAACTTGATCTATTCGTGTTTGAGACACAAGAAACACTACCATTAACACTTATTGAACAAAGGTATACGATTAACAAGATTTCTAGATCCAGATTTTGTGTTTAAATGGCCAAATATTTGGGGTTTTATTTTCGGTTATAAAATCACTAAATGGGACTATAAACACGTTATGGATGGAGAAATGGAACCTAAAAAATGATAAATCGGACCAATAGGATGCTATTCGTACCATGTTTAGGAGTTTTTAGTGTTCAAATCAACTGGTCAAGATTTGTGGGGACATTTCTGGTTTTGCGTGTTCATCTGGGCTTTGCGTGTTCTTATGAACCCAGAAATTTGAACCTTTAATCTTCCAGTTTTGCGTGTTTGTATCAGACGTGTTAGGACTCTGGTTTTGCGTGTTCATCTGGGCTTTGCGTGTTCTTATGAACCCAGAAATTTGAACCTTTAATCTTCCAGTTTTGCGTGTTTGTGATGACTTGAAAATTTTAATTAAAAAATTTTAATAAGTAAAATATGAAACATAACTCGTATTTCATGACTTGAAAATTTTAATTAAAAAACTTTAATAAATAAAATATGAAACATAACTCGCATTGACTAGTCAAACTCGACACCATATGCGTGTATTGTCACCATATGTGTGTGTATAAGGAATTTGCCAATTCTAGGACTTCAAAAAAATTTCAAAAAGGGAAAATTTTTAAATAAGTCAAATTAGAAAGGACAATTGCCTTATAAAATTGGACTTTAGAAAATTTAAGAAAAACAAATGGTTTTGTTAAATTTAGTAAAGTTCAATTTGTCGTTTATTAAAAATAAAAATGTTTTGGAGGATTATGAAAAAATGGTTTCACTATCTTGGAAAATATTTAGAATTTTATCATTCAACCTTATTCATCGATGGTTAAAGTTGATAACATTTTCAGAGTTTGTGAATCACAGGATTTCAGGAGCTTAAAAATGTTAGGAGCTTCCAGAGATGAAGATGATAGTCCATCTCAACAGCTCAAAAGGAGGAGAAGAGCTGAAGAAGATAGACCATCAGTGAACTCTACTCAACCAAGCAGCTCACGATCCAATGAAGATATTGTGTCTGGATTGGAAAAAGAACTTGAAGATATGAGAGTCTTGGTTGCAAGCTTGGCGGAAAGATTCTCCAAGCAAGAAGAGTCACACCATCAACAACTTGAAGAGTTGAAGACATAGAGTATTCAACTTCAGACAAGGCATGAGGCTCTACAGAAGATTCAGTCTGAGACAACTGTGCATCTGAAAAGAGTTGTCAAAAAGCTGAACAAACACAAAGAAGCCATAGAGAGCCAAACTGCGGGTCTGGCAAGCTTTGATGTAGATTTTGAGAAGCTGAATGAGATTGTTGATAATCTTGGATCTCAGGGGGAGATAGATCCAACCTGCAGAGATAGTGTCCTCAGGAAGCAAAGGAGAGAGGATGAGGACGATAATCTATGCAGACAAGAAGATGAGATCTCAAGATTATCAAGGGGTTTTCGGATTGGCACCGTTCTGACGGAAGTGAGCTCCGTTCTGACGGAAGTGAGCTCCGTTCTGACGGAGGTGAGCTCCGTTCTGACGGAGGTGAGCTCCGTTCTGACGGAGGTGAGCTCCGTTCTGACGGAAGTGAGCTCCGTTCTGACGGAAGTGAGCTCCGTTCTGACGGAGGTGAGCTCCGTTCTGACGGAGGTGAGCTCCGTTCTGACGGAGGTGAGCTCCGTTCTGACGGAGGTGAGCTCCGTTCTGACGGAGGTGAGCTCCGTTCTGACGGAGGTGAGCTCCGTTCTGACGGAGGTGAGCTCCGTTCTGACGGAGGTGAGCTCCGTTCTGACGGAGGTGAGCTCCGTTCTGACGGAGGTGAGCTCCGTTCTGACGGAGGTGAGCTCCGTTCTGACGGAGGTGAGCTCCGTTCTGACGGAAGTGAGCTCCGTTCTGAACGGAGGTGAGCTCCGTTCTGACGGAGGTGAGCTCCGTTCTGACGGAGGTGAGCTCCGTTCTGACGGAAGTGAGCTCCGTTCTGAACGGAGGTGAGCTCCGTTCTGACGGAAGTGAGCTCCGTTCTGAACGGAGGTGAGCTCCGTTCTGACGGAAGTGAGCTCCGTTCTGAACGGAGGTGAGCTCCGTTCTGACGGAAGTGAGCTCCGTTCTGAACGGAGGTGAGCTCCGTTCTGACGGAAGTGAGCTCCGTTCTGAACGGAGGTGAGCTCCGTTCTGACGGAAGTGAGCTCCGTTCTGAACGGAGGTGAGCTCCGTTCTGACGGAAGTGAGCTCCGTTCTGAACGGAGGTGAGCTCCGTTCTGACGGAAGTGAGCTCCGTTCTGAACGGAGGTGAGCTCCGTTCTGACGGAAGTGAGCTCCGTTCTGAACGGAGGTGAGCTCCGTTCTGACGGAAGTGAGCTCCGTTCTGAACGGAGGTGAGCTCCGTTCTGACGGAAGTGAGCTCCGTTCTGAACGGAGGTGAGCTCCGTTCTGACGGAAGTGAGCTCCGTTCTGAACGGAGGTGAGCTCCGTTCTGACGGAAGTGAGCTCCGTTCTGAACGGAGGTGAGCTCCGTTCTGACGGAAGTGAGCTCCGTTCTGAACGGAGGTGAGCTCCGTTCTGACGGAAGTGAGCTCCGTTCTGAACGGAGGTGAGCTCCGTTCTGACGGAAGTGAGCTCCGTTCTGAACGGAGGTGAGCTCCGTTCTGACGGAAGTGAGCTCCGTTCTGAACGGAGGTGAGCTCCGTTCTGACGGAAGTGAGCTCCGTTCTGAACGGAGGTGAGCTCCGTTCTGACGGAAGTGAGCTCCGTTCTGAACGGAGGTGAGCTCCGTTCTGACGGAAGTGAGCTCCGTTCTGAACGGAGGTGAGCTCCGTTCTGACGGAAGTGAGCTCCGTTCTGAACGGAGGTGAGCTCCGTTCTGACGGAAGTGAGCTCCGTTCTGAACGGAGGTGAGCTCCGTTCTGACGGAAGTGAGCTCCGTTCTGAACGGAGGTGAGCTCCGTTCTGACGGAAGTGAGCTCCGTTCTGAACGGAGGTGAGCTCCGTTCTGACGGAAGTGAGCTCCGTTCTGAACGGAGGTGAGCTCCGTTCTGACGGAAGTGAGCTCCGTTCTGAACGGAGGTGAGCTCCGTTCTGACGGAAGTGAGCTCCGTTCTGAACGGAGGTGAGCTCCGTTCTGACGGAAGTGAGCTCCGTTCTGAACGGAGGTGAGCTCCGTTCTGACGGAAGTGAGCTCCGTTCTGAACGGAGGTGAGCTCCGTTCTGACGGAAGTGAGCTCCGTTCTGAACGGAGGTGAGCTCCGTTCTGACGGAAGTGAGCTCCGTTCTGAACGGAGGTGAGCTCCGTTCTGACGGAAGTGAGCTCCGTTCTGAACGGAGGTGAGCTCCGTTCTGACGGAAGTGAGCTCCGTTCTGAACGGAGGTGAGCTCCGTTCTGACGGAAGTGAGCTCCGTTCTGAACGGAGGTGAGCTCCGTTCTGACGGAAGTGAGCTCCGTTCTGAACGGAGGTGAGCTCCGTTCTGACGGAGGTGAGCTCCGTTCTGACGGAGGTGAGCTCCGTTCTGACGGAAGTGAGCTCCGTTCTGAACGGAGGTGAGCTCCGTTCTGACGGAAGTGAGCTCCGTTCTGAACGGAGGTGAGCTCCGTTCTGACGGAGGTGAGCTCCGTTCTGACGGAGGTGAGCTCCGTTCTGACGGAGGTGAGCTCCGTTCTGACGGAGGTGAGCTCCGTAATTCTGGCAGAAAGCATCCTCTCCGTATATGGTATATCATCAAGCCCCTAGTCTAATAGGAGAGACTGGCAAGAGGCTGTTGTATTAGACTCCAAGAAAATATCAGCTGTGTTTAGATCCGATTAAGCTCTCCGTGATTGATGTCTCTCGTCGTTCCGTCTTTTTCGTTTGGCCATTAAAACATTTTGATTATCCGGCTTTTTCCTCTGTTATAATTAGGGGAATTACCTTGATGCCATGGTTGGAGTGCTGGAAACTTCTATCGGCATGATGATCTGCAGATGAGACTTTCATGTCCATCGGGGTTGATGTTTATCATCGTCGGCTTTCTTCGTAGGTACTCGTGGTACTCTGAGGTTCCTTTTACTGTACTTCTTCCGGAGTTTCCTAGGTCACTTCAAAATCTATGTATCCCTTGTGTACTTTATAGCTATTTCCAAACTTATATCCCTGATAGTGGGTCTAAGCCTGTTAACTTGTTGGGATCAAATAGGATGCTTCTTTATGTCGCCCAAGTGTCTGCGTATGCCATGTCCGTAGGTGATGAAGAAGCTTCATGTGTGAACTCAATGTTTTCCTTAGTTGCGTCACTTTGAGAAGATTCTAATGGTGGATCGGTGATGCTGTGATGTGGTATGTATCTTCGGCTCAGCTGTTGTTGTAAAAGGTCTTCAATGTAGTGGATGGATAATCGGTTTTTGAGCTGTGTGCTTATTTATGATTTTTACGAATATATATGGCTTGTGTGACGGTAGTAGGGTGGATGTTGAGGCAGGGTTTATCCGGGCTCTTGTTGCTGAATGTAGTTGCTGCTCTTAATGGTCTTCTTCTAACTGCATTCTATTTCAACATGTCAATGCTGAATCGTCGTCTGAAATATGTTTGGATTTCACTCATCCATTTATCTTTGTCGAACCATATCAATGCACAATAAAACTGCTTGTGCATATTTCTTCTTATTTTTGCCATGTGTAGACTGTGTAATCTGACCATCATCTGAGGCCATTGGTTGTTCCGGAAACTACTTAGTGCTCAGGGAGCTCATAAGTTGGCATAGGATGCAAAGACAAACTTGGGCCCTTCAATTCTTCAATATGTTGATGTGTAAAGGTTGAGCTGAAAGTGTCTTCGTTTGTTGAAGTCTTCAGGAAGATTTTAAAATTATTCCTTCAGCTAACATGCTTTTATCTCTCTACAATTGCTTCGTAATAAATGTCGTGCTAGAAAGTTTCAGCATGGTCTTGTATTTCTGTTCAAATGGCTCTCTATCTTTTGCTTTTCACACCTCGGCAGCTTCGCATATAGCCATTACGAATTTTTCTCAAAAACTTTTTACAAAGTTTCCAAGAGCTGTCGATTTGGATCGGCTAAGATGTAAGAGACGCTCATTCGTAATAATCGGTTACTTCAAATCGGATTCTGTTGTGGTTATATGTCTCCTTTATCTGTATTTCTGGAGGTCCGTGTCTTGAGTTGTGTCTTCCTTGGTAGCTCCGATGAGTAACCTTCTTCTTGAATTGTTTGCATTGGGCTTATCTTTGGGCGCTTGCCTTTTAAAGATGCTGATCAGGCTATCTATTGGCTTATGCCTTTGCAAGACTATTCCACAATGCTCAGATTTGCACAAGATTTGCCTTATTGACTTTTTGTCGCCAAGGCTCTACCTTGTGATAATGTCTTATGACAGTCGCCTTATGACGTGATTGTCTTATGGCAGTCGCCTTATGACGTGATTGTCTTATGGCAGTCGCCTTATGACGTGATTGTCTTATGGCAGTCGCCTTATGACGTGATTGTCTTATGGCAGTCGCCTTATGACGTTGTCTTTATTTGTTCTCTGGGCGTCCCCTTGAACATTTAAAATTTATTTGTACGTACTTATTTATAATATTTGCGAAGGGTAGCGACCCAACTTCGCTTATGTTAGCAGAACTCAGTAAGCATCTGGCACTGAGTTATCTGCTTGGTGCCTATGTAGGGTCTTATAGTAGAGACAGAGATGTGTACCTTTCAAGCAGCTTTGTGGTCGGAAGGTTTCGGCTCCGTCGTCTTTTGATATGATCGTTGGTTGCGGTTATTGTGGCTATCCGCTGATTGAATGCTCCTCCTTGGCGTGCTTTGTAAATGTTACGCCAATTGCTTGATATAGTCTTCTGGGAGCTTCGGAGATAATAATTTAGCCTCCGTTGTAGAGCTATGCCAGAATATCAGAGAGTAAGTGTGATGTGGTCGTCCGCCTTTGGTGTTACGACCGCCTTTGCTTTGGTGCTTGTTTTTGAAGATGGCATCTTTCTTATAATATATTTCGGCTAGAGGTGAGGTGGAGGTCAGAGATCAAGATAGATGTTGTAGTATCCTGAATGTTTGTAGTTGCTTTTGTGTGCGTCATCGAATAGCCATTCTTCTTGTTATGTTGAAAATATCTTCCATTTGCGTCATAGTAGAAAATCACTTTCTCTCCCTTTTTTGTTATCTCTGGCAAGCTTGGATAGGTTGAATATATCAATTTTTCCAACGATCTTTTATTTTAATCATCTCGGTATATTGTCTAACGATGCCATCGGGAGCAAATTCTCTACCGATGGACTCTAGGGCTTGGGGGTCCCAATGCGAGTTTTAATAATTCCATATGCGCGTTTTGCGAGCATCTTCGTTGTAGGAGCTTTTCTTCGTCTTCGTATATTTGATGGATTGGCCTCGTTGTCTAGTAAAAATAATGCTTTGTGTATGTCACCATATATATATATTATTATGCTGCTCCTTGTATTTTGTATCTAGCTTCCGAGCTCGAAGCATTATGCGGTTTTTCATGATATCTTCTTCCTGACTAAATAGGACCCGGGGCTGATCAATCGCTTCTTATAGCTTATCTTGTGGCAAGTCAGTTCCGGGAATCTCTTCGGGTTTTCTGATGGATGGCTATCAAAGTCGTCTTTCTGCTGCATCAACCACTACTACAAAACTGATTTTTTGGAACGCTTCGAATGAAAAATTGTTCCAATGTAAAGAAAAAGGTTATCTGGAACGGTTTCTAGAATAACCGTACCGAAATTGTAGGATTTGGAACGGTTTTTATATTAACCGTAACAAACTTTTACTATAAGAACGGTTTTTTAGTGAACCATTCCAAATAAGGTTACTTTGGTACGCGTATTCTCCATACAGCCATACAACCGTTCCAAAAAGAATTTACAATGTTCTAGTAACTAATTGAAACGTACATCTTTTATCTTTTACTTTTAAAAAAACATGATATTTGTGATAAAGGTAGTGAAATCAAGCTTTTATTATTCTAGCATCAAATTATTAACAGGAAGAAAAAAAAACACTAAAATAATGGAGAGTCCAATATAAATCATGAAACCTCAAATTAACTTTCAACATAATTTATGACACTAATTTTTAAATATATTACTCGTATTATTATTATAAGATATATAGAACATAGTCTTTATCTCAAATACTCAATTCTTATTTATCTCAAATACTTAATTCTCTAAACAGCCAAAATTCATACTTATAAATATTAAAACCATTCAAAACTTTAGTAAAAAATTCATCCGACTTAGAACCATTCAAAGCTCCATTAAAGGTGAAAAAGAAAAAAAAAACATTACTCCTTTTTATTAATAGAATAAAATCTTTATATTTACTTATTCAATATAAAACGTTTGGTGTTTATGAGATAACTAATTGAAGTTCTACCTTTTCCATCGTTCACAGCAAGGTAATAACTTTTACAATGCTTTTTATTATTTATATTTATTTATATCATATATATTTACGCCATCAATTTTTAGTCTTACATCACTAAACATTCTTTAAGTTATTATATTACGTCTTCTTAAAGTATGTTTGTTAGTGTATGACCTAAAAATTTGTTGTGTACACATTATTACTCATTATATATCATTAGTTATATATAAGTATTGTTATAGGTATTATTGATGTGTTCTTTAAATTTTTTATTACCTTTCCAGTTTTTAAGTACGATCCTTGGCATAGTTATGTTAATTGACTTTATGTCTTGTTAAGTTGTACTAGTATTTTTTGTTGTGAGATATTCGAAAATTCATGGTGAAAATCAATTCTATTCATAAATATATTAGGTTGGGACAACTTCAATTAAAAAGTTCAAGTTATCGTTAAAGAACTATGTTACCTGCTTATTGCTTTACAAAAATTAGATTTACTTCAGAAGCTAAATAAAAACTTAAAATTGATTATTCAATCTTGGGATCCTTGTAGTATACTCCAGAATCAATTGAAAGAACTACAATTCTTATCCTTTTACAATCTTTTAAAAAACCACATATGTTTTAGATGGATATTATCATTATTTTATTATTTAAATCTTTTAATTTAGAAATCATCTGATAAATAGTTTAAAGGATATGGTAAGGATAATATTGGTGAAACCACCAAAACGATATCTGATGTTTAAAAACATACTATACGTGGCACTAAATTGCTTCAATCCTATTTTAATTATACTTCATAATTTACTTTAATATATATATAATAATAACAATCGATTAATATAACGATAAGTAGATAAGTTTGATTATATTTGGTATCTAACAAATAAAATATTTATATTAATAATTATTTATGTTATTAAAAAATTATGATTGATTAATTAAATTTAAAAATTAATAATTATTTATGTTATTAAAAAATTATGATTGATTAATTAAATTTAAAAATTAATAATTATTTATGTTATTAAAAAATTATGATTGATTAATTAAATTTAAAAATCATGATTGATTAATTAATATGAAAAGTATCTAATAAATCTTATATTAAATTTTGAGTTTTGTTATATTCTTTTGAATTTTCAGATGGATCGACAATGGATGTACCAAAAAGATGTTAATTTTGGGGAATTTTTACAAGGCGTCCGAAGTTTTCTTTTAGCTGCTGAAGCTCATCGAGTAGCTAAAGGAGCAAACGAGATTTTTTGTCCTTGTTCCAAATGTAAAAACTTTGTGCGACATAAGAATATCAACGACATTGAGTTTCATTTGTTGCAAAATGGGTTTGTTCGTAAGTATAATATTTGGTCAGAGCATGGGGAATCACTCGCTGCAGGTAGTAGCACATCAGTGTCCGGATCTTTTGCCAATGAAAACAATGATTCAAACATGAATTGTAACCCTGAAAATTTAAAAAGGATGTTCCACGATATGGAGGCTACTGTTGGTGATTCTTATCAAGAAAAATTACAAGAGTTGTTTGTTGAGGCAAAAAATGATTTGTATGATGGTTCTAAGTACTCAAAACTTTCCGCTGTTTTGGAGTTATTTAACTTAAAAGAAAGCAATGGTTGGAGTGACAAAAGCTTTACAAGCCTTTTAAAATTTTTGAAAAAAATTCTTCCCGAGGCTAATACGTTACCCATTTCTATATATGAAGCGAAAAAACTAATTTGTCCAATGGGATTAGGATATCAAAGAATAGCTGCATGTCCGAATGATTGCATGTTGTATAGAAATGAGTATGAAGATCTACATGCATGTGTTACTTGTGGTACATCAAGGTATAAAAAGGAGCCTGACGAACCTTTTGATGATGTGAAAAAAATGGACCCCCTGCTAAAGTACTATGGTACTTTCCTATCATACCAAGACTTAAACGATTATTTGCGAGCAAGAAAGAAGCAAGGATAATACGTTGGCATTTTGATGAGCGTAAGAAAGATGGAAAAATAAGACATGTCGCAGACTCGCCTCAATGGAGAAAGATTAACAATAAGTTTCCAGATTTTGGTAATGAGATCAGAAATATCCGATTTGGACTTAGTTCGGATGGAATTAACCCATTTGGAAACATGAGTAGTCGTCACAGCACTTGGCCGGTTCTTTTGTGCATCTACAATCTCCCACCGTGGTTATGCATGAAACGTAAATACATCATGATGTCGTTGTTAATTTCTGGTCCGAAACAACCTGGTAATAACATTGACATTTATTTGGCTCCTTTAATTGACGACATGAAAGATTTGTGGGGTCCGGGTATAGAAGTGTACGATGCATATAAGAATGAGAATTTTCGGTTGCGAGCCATGATTTATTGCACGATAAATGATTTCCCGGCCTACGGTAATTTGTCAGGGTACAGCACGAAGGGTAATTATGCATGTCCTGTTTGTGAAGATGAGACACATTCTAGGTGGTTAGAAAATTGCAAAAAAACCGTGTTCATGGGACATCGAAGATCACTTCCCATGGATCATCCGTATCGTAATATGTCTTTGGAGTTTGACGGGAAAACTGAGATGGGGACCGTAAGGAAAAGACTTGATGGAGATTATGTACTTGCCCGAGTTAGCAATATAAACAATGTGTTTGGAAAAACAAATCCTGTTATTCAAGGAATGTGGAAAAAAAGGTCAATTTTTTTTGATTTACCTTATTGGAAGGATTTAGAAGTTAGACATTGCCTTGATGTAATGCATATCGAAAAAAATGTATGCGAGAGCTTGATAGGGTTACTGCTGAACATTCCCGGGAAAACTAAAGATGGGGTTAACGCTCGAAAAGACATGGTTTCATGGGGGATCCGCTTAGAGCTTGCCCCAGTTGAGAATGACAGGAGGCGCACATATCTACCACCAGCATGTTATACAATGTCGAAAGCTGAAAGAACACAATTCTGTAAATGTTTGCGTGATATTAAGGTTCCATCTAGTTATTCAGCGAACATTAAGAGTTTGGTGTCCATGAAAGACTGTAAGTTGCAGGGAATGAAATCACATGATTGATGTGACCAATTTATACCCATCGCCCACATCGTTATTGGCCTTTTTTATTATATGTTTTTAGTCGATTTTGCTGGCATTTGGCGCGTTTATGGGTTTTGTTAGTGGTTTCAGGTTCTAAACAGAAGACGTTTCCGTTTGGTGCAATTTCGAGTAATTTTGAGGCCATGAAGTTGATTGGAGAGTTCGAGAGTATTAAGGTGAAAAGAGATAGAAAATATGCAAGTCTTCATAAGTTGATGTGTGGCCTTCGGTTCAGTATATTTATACTGCGACGCAGTGGTGGTGAACAAGTCCACTGCGCCGCAGTGAGAGTGCGGGGCTGCAAGGCTTTGACCGATCAATTGCATCAGAATGAAGGGGGTATAAATAGTTTACAAAACCTAATTCCCAAATTATCAAGTTTTCTTTCTAGGAGCTGCACTACAAGGAACGCCTTCAAGGATCAAATCAAGATTTCATCGTCTTTCGATTCATTGAAGATTCACGTGCACCCATCTAGATCGTATCTATTTTATTGTCTCGCAATTTCTATTTCTCAAACGATTGGTACATCATGTTCTTCCTTTATTTTGATTGTTATTTCAATTTAATCATGAGTGGCTAATCTTTTAATCACCCACCTTGATGAAACTAGACGAATGACGTGATTGCTATATGTTTTAATTCCAAGAGTTGATTTCATTTATCGTTGTGTCGAGATCTTGATGATTTAATTCCTTTATATTTATTATTATGATATTGGTGGCATGTGTGTCCTTCGTTAGTGGTACTAGTTGGATACAGATGTGATTTTCAAACGGTTGCTTGTCTATGAGCAATTATCACTAGTTCATGGTATGATAGTGAATGTCATTTTAATAAAAGGAATCATTTTGTCAACGTGTTTAGAAACGGTTGGTGGTACCACGCGAGCATTTTATCCTTTCACGATTATCGTGTCAACTCTCAATGAATTTGGTCTTAATTGAATGCAATCATGTTTGAAGTCTAGCGAAGTCAAGGTGGATGATCTTTACTATTATTGTTTGAAGCTTTACCTTTACTTTTACGTGTTTAGTCTTTTAAATTTACTTTAATTTATTTGTCAAAGTGAGATTCAAAGTGTTCCACCCTATTTTCCAAACTACTTTATTAGACAATTGATTCAAACCAATCCCCGTGAACGAACCTGGACTTACTTTGTAACTATATTGCATACGATCGGGTCCACTGCCCGATAGTGTGTAGTAGTGAGTTTCGAGGTACTTCTAGTTTTAAATTTTAAACTCGATTTAGCACATCAAGTTTTTGGCGCCGCTGCCGGGGATTGTGTGCCGTTTTAGTTGTTAATTTAGTGGTTTGATCCTTCCTCACGCGTGAGGAAGTTATTTGCTTTAATAGTTTAGTTTTTCTTTTCTTTTCTTATCACAGGTGCAGTTGACGTGTTTGGTTAGTTGTGTTTTACAGGTCTACTTCTCAGTTGATGAACTTGCGGTCTTCGGGTTTACCTCTAAATAGTCCTTTGAGAACACCAACAAGACGTAGGTTTAACTTCACAACACCTACACCATTCTCACCTATTGCTAGACTCACTCCTGATTCGGACGAGGAAGGGTTTTATTTAGACGAGTTCTTCAATTTAGAAGTTAAGTTAGAAGAGGAAATGGGAGACGAACAAAGGGATCCGAATGATATTCGTTATGGTGAGAGGGTCCGTACTATTCCTACCAACCGTGGTAGTCCTATAAGACCTCCAGCCATTGCTCATGATTTCAATCTGAAAGGTAATCATCTTAAAAGTATTGAGGAGCAACAGTTTGACGGTAAAAGGAAATGGGATCCATACCAACACTTAGAGAGGTTTGAGAAGTTGGCACGGTTATACCAATATGGGAACAACCAAATGAATGCCGTTAAACTTGAGACATTTCCCATGTCCATTACCGGTGATGCTTTAGATTGGTTTAATGATCTTCCGGAAAATTCCATAACAACTTGGGACCAACTCAAGCAAGCTTTCATTGGTGAGTTTTATTCACTTAGAACTCAAAGGAAGTTGGAGAATTTGATTAGGTCCTTTGACCAAGATGAAGATGAAGATGTGGTGGATGCATGGATTCGGTTTAAGGAGATGTTGAGAAATTGTCCGGGCCATAACATGACTAAGGAACAATATGTTGAGCTTTTCTTTGATGGCCTAGATAAGAAGTCTAAGCGGGAGTTAGGATATGCTTTTGGGGGTGGTTTCAACAAAATTACACCCAATGAAGGTTTTGATATTTTGGAGTCCATGGCAAAGGACAATGCAAATATGGATGATGATAGATTTTTGAAGAATGAGAGAAGATTAAAGAAAGGTACTAGCCAAGGTAGGGTTGCAAAGGTTGAAGCTAGTCATGATTCTGGGATGATTGGTGAGATTAGAGCGCTATCTGAGCGCATGGAAAAGGGATTTGCTATGCAAGAGAATCGGTTTGGAGCGATTGAACGGGATGTAAAGGTAGTAGCCGATGGATGTGATCATTGTGGTGATATGCATTATTCTGATGAGTGCCCAAATCGGGCACCCGAAGATGTGAGTTACATCCAGAATCAACAACAAGGGAGCTACCAGCGCAATACCGGTTTCCAGAACCGTTCTTCAGGTAATCCTTCTTATAACTCTTCTTTTCCTACTAATAATTCTCGTTTTTCAGGAAATAGGTGGCAAAGGGATAACTTTCAGAGTCAACCACAACAACAAACTCAACAAGGACAAGGATCAGGTTCTTCTTCCTCTAATACCGATCCAAATGCCGAGTTGAGGGAGATGATGAAACAGTTGGTTAGTAATCAGGCTGAAACTAACACTAGCATTCAGATGATTCGGGATGATACTAAGGCATTGAATGAGAGGTTGGATAGGATAGATGGGAAGGTGGAAATAAATATGAAGAATCAATGCGTTAACTTTAAGGATCTTGAGAGTAGGATGGCTGCACTTTCTAGGCCTCCAGGCACTTTACCTAGCAATACTCAACAGAATCCTAGGCCTCAGTTTAGCATGGGGCCGAATCAGGGACAAAATGCAGGGCAGAAGTACACTCCACCTCAAGCCCGTAATGAGGAAGCCAAGGCCATTACCACTCGTACAGGTAGATCTTATGACCCTCCTACTATGCCTAATGTTGTTGTTTCAGATGTACAGGATTCAGGTAATGATGATGAGGTTGATGAGGAGATTGAGATGGAAGAGAATCCGACCGAGAAGACTCCGGTCACTCCACCAAAACCGGTTGTGGAACCCGAGATTAAAGCTTATAAACCAAAAGTTCCATTTCCACAACGGTTCAGGAAGGCAAAGTTAAAGGAACAATATAACAAGTTTGTTCAAATGATTTCAAATGTTCATATTAATGTGCCTTTAGTTGATTTGATACAGGGGATGCCTCATTATGCCAAGTTCATTAAGGAACTTGTGACGGACAAAGGAAAGATGGAGGAGGCCAAAGCTACTTTTCTCAATGCCGAGTGTTCTGCTATTTTGCAGAACCGCATTCCCCCTAAGCTTGAAGACCCAGGGAGTTTTCTTATTACTTGCTCTATTAGAACCATTATTTGTAAGGCTTTAGCTGATTTAGGTGCTAGCATTAATTTGATGCCTTATTCGGTTTGGAGTAAGTTGGCTTTAGGAATCCTTCGCCCGACTCGCATGAGTATAAGATTAGCTGACCATTCATTTCAGTATCCCATGGGGATTGCTGAAAACATTAGAGTCAAAGTAGGCCACATTGTTTTCCTAGTTGACTTTGTTATCCTCGAGATGGAGGAGGATGCACAGGTACCCCTAATACTCGGTAGACCATTCCTTAATACCGCGGATGCTATCATCCGTGTGAAAGATAAGGAAATTTCTTTGGGTGTGGGTACGGATAGGATTGTTTTTAATGTTGAGAGGTCTATTAAGCATTCGTATTCTAATGATGAGTCATGTTTCAGGATTGATGTGATTGATGAGGCTTTGGACCGAGAGTTTCAGGAGTTGATGGAGACCGATCTGGGAGATGAGGAGATTGCTAATCTAGGATCGGGAGAAATTTCTGATGATGATTTGTTTGCAGAGGTTATGGCACTTAGCTTGGATGAGACACCTCCAGTGGATGAGAGCTTTAAGAGAGTTGTTGCTGATGGAAGCTCAAGGGTACCTAATTCAGTTGATGTACCACCTACAGATTTGGAGCTTAAGCCATTGCCTGCACATTTGGAGTATGCTTACTTGGCAGGTAAATCATCTTTACCCGTGGTTATCTCGTCCTCACTCTCGAGTGACGAGAAAGATTGTCTTTTGGCTGTGCTCCGAGCCCATAAGCGGGCTTTTGCTTGGAAGACCACCGACATTCCAGGTATTAGTCCTAACTTTTGCCAGCATAAGATTGATTTTGTTGATGATGTTAAGCCCGTTGTCCAGAGACAAAGGAGGCTAAATCCTAACATGAAAGAGGTTGTTAAGAAAGAAGTCATTAAGTTGTTAGATGCAGGGATCATTTTCCCTATTGCAGATAGTTCTTGGGTAAGTCCTGTCCACTGTGTGCCCAAAAAGGGGGGCATGACAGTGGTTGAAAATGAAAATAAGGAACTCTTGGCCACTAGAACTGTAACGGGATGGCGGGTTTGTATTGATTACCGTAAGCTTAATGATGCCACCGAAAGGATCACTTTCCATTGCCTTTTATTGATCAGATGTTAGAGAGACTTGCAGGTAATGAGTACTTTTGTTTCTTAGATGGGTTTTCCGGGTACTTTCAAATACCCATTGATCCAAAGGATCAAGAAAAGACCACTTTCACGTGCCCCTTTGGCACTTTTGCTTACCGGCGAATGCCGTTTGGTTTGTGTAATGCCCCGGGCACCTTCCAAAGGTGCATGATAGCTATATTCCAGGACATGCTTGAAACCTCCATGGAGGTTTTCATGGATGATTTCTCGGTTTTTGGGGACTCATTTCGTACTTGCTTGCATAACTTGGATAAGATGTTGGAATGGTGTGAGAGGGCACACCTTGTTTTAAATTGGGAAAAGTGTCACTTCATGGTGACCGAGGGTATTGTGCTAGGTCACAAGGTGTCTAAGGCCGGGATAGAGGTTGATAGGGCTAAGATTGATGTTATAGCCAAACTACCCCCGCCTTCCAATGTGAAAGGGGTAAGGAGTTTTCTTGGACATGCCGGTTTTTACCGCCGTTTCATTAAAGATTTTTCTAAGATTACTCGTCCTATGACCCACTTGTTGGAGAAGGACGTCCCTTTTATGTTTAATGATGCTTGTTTAAGTGCTTTTCAGGTTCTTAAGGAGAAGTTGACTAATTCTCCTATCATGGTCGGGCCGGATTGGGAATTGCCCTTTGAATTGATGTGTGATGCAAGTGATTTTGCTGTGGGAGCCGTGCTTGGGCAAAGGGTTGATAAGCATTTCAAGCCCATTTATTTTGCTAGTAAGACTTTGAACCCCGCCCAGCAAAATTACACCACAACAGAGAAGGAGTTGCTTGCCGTGGTTTTTGCTTTTGATAAGTTTAGATCTTATTTGGTGTTAAGTAAGACCATAGTTTTTACTGACCATTCAGCCCTTAAGTACTTGTTCTCGAAACAAGATGCTAAACCTAGGCTTATCCGTTGGATCTTGTTGTTACAAGAGTTCGATATTGAGATTAAGGATAAGAAAGGGGCTGAAAATTTGGCTGCCGACCATTTGAGTCGCTTGGAAGATCCTCACCGGGAGGAACTTCATGATGGGGAGATCAATGATCACTTCCCTGATGAGTGTTTAATGTTTATTTCTACTTCTGATGATGCACCTTGGTTTGCAGATATTGCTAATTATTTGGTTGCAGGTGTGATACCAACTGACTTCACGCACCAACAGAAGAAGAAGCTCATATCGGATGCCAAGTACTATTTTTGGGATAGCCCATACTTGTTTCGTGCTTGTGCAGATGGTATGGTGAGGAGATGTGTAGCTGGAGCTGAGACTAGGGAGATTCTGGATGCTTGTCACTATGGTCCTACTGGAGGTCATTACGGTCCTTCAGTCACCGGTAAGAAAGTGTTTGATGCAGGTTTTTATTGGCCGACAATTTTCAAGGAGGCTCAAAACTTTGGTGGAGACTTGTGACATTTGTCAGAGACAAGGAAACATTACTAAGCGGGACGAGATGCCTCAACAGAGCATTCAGGTATGTGAGGTTTTTGATATTTGGGGTATAGACTTCATGGGACCGTTCCCACCGTCTAATAAGTTCCTCTATATTCTCGTCGCCGTTGACTACGTGTCTAAATGGGCCGAAGCCAAGGCTTTGCCCACGAATGATGCTAGGGTAGTAATTGATTTCCTTAAACAATTGTTTTGCCGATTTGGTTGCCCTAGAGCCTTAATTAGTGATCGAGGAACCACTTTGCAAATCATCAATTAGCTAAGGTCATGAAAAGATATGGTGTTGTGCATTACTTTTCTACTTCCTATCATCCACAAACTAGTGGACAAGTAGAAAACACCAATAGGGCTTTGAAGAGAATTCTTGTAGAAAACTGTGGGAGATAACCCTAAGGTTTGGTCAAAGAAGTTGGATGACGCCTTGTGGGCGTTTAGGACGGCTTATAAGACGCCGATTGGCACCACGCCGTACCGGTTGCTCTATGGTAAGACTTGTCATTTACCTATTGAGATAGAGCATAAGGCGTATTGGGCTTTGAGAAATTTAAACTTGGATATGATGGAAGCCGGTGAACTCAGGATGTTGCAACTCCATGAGCTTGATGAGCTTAGGTTAGGTGCATATGAGAATTCTAGGCTTTACAAGGAGCGAACCAAGGTTTGGCATGATAAGAGGATCCGTAGAAAGGAGTTTAAGGTTGGGGATAAAGTTTTGTTGTTTTTGTCTAAGTTTAAGATCAAGCAACCTAAGCTAACTTCTAGATGGATTGGACCTTTTGTTATTAA
>CM067171.1:39509594-39555173 GCA_034093135.1 Erigeron breviscapus | reverse complement strand
GAAGGATAGAATGCTAGTTGAGTCTTAGAGAAAATGCTTGCTTTTGCATGTAAGAAAAGATGCAAACTTAGTGGTGTATGTGTTGTAAGCAATGCAAGACTACAAGTGTTATATGTTGAACAAAACATCTTCAAAAGCACATGGGGGGGGGGGGGGGCCGGCCTCACATGAGGTGTAACAAACATTTTTGTGGCAAATTTTATAAACCCATTTACTTGTACATTTTGTAGATAAAATTGCAACATAACTTGTTATATATCTTATGTAACATATTACATATTATACACAACACACATAAGTGTTTATTTTGCCAAATAAACTTATTCACATTTCTCTCAAAATAAATCATCCATATAATTTATTTACATATCTCAAGTGCAATTATTTAGAAACCACTTTCTAAATGTTTCAAGTATTGATATTTATTTAAAGATCAAATCAATTAAATAAATACCATAAGTGTTTGTCTAGCTTGTTATTGGGTATGACCCGACTTGGATCATCACGTACTAGCCACGTCAATTTAATATGTGTCTTTGGCAGACCAATCAACACGTATGCCTCTAGGTTTCTTCCTATTTGCGTGGCGAATGCCTTGTCAACCAACCTTTGGTACGTAGCCTCCTGCGTTCTTTTAGACCGAAAGGCATTTTCGGTAGCATAAGTTCCCTTGTGTAAAACGCTGTCTTATCTTCGTCTTCTTCCGCCATCTGTATTTGATGGTATCCTTTATATGCGTCTAAGAAACACTTCAGTTTGTGTTCCGCCAACGATTCTACTTTCCAATCGATCTCAGGTAGGGGGTAGCAGTCTTTTGGACATGCCCTGTTTATATTAGTGAAATCGACACACATCCGCCACCCCCCATCTCCTTTTTTTACCATCACTGGGTTTGCGATCCAAATTGGTTAGGCGGATTCTCTTATTATTCCGGCTTTCAGTAGTTCCTCTACTTCTTTCCTAGCAGCCTCGTCTCTGTCAGCGGAGAGGCTGCGTTTTTTCTGGTGAACCGGCTCTATATGCTTTCGTTCGTTCAGACGGTGCTCTGTCATGAATGGTTTTCCTTCCAACGTCAGGATCCTAGGGACCCCGATCATGTCTTTGTACTCCCATGCGAAAATATCTATGTTTGATTGTAGCAACTTCCGGAGCCTATGTTTACATTCGTCTGAAAGATGGGCACCTATGGAGACCGTCTGATCCGGAAATTCTGGGTTAACTACGATCTTCGTCGTATCTTCTGTAACACCCGTCGTTTAAAAATATGGGTTTTCAAAAACTTTTCACCTAACGGTGTTAAATTGCGGAAGTAAAGACTGTAAAAGTCAAAACCGATAAAACATTCCGGTTTCTGCATTTATTTGGTGTTACATGCCATATCAAACAATAGTTCAAATGAAAACCCAACGGTTGCCCAACATAAAAACCGTTCACACATCACTACATAAATTCGACATTAAATACGAAATGTAACGAATGTCTAAAGTAAGCATCGTCTAAGGGTAGCTAAGGCTCCTGCATTGCATCTCCCCAAGCTCACACGTCCTGCATCTAGTTTCCATCAAGCTAAACCTGAGGGAACAACCACATTAAGAAGCAAGTGTTAGCTATAAGAATAGCTAAGTAAGATAACACTTTATTTAAAAGCATTTGTCCAATTAAAACAATCTTCATTATTAGACAAGTTTTATTAGGCACAACCCACATCACACGCTCACACATATACTGCATTTCAGCTACATATCAATTAGGATAATCATCCTAAATGTGCCTATCCTGCATTAGTTCCCACATTATCACACATATCTTCGTTATCTGCTCATTATTAGTTCACACATTGTCACACGTATCTTCGTTAACTGCATATAAGTGTGCCCTGCATCACACCCGACTGGATGATTAGACAAAAGACTACTCATCTTACGTCGTTAAGGAATGGCAAGCCAATCCTTGAGTAATCCGTATGTGGAGGTTGGTCAAACTCCTCGTATTACTCGCCCTGCGTTATAAAGACCATGTTGCGAGGAGCCACCCAAGCAACAACTGCATCTACGCACTCGCCCGGCTAGGCTAGTACGGGTTAAGCTTAACACTTTTCACTGCATCTGTTTTATGAGCTCAATTTCACACATATAGATTGGGCCCCTGCATTCCCAAACATTCACACACATATAGTCTAGGTAACACACATTCCTAGACATTCACACACTTTAACTTCATTACGTTTGGATCCTTAAACGTGCAAGTGACATAGCAACCTAGCAAGTCTAGTGAACTAGGCGTACAGGTCAGGCATGCATATTGCACATCAACTTCATTTCTATATATCATACATATCAAGATACTTCATTAAACTACATCAACTGCATAGCTACATACTACATTAAGCAATACTGCATTACACTACAATAGGGACTGCATCTCAGTCTCATGGTCAACTGCATAACCCATAATACCTCCCAAATAACCCATATGCCCACATGCAATAATAAGGTACCGAATGGAAGTGTTTACGATTTGAAACCAGCTTTTAGTTGATCCCTCAGCGTGTTAAAGTAGTGTATCTTACCTGGTTGTAGTACACGCGCACAAACAAGTAGCTAATAATGCTTATCAGTAACCTCCGACACCTATCGTTCATTAACATATAAAGTATAAGTCATTTGGAATCTTAAACGGACTCTCGAACGACCTTAAAACTGACTACGTAAAATTCCAGAATTACACCTTACGAAGATAGCCTTCGTACGAACTTAGCTAACGAAGTTAATCTTCGTACGAACTTAAACTTCGTTCATTCTACTTTACGAAAATAGCTTCTTTACGAATTTAACCAACGAATTTGGCTTCAAACGAATTTAAACAACGAATTTGGCTTCAAACGAATTTAAACAACGAATTTGGCTTCAAACGAATTTAAACAACGAATTTGGCTTCAAACGAATTTAAACAACGAATTTGGCTTCAAACGAATTTAAACAACGAATTTGGCTTCAAACGAATTTAAACAACGAATTTGGCTTCAAACGAATTTAAACAACGAATTTGGCTTCAAACGAATTTAAACAACGAATTTGGCTTCAAACGAATTTAAACAACGAATTTGGCTTCAAACGAATTTAAACAACGAATTTGGCTTCAAACGAATTTAAACAACGAATTTGGCTTCAAACGAATTTAAACAACGAATTTGGCTTCAAACGAATTTAAACAACGAATTTGGCTTCAAACGAATTTAAACAACGAATTTGGCTTCAAACGAATTTAAACAACGAATTTGGCTTCAAACGAATTTAAACAACGAATTTGGCTTCAAACGAATTTAAACAACGAATTTGGCTTCAAACGAATTTAAACAACGAATTTGGCTTCAAACGAATTTAAACAACGAATTTGGCTTCAAACGAATTTAAACAACGAATTTGGCTTCAAACGAATTTAAACAACGAATTTGGCTTCAAACGAATTTAAACAACGAATTTGGCTTCAAACGAATTTAAACAACGAATTTGGCTTCAAACGAATTTAAACAACGAATTTGGCTTCAAACGAATTTAAACAACGAATTTGGCTTCAAACGAATTTAAACAACGAATTTGGCTTCAAACGAATTTAAACAACGAATTTGGCTTCAAACGAATTTAAACAACGAATTTGGCTTCAAACGAATTTAAACAACGAATTTGGCTTCAAACGAATTTAAACAACGAATTTGGCTTCAAACGAATTTAAACAACGAATTTGGCTTCAAACGAATTTAAACAACGAATTTGGCTTCAAACGAATTTAAACAACGAATTTGGCTTCAAACGAATTTAAACAACGAATTTGGCTTCAAACGAATTTAAACAACGAATTTGGCTTCAAACGAATTTAAACAACGAATTTGGCTTCAAACGAATTTAAACAACGAATTTGGCTTCAAACGAATTTAAACAACGAATTTGGCTTCAAACGAATTTAAACAACGAATTTGGCTTCAAACGAATTTAAACAACGAATTTGGCTTCAAACGAATTTAAACAACGAATTTGGCTTCAAACGAATTTAAACAACGAATTTGGCTTCAAACGAATTTAAACAACGAATTTGGCTTCAAACGAATTTAAACAACGAATTTGGCTTCAAACGAATTTAAACAACGAATTTGGCTTCAAACGAATTTAAACAACGAATTTGGCTTCAAACGAATTTAAACAACGAATTTGGCTTCAAACGAATTTAAACAACGAATTTGGCTTCAAACGAATTTAAACAACGAATTTGGCTTCAAACGAATTTAAACAACGAATTTGGCTTCAAACGAATTTAAACAACGAATTTGGCTTCAAACGAATTTAAACAACGAATTTGGCTTCAAACGAATTTAAACAACGAATTTGGCTTCAAACGAATTTAAACAACGAATTTGGCTTCAAACGAATTTAAACAACGAATTTGGCTTCAAACGAATTTAAACAACGAATTTGGCTTCAAACGAATTTAAACAACGAATTTGGCTTCAAACGAATTTAAACAACGAATTTGGCTTCAAACGAATTTAAACAACGAATTTGGCTTCAAACGAATTTAAACAACGAATTTGGCTTCAAACGAATTTAAACAACGAATTTGGCTTCAAACGAATTTAAACAACGAATTTGGCTTCAAACGAATTTAAACAACGAATTTGGCTTCAAACGAATTTAAACAACGAATTTGGCTTCAAACGAATTTAAACAACGAATTTGGCTTCAAACGAATTTAAACAACGAATTTGGCTTCAAACGAATTTAAACAACGAATTTGGCTTCAAACGAATTTAAACAACGAATTTGGCTTCAAACGAATTTAAACAACGAATTTGGCTTCAAACGAATTTAAACAACGAATTTGGCTTCAAACGAATTTAAACAACGAATTTGGCTTCAAACGAATTTAAACAACGAATTTGGCTTCAAACGAATTTAAACAACGAATTTGGCTTCAAACGAATTTAAACAACGAATTTGGCTTCAAACGAATTTAAACAACGAATTTGGCTTCAAACGAATTTAAACAACGAATTTGGCTTCAAACGAATTTAAACAACGAATTTGGCTTCAAACGAATTTAAACAACGAATTTGGCTTCAAACGAATTTAAACAACGAATTTGGCTTCAAACGAATTTAAACAACGAATTTGGCTTCAAACGAATTTAAACAACGAATTTGGCTTCAAACGAATTTAAACAACGAATTTGGCTTCAAACGAATTTAAACAACGAATTTGGCTTCAAACGAATTTAAACAACGAATTTGGCTTCAAACGAATTTAAACAACGAATTTGGCTTCAAACGAATTTAAACAACGAATTTGGCTTCAAACGAATTTAAACAACGAATTTGGCTTCAAACGAATTTAAACAACGAATTTGGCTTCAAACGAATTTAAACAACGAATTTGGCTTCAAACGAATTTAAACAACGAATTTGGCTTCAAACGAATTTAAACAACGAATTTGGCTTCAAACGAATTTAAACAACGAATTTGGCTTCAAACGAATTTAAACAACGAATTTGGCTTCAAACGAATTTAAACAACGAATTTGGCTTCAAACGAATTTAAACAACGAATTTGGCTTCAAACGAATTTAAACAACGAATTTGGCTTCAAACGAATTTAAACAACGAATTTGGCTTCAAACGAATTTAAACAACGAATTTGGCTTCAAACGAATTTAAACAACGAATTTGGCTTCAAACGAATTTAAACAACGAATTTGGCTTCAAACGAATTTAAACAACGAATTTGGCTTCAAACGAATTTAAACAACGAATTTGGCTTCAAACGAATTTAAACAACGAATTTGGCTTCAAACGAATTTAAACAACGAATTTGGCTTCAAACGAATTTAAACAACGAATTTGGCTTCAAACGAATTTAAACAACGAATTTGGCTTCAAACGAATTTAAACAACGAATTTGGCTAACTTCTTTTGCTTTCTTCCAAGTATCGCTACCGTTTCGTCTACTATTCTCTTCATTGGGTCAATACTCACGTCTTTAATAGGAATCACACTCGACTCCTCAGCTAAACATTTCCTCAAGTAGGATACATGGAAGGTGTTATGAATTCCATCCAATTCTGGAGGTAATTCCAACTGATATGCCACATCTTTAATGCGCTTCACCACTTTAAAAGGTCCAATAAAACGTGGACTCAACTTTCCCTTCTTTCCAAATCGGATAACTCCTTTCCAAGGTGATACTTTCAGCATCACTAAATCACCAACATTAAACTCAATCGGTCTCCTTTTCTTATCTGCATATGTTTTCTGCCTTTCTCTTGCCACACGTAAGGCTTCTTTAGCTACATTAACCTTTTCAGAGGTAATTTCAATAATTTCGGGACCGGTCAACTGCTTTTCACCGGGCTCCATCCAACAACTTGGAGTCCTACATCTCCTTCCATATAACATTTCAAATGGTGGCATCCCAATACTTGCATGGTGACTATTATTATAAGCAAATTCAATCAACTTCAAGTGTTCATTCCATGCTCCACCGTATTCAAGTACACACGTTCTCAACATATCCTCCAAGGTTTGAATGGTTCTCTCACTTTGCCCATCGGTTTGGGGATGATAGGCGGTACTCAAATTTATTCTACTACCCAACTCCCGTTGAAGACCCTTCCAAAAGTTTGACACAAACCTCGAGTCTCGATCCGAAACAATAGATAAAGGAACTCCATGTTTCGCAACTACTTCATCAATGTACATCTTTGCCATCTTCGTTAAAGGCACATCTTGTCGGGTAGCTAGAAAATGAGCACTCTTCGTCAATCTATCTACAATCACCCATATCATATCATTCCCTTTCGGCGTTTTAGGTAGCTTCGTTACAAAGTCCATGGTAATATGATCCCATTTCCACTCGGGAATTTCTAATTGATGCAACAAACCATACGGCTTTTGATGGCCCGTCTTCACTCTTGCACACGTCAAACACTTTGCTACAAAATGAGCTACTTCACCTTTAATATCCGGCCACCAATAAATCGGCTTCAAATCTGCATACATTTTGGTGACACCGGGATGCATCGAATACCTACTTCTATGGACCTCTTCAAGGATCAACTCTCGGTTACCACCAAGCAGTGGCACCCAAATGCGACCCTTGTATGTTTTAAACCCACGGCTATTAGTCTCCATCACAAGTCGTTTCTTCTTCCCAATACTCTCGTTATCAATATTATCCTTCATTAATGCCATCTCTTGTGCTTCTTTAATTCGATCTAATAGACCCGACTTGGCCTGAACTTGCATGCTCATCAACTTACAAGAAGAGCTTTGCACTTTCCTACTTAGTGCATCCGCCACTACATTGGCTTTACCCGGATGGTATTTGATTTCACAATCATAGTCTTTAAGTAACTCCATCCACCTTCTTTGTCTCACATTCATCTCCCTTTGAGTAAACATATATTGTAAACTCTTATGGTCGGTGTAAAGTGTGCATTTAGTGCCATATAAGTAATGTCTCCATAATTTCAATGCAAACACAACCGCCGCTAACTCAAGATCATGGGTAGGGTAATTCTTCTCATGAGGCTTCAACTGACGTGAAGCATAGGCAATCACTTGTCTCTCTGCATTAAGACACAACCCAAACCCGTAATAGAAGCATCGCTATATACCACTAAATCATCAGTACCTTCAGGCAAGGCAAGGATAGGAGCTTCACACAACTTCTTTTTCAACGTTTGGAATGCATTTTCCTGCTTTTCAGTCCACTCGTACTTCACACCCTTCTTTGTTAATTCCGTCATAGGCTTGGCTATTCGGGAAAAATCCTGAATAAACCTTCTATAATACCCAGCCAAACCAAGAAAACTCTTAATCTCGGTAGGAGTCTTTGGCTGCTCCCACTTTGAAACAGCTTCAATCTTTGAAGGATCTACTTTAATACCTTCCGATGTAATAACATGACCAAGAAACTGCACTTCTCGGAGCCAAAACTCACATTTAGAAAACTTTGCGTACAACTTCTTCTCCCTCAACACCTCCAAAACTGCTTTCAAATGCTCACGGTGTTCATCCTCTGACTTAGAATAGATCAAAATATCGTCAATAAACACAATAACAAAATGATCTAGAAAGGGGCGGCATACCCGATTCATTAAGTCCATAAACGCGGCTGGAGCATTGGTCAACCCAAATGGCATGACCAAGAACTCATAATGACCATATCTAGTCCGGAAAGCTGTCTTTGCTACATCTTCCTTCTTTACCTTTAACTGATGATAACCGGACCGCAAATCAATCTTTGAAAAATACGAAGCACCATGTAGTTGATCAAAAAGATCATCAATTCTCGGGAGAGGATACTTATTCTTGACCGTTCGTTTGTTCAACTCACGGTAGTCAATACACATGCGCATTGATCCATCCTTCTTCTTAAACAAAGAGAACCGGAGCTCCCCATGGCGAGGAACTAGGTTGTATGAACCCCTTGTCAAGTAACTCCTGTAGTTGCGTCATTAATTCCTTCATTTCTGTAGGAGCTAATCGGTAAGGTGCTTTAGCAACGGGTGTAGCACCGGGAACAAGATCTATCTGAAAGGTAACTTCACGATCGGGAGGAATACCTGGTAGATCATCGGGAAACACATCGGGGAAATTTGATACTACCTCAACACTAGCGATTGGAGACTTCTCTTTTCTTGCATCTATGACATAAGCCAAGAAATGGCTCTTGTTTTTCCTTATACATTTAATAGCTTTCATCATACTAATAATCTTTATTCCTCCTCTCTTCTTGTCTCCATACACCGTTATCACTTTACCCTCGGATATAGGCAATCGAATTATCTTTTGGGAACATAAAATACTAGCTTCATTTCTAGCCAACCAATCCATACCAATCACTACATCAAAACCACCTAAGGTAGTAGGCAATAGTTGGACCGGAAAAGAACGACCTTCAATCTCAATGTCACAATCGTCATATCCCACACGTATATTATTAATCGTACCATTAGCAATTTCTACCTCTAATGAACAATCTAAGGGAGTAGTGACTCTTTCTAGCTTAGGAGCAAATAATGTGGACACAAACGACCTATTTGCACCTGAATCAAATAAAACAGAGGCAGGCTTTGAATTAACAAGGAAAGTACCACTTACCACTTCATCGTTGTTCCTTGCGTCATCAACCGTCATTTGAAGAGCTCTCACTTTTGTTGCTGTCGTGGCGGTCTTCTTTCCAGCATTCTTCATCTGTGGACAATCGGCAATGAGATGACCCGTTTCTTGGCACTTGTAACAACGAGTCTTGTCCCTACATTCAGTGGCAAGATGTCCCGACTTCCCACACTTATGGCACCTTCTTGTCTTGTCGGTACAATGCCCTTCATGAATTGTCTTGCAAAATGTACACCATGACCCATTCTTCTTTTTATCCTTGTCACCACTCGAACTACCACTTCCACGGAACTTCTTATTATTATTGTTATTGGAAGACCAATTCGACCTTCTTTTAAATCCCACTTTCTTGTCGTCGACTTTCCCAACTACTTTCTTGTCCGAAGCAAAATCATCGTCAAGCTTTTTAGACTCCTTGATAGCTTCAGTCAGAGTCTTGTGCTGCCTGCAGATACCTCGATAACTCGGAGGCAACCCATCAACATAGCAAGCAACCTGATCTGCATCAGTACGGAACAAATGGCCTACGAACTTCATCTTCTCCATAAAGGAACGAGCATAATCATTAATTTTGCCAACTTCAGCTGTCAAAGCACGGAACTCTTTTTCCATTTTACGCTGCTCATGTACCCCAATATATTCCTCAATGAATTTCTGCTTAAAGTCAGCCCATGAAATAGCAGTTACCATAGCCGGAGTCATCGAAATAGTAATGCTCTTCCACCAGTCCCGAGCACCTTCTTTCAACATCCTACTAGCACACAACACTTTCTTATCCTCAGGACAATCACAAGCTTCAAAAACCATCTCAGTATCATCAAGCCATTCCATGCAACCTACTGCATTAAGTGTTCCATAGAATTTCTGTGCTCCACACTTCTGGAAACTTTCAAACTTGAATCGAGGGGCGTGAACATCATTAGGAGGAACCACATTAACATTAGCATGAGGAATAACAACATCATCGACCGGTGGCTCAGTGTGGTGAGAAGGCACAGAGTGACTGTTACCAGTTCCTTCTGCGTTAGCTGCCAACGCCTGATTCAACTGTTCTTGCGTTTGGGCCAACTGGCCTGAAGAGTTAGCACAAGATTATACATCTCCGTCTGATTGGGAATCTGATCCACCGCTACATCGTTAACTCTCGGAGGATTGCCAGGTGGTGGGGGGGGGGGGGGGGGGGGGGGGGGGGGGGGGGGGGGGGGGGGGGGGGGGGGGGGGGGGGGGGGGGGGGGGGGGGGGGGGGGGGGGGGGGGGGGGGGGGGGGGGGGGGGGGGGGGGGGGGGGGGGGGGGGGGGGGGGGGGGGGGGGGGGGGGGGGGGGGGGGGGGGGGGGGGGGGGGGGGGGGGGGGGGGGGGGGGGGGGGGGGGGGGGGGGGGGGGGGGGGGGGGGGGGGGGGGGGGGGGGGGGGGGGGGGGGGGGGGGGGGGGGGGGGGGGGGGGGGGGGGGGGGGGGGGGGGGGGGGGGGGGGGGGGGGGGGGGGGGGGGGGGGGGGGGGGGGGGGGGGGGGGGGGGGGGGGGGGGGGGGGGGGGGGGGGGGGGGGGGGGGGGGGGGGGGGGGGGGGGGGGGGGGGGGGGGGGGGGGGGGGGGGGGGGGGGGGGGGGGGGGGGGGGGGGGGGGGGGGGGGGGGGGGGGGGGGGGGGGGGGGGGGGGGGGGGGGGGGGGGGGGGGGGGGGGGGGGGGGGGGGGGGGGGGGGGGGGGGGGGGGGGGGGGGGGGGGGGGGGGGGGGGGGGGGGGGGGGGGGGGGGGGGGGGGGGGGGGGGGGGGGGGGGGGGGGGGGGGGGGGGGGGGGGGGGGGGGGGGGGGGGGGGGGGGGGGGGGGGGGGGGGGGGGGGGGGGGGGGGGGGGGGGGGGGGGGGGGGGGGGGGGGGGGGGGGGGGGGGGGGGGGGGGGGGGGGGGGGGGGGGGGGGGGGGGGGGGGGGGGGGGGGGGGGGGGGGGGGGGGGGGGGGGGGGGGGGGGGGGGGGGGGGGGGGGGGGGGGGGGGGGGGGGGGGGGGGGGGGGGGGGGGGGGGGGGGGGGGGGGGGGGGGGGGGGGGGGGGGGGGGGGGGGGGGGGGGGGGGGGGGGGGGGGGGGGGGGGGGGGGGGGGGGGGGGGGGGGGGGGGGGGGGGGGGGGGGGGGGGGGGGGGGGGGGGGGGGGGGGGGGGGGGGGGGGGGGGGGGGGGGGGGGGGGGGGGGGGGGGGGGGGGGGGGGGGGGGGGGGGGGGGGGGGGGGGGGGGGGGGGGGGGGGGGGGGGGGGGGGGGGGGGGGGGGGGGGGGGGGGGGGGGGGGGGGGGGGGGGGGGGGGGGGGGGGGGGGGGGGGGGGGGGGGGGGGGGGGGGGGGGGGGGGGGGGGGGGGGGGGGGGGGGGGGGGGGGGGGGGGGGGGGGGGGGGGGGGGGGGGGGGGGGGGGGGGGGGGGGGGGGGGGGGGGGGGGGGGGGGGGGGGGGGGGGGGGGGGGGGGGGGGGGGGGGGGGGGGGGGGGGGGGGGGGGGGGGGGGGGGGGGGGGGGGGGGGGGGGGGGGGGGGGGGGGGGGGGGGGGGGGGGGGGGGGGGGGGGGGGGAAGTCCAAATCCTATGGTCAATAGGCCTTGGTTCACTTAAACTACTTCTCTGATACCAACTTGTAACACCCGTCGTTTAAAAATATGGGTTTTCAAAAACTTTTCACCTAACGGTGTCAAATTGCGGAAGAAAAGACTGTAAAAGTCAAAACCGATAAAAACATTTCGGTTTCTGCATTTATTTGGTGTTACTTGTCATATCAAACAATAGTTCAAATGAAAACCCAACGGTTGCCCAACATGAAGCAACCGTTCACACATCACTACATAAATTCGACATTAAATACGAAATGTAACGAATGTCTAAAGAAAGCATCGTCTAAGGGTAGCTAAGGCTCCTGCATTGCATCTACCCAAGCCCACACGTCCTGCATCTAGTTTCCATCAAGCTAAACCTGAGGGAACAACCACATTAAGAAGCAAGTGTTAGCTATAAGAATAGCCAAGTAAGATAACACTTAATTTAAAAGCATTTGTCCAATTAAAACAATCTTCATTATTAGACAAGTTTTATTAGGCACAACCCACATCACACGCTCACACATATACTGCATTTCAGCTACATATCAATTAGGATAATCATCCTAAAAGTGCCTATCCTGCATTAGTTCCCACATTATCACACATATCTTCGTTATCTGCATTATTAGTTCACACATTGTCACACGTATCTTCGTTAACTGCATATAAGTGTGCCCTGCATCACACCCGACTGGATGATTAGCCAAAAGACTACTCATCTTACGTCGTTAAGGAATGGCAAGCCAATCCTTGAGTAATCCGTATGTGGAGGTTGGTCAAACCTCTCGTATTACTCGCCCTGCGTTATAAAGACCATGTTGCGAGGAGCCACCCAAGCAACAACTGCATCTACGCACTCGCCCGGCTAAGGCTAGTACGGGTTAAGCTTAACACTTTTCACTGCATCTGTTTTATGAGCTCAATTTCACACATATAGATTGGGTCCCTGCATTCCCAACATTCACACACATATAGTCTAGGTAACACACATTCCTAGACATTCACACACTTTAACTTCATTACGTTTGGATCCTTAAACGTGCAAGTGACATAGCAACCTAGCAAGTCTAGTGAACTAGGCGTACAGGTCAGGCATGCATATTGCACATCAACTTCATTTCTATATCTCATACATATCAAGATACTTCATTAAACTACATCAACTGCATAGCTACATATCACATTAAGCAATCCTGCATTACACTACAATAGGTACTACATCTCAGGTCTCATGGTCAACTGCATAACCCATAATACCTCCCAAATAACCCATATGCCCACATGCAATAATAAGGTACCGAATGGAAGTGTTTACGATTTGAAACCAGCTTTTAGTTGATCCCTCAGCGTGTCAAAGTAGTGTATCTTACCTGGTTGTAGTACACGCGCACAAACAAGTAGCTAATAATGCTTATCAGTAACCTCCGACACCTATCGTTCATTAACATATAAAGTATAAGTCATTTGGAATCTTAAACGGACTCTCGAACGACCTTAAAACTGACTACGTAAAATTCCAGAATTACACCTTACGAAGATAGCCTTCGTACGAACTTAGCTAACGAAGTTAATCTTCGTACGAACTTAAACTTCGTTCATTCTACTTTACGAAAATAGCTTCTTTACGAATTTAACCAACGAATTTGGCTTCAAACGAATTTAAACAACGAATTTGGCTTCAAACGAATTTAAACAACGAATTTGGCTTCAAACGAATTTAAACAACGAATTTGGCTTCAAACGAATTTAACCAACGAATTTGGCTTCAAACGAATTTAACCAACGAATTTGGCTTCAAACGAATTTAAACAACGAATTTGGCTTCAAACGAATTTAAACAACGAATTTGGCTTCAAACGAATTTAAACAACGAATTTGGCTTCAAACGAATTTAAACAACGAATTTGGCTTCAAACGAATTTAAACAACGAATTTGGCTTCAAACGAATTTAAACAACGAATTTGGCTTCAACGAATTTAACCAACGAATTTGGCTTCAAACGAATTTAAACAACGAATTTGGCTTCAAACGAATTTAACCAACGAATTTGGCTTCAAACGAATTTAAACAACGAATTTGGCTTCAAACGAATTTAAACAACGAATTTGGCTTCAAACGAATTTAAACAACGAATTTGGCTTCAAACGAATTTAAACAACGAATTTGGCTTCAAACGCAACGAATTTAACCAACGAATTTGGCTTCAAACGAATTTAAACAACGAATTTGGCTTCAAACGAATTTAACCAACGAATTTGGCTTCAAACGAATTTAAACAACGAATTTGGCTTCAAACGAATTTAACCAACGAATTTGGCTTCAAACGAATTTAAACAACGAATTTGGCTTCAAACGAATTTAACCAACGAATTTGGCTTCAAACGAATTTAACCAACGAATTTGGCTTCAAACGAATTTAAACAACGAATTTGGCTTCAAACGAATTTAAACAACGAATTTGGCTTCAAACGAATTTAAACAACGAATTTGGCTTCAAACGAATTTAAACAACGAATTTGGCTTCAAACGAATTTAAACAACGAATTTGGCTTCAAACGAATTTAAACAACGAATTTGGCTTCAAACGAATTTAAACAACGAATTTGGCTTCAAACGAATTTAACCAACGAATTTGGCTTCAAACGAATTTAACCAACGAATTTGGCTTCAAACGAATTTAAACAACGAATTTGGCTTCAAACGAATTTAAACAACGAATTTGGCTTCAAACGAATTTAACCAACGAATTTGGCTTCAAACGAATTTAAACAACGAATTTGGCTTCAAACGAATTTAAACAACGAATTTGGCTTCAAACGAATTTAAACAACGAATTTGGCTTCAAACGAATTTAAACAACGAATTTGGCTTCAAACGAATTTAACCAACGAATTTGGCTTCAAACGAATTTAAACAACGAATTTGGCTTCAAACGAATTTAAACAACGAATTTGGCTTCAAACGAATTTAACCAACGAATTTGGCTTCAAACGAATTTAACCAACGAATTTGGCTTCAAACGAATTTAAACAACGAATTTGGCTTCAAACGAATTTAACGAATTTAACCAACGAATTTGGCTTCAAACGAATTTAAACAACGAATTTGGCTTCAAACGAATTTAAACAACGAATTTGGCTTCAAACGAATTTAACCAACGAATTTGGCTTCAAACGAATTTAACCAACGAATTTGGCTTCAAACGAATTTAACCAACGAATTTGGCTTCAAACGAATTTAAACAACGAATTTGGCTTCAAACGAATTTAAACAACGAATTTGGCTTCAAACGAATTTAAACAACGAATTTGGCTTCAAACGAATTTAAACAACGAATTTGGCTTCAAACGAATTTAAACAACGAATTTGGCTTCAAACGAATTTAAACAACGAATTTGGCTTCAAACGAATTTAACCAACGAATTTGGCTTCAAACGAATTTAAACAACGAATTTGGCTTCAAACGAATTTAAACAACGAATTTGGCTTCAAACGACATTAATCACACTTTTATTCGTCATTAAAATTTAGGCTTTTAAACCTAACTACTTTATCTACGTTAACCACACATAACTACATTCAAATATTAAGTAAAGACTTAACGACACCCCAAATTGACTTAACGGCATTAGTCAAACGTTCAATAAAAGTTCGGGATGTTACATCTTCTTCTCCCTGTGGTTCCTTCGGGACGGAGGAATCTCCGTCTTCTATTCTTTTCACATCGTTGATTTGTTTTGTCGGCTCATAAGATGAGCGGATCGTGCCTATCCCTGTTTCAGATCGAAACTTGACAAGCCTATGGATCACTGAGGGTACTATCTCCATCCGCTGCATCGCAGCTCTTCCCAAAAGAATGTTGTAGGGCGAAGGAGATCGTACTATCGAGAGGTCCAGTGTTTCAGTCCTCTCGTGCGTCCCATCATTGATAGTGACGTCTAGGTCGATTTCCCCCAGCGGCCATGCATGCTCTCCTGAAAAGCCAACTAATGGGCCCCGGGAGTCCAATTTTCGGGCTCGTAAGGCATCTGGCAATTTGAGGAAGCAATGTTCGAAGATGACATCGCATTCGCTTCCGCTATCTAGGTAGACCCTGTGTACCTCGATATTAAATATCGCGGCTTGGATAATAAGAGGGTCGCTAGAAGGCTTATTTTCCCCTAGAGGAGGGAAATAAAAACCTTCCGGCGCGACCTCGATCGGATCTGGGCGGCTGGTAGTCGCCTGGCTGATTGCCAAAGTTGACCTCCTATTTTTCAGAGATCTATTTTTGTTTTTCTTCACCATCTCTCGCGGTGTGAATGCACAAAAATCTTTGTAGTGGGTTTTTTGATTTCGAGTTATGGGGTCCCACGGATGGCGCCAAATGATTGTGCACCAAACCGAGATTAGGTTTAGAAAAGGGGTGATGGGTGTTTTTTGGTTGTTTGTTGGCGATTCCCAAAAGGTAGAGTTCATCTCTTTACGCCAATCAAATATGATTTGATGTTTAGCCGATTTGTGATCGTGCTATTGTGTTTTAGGTTTGATCTTGTTTGATCGTATGTTGAGATGTGAGAGTAAGCCGATTATTATCGTGCTTTGGGATAGACTTAAAGTCTAATTAATTGTGTTGTATTGACGGTATCATATGTGTGTATTTTTCGGAGAGGAGAAGTGAGTGCTTGGAGGTCTTACGCCCCTCTTTTTATATGAGAGGCTCGACTTGGAGAGAAAGCCAAGTTTTTAGGGTTTCCTTGATAAAAGGCCAGGAGTATAATTTCCATAA
Organism: Erigeron breviscapus; assembly: GCA_034093135.1. Classification (NCBI taxonomy): domain Eukaryota; kingdom Viridiplantae; phylum Streptophyta; class Magnoliopsida; order Asterales; family Asteraceae; genus Erigeron; species Erigeron breviscapus. The sequence goes on along the minus strand of CM067171.1, from coordinate 39,538,667 downwards.
TTACCGGCCCCTCTTGATAAGAACAAATCCCGACTTTATAGGGGAATAATTCTTATCTTTTCCATCTTCTGCGCGATCCTTCGTTACTAACAGCCTTCGTATCGTGACGCGTTACTGTTCATTCTTCGTACCTCAGGAGGGATATGTCATCATTGGTGTCACCATCTTCCTTCAGCGAGCTAATCGATGGATACAGGCTTGGTGTCTTCAAAGGGGTATTAGAAACTCTTCAAACTTAATTGAGTCTACAAGATGTTGTAGATGTTCAAGAACTCAAGGATGGATGGTTGTTTAGTTTTAAGTAAAAATGATGGTATCTTTTAGTAAAAGCTTGGAGGTTGTCTCCTGCCTTTTGGTTAATAACAAAAGAAAAAAGAAATAGTGGGTCTATTAATTTTGGGAAAGAGGGATATGGTTTTGTGTTTGTTAAGAGTGAGTATAGACCATTAGATTATATTTTAAGGGTTGTGTATGACCACATGATTATGATCCATGTGAAAGAGATTGAGTGTTTTGATTGGTTGTCTCATGTCATGTCTTTTAGATTGGTTTTGTGTTTCTTAAGTTTGTGTAGTCATTTAATTTTATTTTTAATTTTCTATACTTCTTTCATTATTATTTTATGAATTTTTATTTATTTCTAGTATGTATATGTATTAGATTAAACCCGTACGTTGTACGAAAAAAAATATACAATTAATTATGACAATTATTAGCTAAAAATAAAATTTAATCATTCAGAATATACCTCCATATAAAAGTTATAAGCAACATTTACGTAATAATAACTCAGACCAAAAATGATAATATAATTTAACTTCATAAGTTTGTTATTATAAAACACTTAAACAAAAATTAGTAATTTAATAAAATCATTTAAATGTATATAAAAATTATAAATTTCTTAATACTTCATAGAAAATTACATTAGTTGTAAATAACAATTTCACCGTTGTCTAATATATTGTGTAATATCAAAGCTTTCAAATTTCCTTATTCTTAGTTCTGCAAAAAGAGAATATGATTAACCAAAAAAAAAACTCATGTCATTGTATTACAAAAAATAAAAAAACTTAATTATAAAAGTAGTTACACGAAGAGATTATGAACTCTAAATCAATAATATACTCCTTAGAAAAAAAAATGAAAGAATCACATTAAAAAAAATCACGAATTCATCGAGCTTACAAATACCATCCATTTCTTTATTATCCGAGAGCAAATCGTTTACACATTAGCACAAAAAAGATTAACCCTCAATTAATCACGCAAGCAAAAAACAATATACAAATTATCTAAAATTAAAACGAAATTATTACTCTAGGAGGAAAAATATAAAACCCCAAACAAAAAGTAGGTAAAGTACAATTAATATGTTCAGTATATATAATAAATCTCTTGAAATTTTATTAATGATGTATTAGATCATTTATATGTTAAAAAAAAAGATAATATTTAACTTTAAAATTATTTGTCTTACTAAAAAATTTAAAAAAATATTGATATAATAAGAATAATATAAAAATATTTAACTTAAAAGAGTTTTAAAAGAAGATATGATATAAGTTTTAAAAAAGTCACGTATTTATTTAAGAGTTTTATCTTATTTTATAAACTGAGATATGATAAAAATTTTAAAAAAGTCACATATCCAAAATATGAAATCTTATCTTAATGATACAATAATCCAATCTTCTATTATTAAATAAATGTGCCAACTAAAAATGCCATGTAGGATTAAATGAGATGAATGTGAATACTAATAACACTTAAATAAAGACAATTTATCAAATAATGACACATAAGCAAATATCCTACATGTAAACTAAATAAAGGTGCCAAATAGGATTTTTTATATCCTCTCTTAGTTATATAGAGAGATGTAGATTTGAAAAACGTTAGGTTCTTACATTCTGAATGAAATGATTTTTCTTTTTGAAAAAAAAATATATCCTTTTATTACGTTACTAGCTAGGGTGATTTATATCAAGATACGAGGAGTATGTAATATAGTTTGTTTTGTTTTGAAAAAAATCGATAGAATCATTATTTTATATTTCTCATTTTTGTGTTTTACAGCACCTTTGCTTATATAGAATATGTAATCCGTTAAACAATGTATCTATATGAAAACGAATTTAACGTGCATAAAGGGGGGTTTATATATAGTAAACAGATATATAAAAATAGTCTTGATACTCGTACGATATACGAATTGATTATATATATATATGATCCACGGTTTTAACGAATTTGTACATTATAAACAATGAGTTTATATGTATATGAAAAAATTACAAAATTAATTATCATTATCTTAACTTACAGTATTATGAAAGAAAAAAAAAGAGTGTTCAACCATGTTGTGATAAAAAAAGTAGAGAAATTAAAATTATTCGGTTGATAATACCAGAGTAAATGTTAAAATGGTAAATAATAAAAAAGTTTGCTAAATGAAGCTCTTGGGGCTTCAATTAATAACGTGCATAAAAAGATTGTACATTTTTATATCAAAAGGTGTTGAGTCCTAATGTTCATTGTAAATTTGGTGATGACAAATCTGACTTATAAACACTTAGTAATCTTTTGGTTCTTGTAATCTGATCTGGGTCAGACTAAGCTGACACAACTTACGATCTGTTTCTGGCCCAGATCATGCTTCATGTTTTGTATTGTAATAATTTGTGGAAGCAAGTGTTATTCAAGCTGCATCAACAATGTTATAGCATTCAATCCAAGTCGAAGAGGAGGATTGAAGATAGAAGACCAAGCTGGTAGTAGAAGACAGCTTGGGATTAGCGGTCAGCTTGGAAACACTTAGGCAGATTGGTGCATTGACAAACGGCCCAATCTGTGTCTGACAATCAAGTGAAGATAACAACCAGGATTGAAGATAAGGACAAATGACGTGACTAGGAAGAATCCTAGGATCCAGGTTGGTGGTTGGTTTTACATATGCGTGTCCATACTCTTATTGGATGATAAAGAATGTGCGCCAGTACGTGGGGGACCACAAGTACCATGAAAGGCACGATCAAATATTCCTTTGTCATCCAGTAGAAGAAGAATACGTGGCTACATTGGATACCAAGAGAAGAAGGGCTTTCGCCTATAAAAGCCTCATTCCTTGATTGCATATGGGTGACATTCCTGAGAATCATTCTTCACACAAGTTTTCTTTGCTCTTACACACAACTTAGTCTGTTTGAGATCAGCTTGGGCTTGAGTAGAAACTTATTGATTGTAGTTTGTCATTTCAAAGGGTTGTTTAGATATCTGTAGGCTATCTTTATTCCGCAACAACCCTGTAATTCTTTGTATAGATTATTTCTTAATAAAGGATTACATTGAAAACCACAATCTGTGTTCAAGAATGTTTCATTTACTTTACTGCTTTACTATTTTAATGATTCCTGTTCTTTACTTACTTAATATATAATCTGAATCTTAAAACGTTTTATTTAAAAGTTTGTAAAGATTGAGGAAGTTGTATTCACCCCCCTCTACAACTGTTCTGTGTACAATATACTTTGGTATATTGATACACCTTGGGACGTATCAATTGGTATCAGAGCAGGGGTTAAGAATTAACTTGACTTGATCCTTGCTTATTTTCTTTAATAGTAAAGCATTATGTCATCCTATATTGATAATGGTTCTTCAACCAGACCACCCATGTTTGATAAAGATGATTTCAGTGGGTGGAAAGGTCGAATGTCTTTGTTCCTTAAATCCATCGATAACAATATGCCTGACATCCTTGCGGATGGTCCTTATGTTCCTACACAAACTATTGTGGTAGAGGTTGTGGTCAGAGAAGGTCAACCAACCATTCCTGCCACAGTCAAATCCATAGTTAAGGACAAGGCAGATTGGGGGGATGAGGATAGGAGGTTGGCAAACTTGGACGTGAAGGCTAGAAATTTCATTGTCCAAGCTGTGCCCAAAGACCTTTACCATTCTATTAAAATGTGTTCTACAGCTAAGAAAATGTGGGGTACATTGACTGTCATGTTTGAGGGTTGCTCTACTTCCATGGAATCCACTATTACCACTTTGACCAGGAGGTATGAGAGATTTTTCTCTTTGAGAAATGAATCCTTGACTGACACTCATACCCGCTTTAATGCTTTAGTTAATGATTTAGCTGCTGTTGGAACTATTAAGAAAAATGAAGTTTTAAAGAGTAAATTTCTTGATTCATTACCACCTAAATGGAACAACTATATTTCTCTGTTAAATTAAGTTCTGTTTATCATGATCTTGATCTTCCTGGACTTTTTGGTTTACTTCATAACCAAGAATGTTCAGAGGCTGAAAAGTTGATTGCTATGGGTGATTCTTATAGTCAGCCTGCTGCTGCACTTGTTGCTTCTATGAATGAACACCCTAGCTCAATAAGTAATGAGATCATTCCTTGTATTAATGATGAAGTTCCTGTGATTTCTAATCCTAACTCTGTTTGTGCTGAATCTGAATGTGATGAATCTGATGGTGATGAACTAGCTAATGAAGTAGCTATGTTGGCTGAAAGGATCAGAAGGAGATCCTTTAGCAAGTTTAAAGGAAAAGGAAAAGCTGGCCAAGCTGATAAGACAAAGAAGCCATTTGACATGTCCAAAGTCACTTGTTACAAATGTGGCAAAACTGGACACATGGCTGGAGATTGCAGATCTAAAGAGTCTTCTCAAGCTGTGTCATAGCTCAAGACAAATTACAAAGCCTTGAAAGCACAAGTAGCTGAGCTGACTGAGAAGGTAAACAAAAGTGAGAAGAGTCTGGTAGCCAAAGACTGGGCTGAAAGTGCCACTTCATCTGATGATGAGCTGTATAAAGATGCCAAGTGTTTCATGGCTAAAGAAGCTACTCAAAAGTTTGCTGAAGATCTGGTGAAAATCCAACAGCAATCTGAGTCAGCTCACCAGGCATCTACCAGCCAGACTGCTCCACCTGAGGTAATTTCTTTTTCCAATCTGTCTGATAATGAAAAACTGTCTAGACTAAATAGATTGGGTGATGAGGTTCTTTTACAAAAACACTTTAATCAAGAACTCAAAAAGGAAATATCTGTGTTGAAAATTGATATTAGTTCTAAGAATCACACCATTGAGAAACTAGAATCTGAAGTTAAAGCTCAAAAACAATTAAACTCTATTTTGGTTAAAGAAGCTAAAACTGCAGAAGAAAAGTTTTTGAAAGTTAAGCATATTACTGAATCATGGTGTATATGTTCCAAGAGAGTTGCTAAGTGTGTAAATGAACAAATACCTCATCAGATCCAAGCTATTTTTTATGGTGATTATGATAGGGCCATAGCCATTAGTGAAGTATGTGCTATGGAGCCTTGTTATCAGCCTCCTTCACCACCCAAAGTCCAAACTAAAGGGAAAAAGTCTAAACCAATTAAGTTGGTTCAGAAATCTGGTATTGGTTTAATGATCCTGAAACTATTGGTCAAACCATTGCTGAAGCTGTGTCTGAAGCTGATAAGGTTATAGAGTTAAAACCTGAGGAAAGTCTTGATTTATCTAAGCTGACTATTTCCCAGTCTGTGTCAGATTCAAAGTCTAAAACAAACAGTGGAAATTTAAAGAAAAATAAAAGAAAGGCTAGAGATCATAGTGTTCCTAAAGAGAAAATTAAGCTTTCAAAGAATGAGAAGTCTGGTTCTCCAGGAAATGTGTTACAAACTGAATCTGTGTCTATTTCAAAAGATACCAAATCTGACTCTGACAAAATGATTTCAAAATATGTTGAGTCTAGAAATGGTAAGGTTTCAAAATATGTTGAGTCTAGAAAAATGTGTCTGATCCAAATGTTGTTGATCAAAGGAAGTTAAGAGCTGAATGTAAGAAATCTGGAATAGGCAAAGGTTTTGCTAAAAAGGAAACTTTAATTGTTGCTAAAAAGAATTACAAATCTGGTAAAGGACAGATCAAGCAACAATGGGTGTCCAAATGTGATAAGAGTCTAAGTTCTGTTTCCCAATCTGAGTCAGACCAGATGGTCAGCTCTGGTGAACCCATCTTTGGATGGGTTCCCAAAAATAACTAATCTCTTATTGAAAATGCAGGGCAATCATGACGATAATACCTGGCACTTGGACAGTGGGTGTTCCAAGCATATGACCGGATGTAAGTCCCTGCTATGTAGCTTTAGGATTCGCGCTGGTCCTAATGTTACTTTTGGAGATGACTCTCAAGGAAAGACAGAAGGATTTGGTATACTTTCAAATGGTCCCCTTACTTTCAGAAGGGTCTCATATGTGAATGGTTTGAAGCACAATTTGATAAGTGTGAGTCAGTTGTGTGATGCTGGCTATGAAGTGAGATTCAGATCTGATAAGGGTATTGTTCTTGATTTAGAAGGCAATGTGGTTCTTATAGCAAAAAGGGATGAGTCTTTGTATTCTTTTGACATGAGAAATCCAACTGTAACAAGAGAAGTCTGTTTCATGTCTAAGACTCAAGATGAGCTAAACTGGTTGTGGCATAAAAGGATGTCTCATATGAATTTTAAAGACATCAATAAGCTGTGTAAGAAAGAATTGGTGTCTGGACTCCCTGTGATAAATTATGAGAAGGACAAGCTGTGTGGTGCTTGTGAGAAAGGAAAACAACACAAAGCTACTTTCAAGTCTAAAACATGCTCAACCATTGATAACTGTCTGGATTTGCTTCATATGGATTTATTTGGACCAATTAGTACTCCTTCATTCACTGGAATGAGATACTCTTTGGTCATTGTTGATGAATATTCAAGATACACCTGGGTTTTCTTTCTCAAGCACAAGAGTGAAGCTGCTGACAGCATTATTCATTTCATCAAGCAAGCTGAAATTCTCTACAAAAGGCCTGTAAGGCAGTTAAGAAGTGATAATGGTACTGAATTCAAGAATATCACTCTTAATACATTTTGCAGTGAAAAGGGAATTTCACAAGTCTACTCAGCTGCCAGAACTCCTCAACAACATGGTGTTGCAGAAAGAAGAAACAGAACTCTTATTAAAGCTGCCAGATCCATGATGACTCAAAACAATGTCAAGTCTCATTTATGGGCTGAAGCAGTTCACACAGCTTGCTTTACCCAGAACAAATCCCTTATTGTGAAAAGGCACCAGAAGACTGCATATGAACTTCTTAGGGGGAGAAAACCTGAAATTGGTTTCCTAAGAATGTTTGGAAGTCCTTGTTACATTCTGAATCAGAAAGACCATCTTTGAAAGTTTGATGAGAAAGCAGATGAAGGTATCCTACTTGGATATGCAACAATGATGAAGGCCTACAGAGTGTACAATAAAAGAACCAAAACTATTGAAAACTCTGTCAATATAAACATAGATGAAGGTTGTTCTAAGCCAGACTGCTCTCCTCCTGAAGATGAAGATTTCAACTTTGAAGAACTGGCTGTACCTGAGAATGAGCCTCCAACTAATCCACCAGTTGGAGCTGATGATGCTCAAACTCAGGGGGAGCAACTTATTGAAAAAGAAGAAGATGTTCCAATCTTTGAAAATGTACAAGCTGATCCAATTCCTACTCTTAATCCATCAAATGATGCTCCAGCTGACTCAGATTCCTTATTTCCAATCCAAGCTGATCAGCCAGCTCCTCAAGCTGATCATGCTGGGCCTTCAAATCTGAATCAGCCAATTGTCCCAGTTGCAAATAATCCATCTCATGTAACTAAATGGACAAGGAGTCATCCAATAAACCAAATCATTGGTGATCCTCTTTCTGGTGTTAAAACAAGAAGAAAGGCAACAGGCAATTTTTGCATGTTTGTTAACTTTGTAAGTAAGGTGGAACCAACAAAGATTGATGAAGCTCTGGCAGATCCATCTTGGGTGAATGCTATGCAAGATGAATTAACACAGTTTGAAAGAAACAAGGTTTGGGAACTTGTTCCAAGACCTCCTCACAAGACTGTGATTGGAACCAAGTGGGTCTATAGAAACAAAATGGATGAAAGGGGAGTTGTGACCAGAAACAAAGCAAGATTGGTAGCTCTTGGTTACAGACAAGAGGATGGAATTGATTATAATGAGACTTTTGCACCAGTGGCAAGATTAGAGGCAATCAGAATGTTCTTGGCATTCTCTGCTCACAAAGGTTTCAAAGTCTATCAAATGGATGTGAAGAGTGCATTTTTTAATGGAAAATTGGAAGAAGAAGTCTATGTTGAACAACCTCCAGGTTTTGAAAGTTCAAAGTTTCCTGATCATGTTTTCAAGCTTGACAAAGCTCTCTATGGCTTGAAGCAAGCTCCAAGGGCATGGTATGATACTTTGTCTAAATTTCTTTTGGCTAACAAATTCAAAAGAGGTAATGTTGACAAGACTTTATTTGTGAGAAAGTATAATGGTGATATCCTTCTTGTACAAATTTATGTAGATAACATCATATTTGGGTCTAGTAGTGAAAGACTTTGCAAAAAGTTTTATGAACTAATGTCTAAAAAGTATGAAATGAGCATGATGGGAGAACTAAACTATTTTCTGGGTTTACAAGTAAAACAGACTAAAAATGGAATTTTCATAAACCAAGGAAAATATGTTAAAGATCTCTTAAACAAATTTGGTTTTAGTGATTGCTCACCTATGAAAACTCCTATGGGAATTGGTGATAAGCTGGGTGAAGATAAAAATGGCAAATCTGTTGACACCATAGCTTATAGGGGTATGATAGGATCATTACTTTACTTGACTGCTAGTAGACCAGATATTATGTTTGCTACATGTCTTTGTGCAAGATATCAAGCTAGTCCTAAAGAATCTCATCTTAAGGCTGTGAAAAGAATCTTTAGATACCTTAAAGGTAGTCCCAATCTGGGTCTTTGGTATCCCAAAGACTCAGGATTTGATCTAATTGGCTATTCAGATTCTGACTTTGCAGGCTGTAAGATTGATAGAAAAAGCACTTCAGGAGCTTGTCAATTGCTTGGCAATAGACTTGTAAGCTGGTCCAGCAAAAAGCAGCATTCAGTTTCTATTTCCACTGCAGAAGCTGAGTATGTTGCTGCAGGAAGTTGTTGCTCTCAAATTCTCTGGATGCAATATCAGCTTCAAGACTATGGTGTCACTGCATCAAAAACTCCAATCTTTTGTGACAGTACCAGTGCCATAGCAATCTCCAACAATCCTGTGCTTCATTCAAGGACCAAGCATATTGATATTAGATATCATTTCATTAGAGATCATGTGATGAAAGAAGATGTTGAACTCCACTTCATTCCAACAGATAATCAGCTTGCTTACTTGTTTACAAAGCCATTGGATGAATCAAGGTTCAACTATCTTATAAGTAAGCTAGGTATGTTAAATTTGTAAGATGTAGTGAGCTAAGTAATAACAAATCTGACCCCTTAGTTATTCTCAATTTTGAGGGTAAGCTATGTCTGACCCAGACTACCCTTTCATACTTGGTGTATTTCCAAGTAAAAGAGGTAAGCTGAGTCTGACCCAGCTTAGTGGTTATATTTGTTATTAAATATCTCAGTGCGTTTTATTATTTACATTATTTTATTCAGTTTACTTATTTATCCATTTTCTATTAAATTGGTGACTGACACGTGTAGTGATAACGGCTGGTTTCTGAAAAAGTACCTCCACTACTTGTTCATCCACCAATCAAATATTTTCTCTCTCCAATTTTCAAACGGTTAAAATTGAATAAATAATAAAGTATATATACTCTTTTAACCTAAACCCCCAAATCACTTTCATTTATCAAATCAATCTATCTTTTTCTCTCAAATCTGTATACTGTTTTATTTCGTTTAAAATTCTTTTTCTAAAAATCTTTTTACAAATGGCATCATCATCTGTTTCTACTTCTTCTAATAATTCTCAATCAGATTCTTCTTCTGAATCTGGTGTCCAATACCCAGCTCCGGTAAGCGCTAATAAGCTTTCACCTTATGTGGTGGGAAATAAGGTAGTGGTTGTTCCGGCTGATCTTGATACTGGTAAAATCAAGATAGTCAATCTCGTCTCTGCCAATGTTCATCCTCCTTCTTGGGCTGAAGGATATGATGAGATTGTGGCATTTTTATGCACTACTAGAAAAATAGCCTTTAATGACACCTAAATTATGACACACGCATTTTAATGACAAGCAAAAACGTGTGTCATAAAAATACTGTCATAATTTGTAAAATCTGAAGGGTTTATGACACGCAATTTTTGGTGTCATAAAAAAAGGTAGTGTAACACGGGATACACTTTCTTTGCGTGTCATCCCCGAGTGTCGTCTTATAATTTTGTTTACAAAAGCTTATATCTTTGCTAATCCAAAAAAAACCCTAAGTGTTCAAATTGAAGCCCAGATTTCCCCTAAAATCGAAAGAGAGAGAGAGTGTTCCTATTTATGGATTTTATGATTAAATCTGAGAAAAATAACTTCAATCTCAGAAAAATAACTTCAATCTCAGTTTCGTCTCTTTCTCAACGTTGCTCACCATCGGATCTGTACATCTCTGTCGCGCGCCGTCGGATCCCGTACATCTCCGTCGCTGTCACCCGCCGTCGGTCTCCGTCAGTCGCGGTCAGCTCTCCGTCGTTTTTTGCGTTGTTGCTCATTGTAGATCACTGTAAGTCTTTCGATTTGTAGATTTCATGCTTAAAAATTATATATATATATATATATATGTATATATATATAATGTATCGATTTGTAGATTTATATATATATAAATATATATATATATATAATCTGTGTGTGTGTGTGTGTGTAATGTATAGGTAGAGTATATGATTAAACATTTATGTCATATTATCGATCTCATAAGCGAAATATAATACACACTGCTTGAATGAAAATACACAAATAAGTTGAATTGTAGACAAAGTGTTTGATCTAATGCCTGAATGAAAATACACACTGCTAATTCTTTGTTCAGTCCACTATAATACACACTGCTTGGTGTTTTTACTAATAAATTTACTATGAAATATCGTAACGAGGCTAAAGCCAGTTGTCTAGTGAATGTATCAGATTCAGATATGCCTCTTGGAAAATAGCACACATTGGAAAAAGATATAATCAGAGTATGTATAATGTATATGTATGTGCTTAGCTAGTGGACTACAATATACTGTTTGAGTTTTGATTCGTTTGCTATTAGGCCAGTTCTTTTTCATGCCTGTGAAGTGAAATTCTCTTATTAGTAGTTTTTATCTTGTGTGGCCAAATCCGTCTCTCGTTGTTTTTGTTGCTAAAAGTCTAAAACTATCAAGTATATGAAAGTCGCGTTATTGTTATTATCATTGTGTTCAAATGGTTTTACTTATATTGCTCTTATTATGTATGCATTTGATTCAGAGTCCCCAACTCTGCCTCCTCTCTTCAGCCCCACTATGAGGCCGCCTCCCCCACCATCACGTTCAGGTTATTAACTATCCCAGTTTCTTTCCTGACTGTTTTGCTCATTCTTTGTTGAATATATTTTGTTTATAATTAACAATTCCACTTAATTGAAAGTCCTTATTCACTTAACTGGTCTACGACTTTGTGGTTTTTTTTTTTTTTTTTTTTTTTTTTTTTTTTTTTTTTTTTTTTTTTTTTTTTTTACTTAACTGGTCTACGACTTTGTGGTTCAACATTTGCAGCGAGTCTATTAGCTAATACTGTATATAAGTATTCATACACCTAAACGATAAACTGTACATTGTAAGTAGAGATTCTAGCATGTGGTAAAGTTAATCCGACATTGTGACCCTTGTATAGGATGTTTTGGAAGAATTAAATGCCATTATGAGTATCTGACTTCATTTCTCGTATTATATGTGATTTAGTTTTTGTTTTTTTGTCTCATGGAATCAATGATATAAACCTTGCGTATCATGCATTTGCCAATGAATTCCATTCATTTGATTTTGTTAACATAAAGTGCATGGCAACTATTGCAGTTTCTGATGCTCATCAATCTCCTCCTCCCCCATATCGTCCCCAATCTCCTCCTTCTCCTCCATCGCCAATCACCAATCCAAGACCTGCCAACAATGCATCTGACTGAAACCATCGACATCAGAGAAGAGCAACGGTCCCACCAATCTGGTGCTAACAACAGTTATCACTCTCACTGCCGTATACCTGCTGTTTTTTGTTCGTGTTCCTGTATTCATCTTTGACTTTGATCAGTATATAGCAGGTATGGAACTCTAGATCAAACTTCATATGGTGTTGTTTTCTCTGAATCAATTCTGCTTATATTTAGGAACTAGACCATAGCATGGATAGACAATCTGATTTACATGTAAAGATGAGTGTATGAGATCTCTATGGGTTCAATAATAAATGTACAGCCCAGACATCAATTGAGCAGCCTATCTAAGCATATCAGCTAACGTGTGTAATCTGCTTGTTACTTTGTCATCTTACTGTACCGTGTGTAATCTGCTTGTTACGTAATTTTATCATCTGATCATCTTACTGTACCAGTTCCACCTTATCTATTTTTTAGGAGCACAATATCCAATTATGGGTGCTTTAAGCTGTTTTCCCCCTTTTTTGCAGGTTTTTAAGGGACTGTTTGGAACTTGTATTATAGCTTTTTTGCTGTTTTAGCTGCTGTTTGAAGTTTTTTTTGTGTGCAGAATGTCTTGGTTGTTTCGAGGTCATTCTGCAGCTCTTTTTTAAGAATCTGAAAATGTGGCACAACGTTTTTTAGAAGTTATGTAGACAAAGTGTTCGTTGAAGGCAAGTATTAATGAAATTTTAGCTTTTAAGTCCCCATTTAAGTATACGTGCGCATATTATAAATGGGTAAAACTCAGGTGGCTGAGTTTTGATTCGTTTGCTATTAGGCCAGTTCTTTTTCATGCCTGTGAAGTGAAATTCTCTTATTAGTAGTTTTTATCTTGTGTGGCCAAATCCGTCTCTCGTTGTTTTTGTTGCTAAAAGTCTAAAACTATCAAGTATATGAAAGTCGCGTTATTGTTATTATCATTGTGTTCAAATGGTTTTACTTATATTGCTCTTATTATGTATGCATTTGATTCAGAGTCCCCAACTCTGCCTCCTCTCTTCAGCCCCACTATGAGGCCGCCTCCCCCACCATCACGTTCAGGTTATTAACTATCCCAGTTTCTTTCCTGACTGTTTTGCTCATTCTTTGTTGAATATATTTTGTTTATAATTAACAATTCCACTTAATTGAAAGTCCTTATTCACTTAACTGGTCTACGACTTTGTGGTTCAACATTTGCAGCGAGTCTATTAGCTAATACTGTATATAAGTATTCATACACCTAAACGATAAACTGTACATTGTAAGTAGAGATTCTAGCATGTGGTAAAGTTAATCCGACATTGTGACCCTTGTATAGGATGTTTTGGAAGAATTAAATGCCATTATGAGTATCTGACTTCATTTCTCGTATTATATGTGATTTAGTTTTTGTTTTTTTGTCTCATGGAATCAATGATATAAACCTTGCGTATCATGCATTTGCCAATGAATTCCATTCATTTGATTTTGTTAACATAAAGTGCATGGCAACTATTGCAGTTTCTGATGCTCATCAATCTCCTCCTCCCCCATATCGTCCCCAATCTCCTCCTCCTTCTCCTCCATCGCCAATCACCAATCCAAGACCTGCCAACAATGCATCTGACTGAAACCATCGACATCAGAGAAGAGCAACGGTCCCACCAATCTGGTGCTAACAACAGTTATCACTCTCACTGCCGTATACCTGCTGTTTTTTGTTCGTGTTCCTGTATTCATCTTTGACTTTGATCAGTATATAGCAGGTATGGAACTCTAGATCAAACTTCATATGGTGTTGTTTTCTCTGAATCAATTCTGCTTATATTTAGGAACTAGACCATAGCATGGATAGACAATCTGATTTACATGTAAAGATGAGTGTATGAGATCTCTATGGGTTCAATAATAAATGTACAGCCCAGACATCAATTGAGCAGCCTATCTAAGCATATCAGCTAACGTGTGTAATCTGCTTGTTACTTTGTCATCTTACTGTACCGTGTGTAATCTGCTTGTTACGTAATTTTATCATCTGATCATCTTACTGTACCAGTTCCACCTTATCTATTTTTTAGGAGCACAATATCCAATTATGGGTGCTTTAAGCTGTTTTCCCCCTTTTTTGCAGGTTTTTAAGGGACTGTTTGGAACTTGTATTATAGCTTTTTTGCTGTTTTAGCTGCTGTTTGAAGTTTTTTTTGTGTGCAGAATGTCTTGGTTGTTTCGAGGTCATTCTGCAGCTCTTTTTTAAGAATCTGAAAATGTGGCACAACGTTTTTTAGAAGTTATGTAGACAAAGTGTTCGTTGAAGGCAAGTATTAATGAAATTTTAGCTTTTAAGTCCCCATTTAAGTATACGTGCGCATATTATAAATGGGTAAAACTCAGGTGGCTGATTTTGGATTGGCTAGACTAGCATCTGCGAATGACACTCACGTCTCAACACGTGTGATGGGAACGTTCGGGTAAGTTACTCATGCTTCACAATGACCATTTTCACACACAGTTGGGTTATGCAAATAATGTTTATATTATATTGAATCAATCATAGGTACTTAGCTCCAGAGTATGCTCAAAGTGGAAACCTATCAGATAAGTCTGATGTTTTCTCATTCAGTGTCATGTTGTTCGGGAATGTTGGTGCACATAAAGTGCACAAATTGTTGTCCGATGCAATAATTCTAAAAGGCTGAGAAATTCGTACATATATGCCTTACGAACTTTAAGTTCGTAAGAACTAATAAGTTCGTACAGCCCAGCCCATTTTGTACGAATTTGACAGCCCAACCCATTTTGTACCTATAAATATAGGACTTAGGTTTCAGATTTGAGAGAGGATTTTAGTTGCAACAGAGGTCGTCCATAGGGATCGGGGTAGAGATCTATGCCCCGCCATTCCGCCACCATGTAATTCATTATCAAGAGTCGTCTCGATTGATTGTAATCCGGAATCATTGAGATGTATTTTAAACGGATTTATTCTTGTAATCATTCGACTAATGATAAATGAATTCTTTGTTTTTTATCTCCTATTCATCAGTAAATTCGTAGCTATTTTGTTGTTGTTATCTTTGTGTTCATCATATAAACCCTAACGACGATTATAGACGGATTCCGCCTGTCTATGATCGTAGATCTCGTGTTAAACGATCTGGGCACACGTCTTCACGTGTTTCTACATGGTATCAGAGCCTTGGAGGATGATTTTTCCTCAAACGAGATCTGGTAATTAGGTTTTATTGATGAAAATTCGAACAGAAGGCTAAGTTCGTTTTCCTTTAGCAAAACGAAGATAGAAAATGAATTTATCTAATTTTCGTTTTGAATCTTCATCAAACGAATATAGCTTACGAACTTAAGCTATCTTCGTTCAGAACCTCACCTTACGAAGATAGAAAACGAAGATAGAAAACAAAGATAGCCTTTTTCGTTTTCAGATTTCAACTAACGAATTTAGCTTACGAACTTAGCTATCTTCGTTGTGAACTTTCACCTTACGAATTTAATAGCCTTACGAAGTTAGTAGCTTTGCTGATATAATGGTCTTACGAACTTACTAAGTTCGTAAGAAGATTATTCACCTTCTGAAGATTAAGTTCGTAATAACAAGCCTTTTGTCTTACAAACTTAGTGATCAACCTTTACGAAGATATTGTTGTTACGAACTTAACTAGTTCGTAATAAGAATAAGTTCGTAAGAAGAAGAACAAGTTTGTATATGTTGATGTTCAGACTACGAAGATGTTCTCAAGCTACTATGGAGGTTCGATATGTTTCAGTCTGAAGAATACATGCAGTTGATCAGAGGAAACACTATATACCACATGAAAGGGAGATTTTTGAAACCGAAGACAATCAGATGGGCTGATTTTCAAAGTTTTGCAGAAAAATGAGGGGGGATAAAAATTTCTGATTTTTGAGTAAAACTTTTCTACATACTCGAGTTACATAACGATCAAAGGTTATTCTGTTGGTGATTATTGTATTCTAATGCTCGAGGTTTTGAAGATCATCGAACTATATGTTCAAATTGATTTATGTCAACGGATGATTTTCATATATAGCGGTCGTGGAAAATTTGTTGAAGTATTGGATCATTGAAGCTGGTTATTTGTTGTTCAGTATTTGAAGATCGAATCTTATCCATATTCCAAGATGTAGAGATGAATTATCAGGTGATTCTTGCGGAGGAGTTGCATAGATAAAGATCTTTATATTATGGCGGCGTATACAACTGAAGAGGAGATCTGATAAGAACAATTTCGAGTGATTGGTGGATTTGTGAAGATACAAGACAGAGTCAGACACTGCTAGTTGAGACAGGATTTATGCGACTACATTTTGTGATTCAGTTTGCAGAGTTTCTTATTTTTATGGGAGCTGATTGATTTGATGCTGATTATTGGAAATTCTACTTCTCTATTATATGTCGGTTAAGCACGACATGCAAATAGATCCGAGTGGATGATTGCTTATGTTTAATTCGGAGGTGGTTGTTGAGAGAACTACAATGAGAGGTGTTGGGTTAGTTGGTTGTCATGAAGATACAGAGAGTTTACAGGTTGAAGATCAGAGTGCAGTTTCAGAAGATCGAGTTTCAACATAAGAAGACCCGATATCTTTAGTTACAGGGGAGGCTATTTGTTTAGACTTTCTATAACTAATATCGGATTGTGAAGAATTGATTGCACCGGCCAAGGGGGAGTTTGTTGGTGCACATAAAGTGCACAAATTGTTGTCCGATGCAATAATTCTAAAAGGCTGAGAAATTCGTACATATATGCCTTACGAATTTTAAGTTCGTAAGAACTAATAAGTTCGTACAGCCCAGCCCATTTTGTACGAATTTGACAGCCCAGCCCATTTTGTACCTATAAATATAGGACTTAGGTTTCAGATTTGAGAGAGGATTTTAGTTGCAACAGAGGTCGTCCATAGGGATCGGGGTAGAGATCTATGCCCCGCCATTCCGCCACCATGTAATTCATTATCAAGAGTCGTCTCGATTGATTGTAATCCGGAATCATTGAGATGTATTTAAACGGATTTATTCTTGTAATCATTCGACTAATGATAAATGAATTCTTTGTTTTTTATCTCCTATTCATCAGTAAATTCGTAGCTATTTTGTTGTTGTTATCTTCGTGTTCATCATATAAACCCTAACGACGATTATAGACGGATTCCGCCTGTCTATGATCGTAGATCTCGTGTTAAACGATCTGGGCACACGTCTTCACGTGTTTCTACAGGGAAAATTTGCATATACACCGCTATCCCTTATACAAACTCCTTGTTTACATATGCATGAAATTTTGTGAGGGGCAACTGACCCCTTGCCCCCACGCAAATCTTTCCACGCATGAGTATATATAGACATGGACAAGGAAACACTATGTGCTTAATATATGATGTTAGGCCCAACCTAGTTGTATTTTAACAATGAACATAGTAGATAAGTAGCTACGGTAAGTAGATTACTACTGCGAGCCTTCCACTACTTCATTTGAGTAGTCAAATACTAGCAAACACATTAAACCTTAATGGTTGTACATAACATTAATGATAAAACATGATTGCTTTATTTCATGGCAATTCATTTAACCAACTCTTTTACCATTTTATAATTTGGAGTGACTTGGTAGTGTGTATATATATATAATAGTAGTTTTGTTGTTCATGGTGTGCTTTTTTGTCTTGTAATATCAGGAGCATGGAGGTTCCTTCAGTCTTCAAATAACTCTAACAGGTTTTCAGATTTTATGAAATCAAGTGGGAATTCTGTTTTGGAGTTGATAACTAGGCCAACTAAAATAAATGGTGTACATTATGTTGAGGTAAGGTGTGGTTATAATATAGTCTCTTGATGGCCTTAAATATATCTTAAACACAGAAGGTCACACATCTCATATAACTTATGATGTGTACTTTTAATGAAGTATAAGATCTTGATATAACTTGATGTGTACTTTTAATTTGTTGGGTTTGTTAGGGCTTTTTGGGCTGTTTCTCTTTGTTCACCTGTTCTTCCTAGCCGCCACCTGCTGCTGTTTAGCTGGCAGTTTGCTGCTGTTTTACAGCAGATTTTAGGAACTGCTATTGCTGTTTTTTATTTCCTGTTCGATCAGACCTGCGTGAGCCACCTACTGGCGCTGTTTCACCACCTCCAGCCGCCAGCAGTAGGAGCTGCCGCCACCTTGTTGACACCTGCTGTTTCACATCAGATCTGGATATTCTGTTCAAATCTTCGGACTGAGGTAATCTGTTTGGTTGTATTTGATTGATTTTTTAGGTTAGTGTTTGTGATTTAGGGTTTTTTTTTAATATATATATTTGTGTCAATTTTAATGTATTGTATTTGTCAGATCGGGGAAGGTAAAAAAGAATACACGGATGATGATTTGGATGAAGTTCGTGAAGAATGGGCAAATTATGTGGCAAACTTCATTTACCGGTGTTGAATTTTATATAATTTAGTAGTTGTAAACTTTTATGGTTAATATTAGAATTTTATATAATTTAGCAGTTGTAAACGCATTGTTTTGATATATATGAAATGCGCTATTTTGCTATTTGTGTATTTATTTGTATTGTGAGATTAACTGTTATTTAATGTGTAGATATTAATAATTTTATAAAATTTTTGTTTTTAAAAAAAAATTGAACCATGACACGCAAATACGGTGTCATAAAATAATGTCATAAAATGTGTGTCGTAAAAGGGTGTCATAAAAGCGTGTCATAAATTTATGACGCTGAAAATGCGTGTCATAAAGATTTATGACGGGTCGATTTATGACACCAAAAAGCGTGTCATCTGACCCCTTTTATGACACGCATTCGGTGTCATTAAAGGTGTTTTTTCTAGTAGTGATGGCATCATCCTTTTGGCAAGATGTTGATTGAAAAGCCAGATATGGTGTTCAAAGATCTCTTGTGTGAGTTTTGGGCAAGCTGTTATGTGGGTCAGAACAAGAAGGGAGATCCTGCAATCTTTGGCACTATCCTCAATGGTGAGAAAAAGGTATATATTTCTTTACAGAGGATTAGGTCTGCGTTTGAGATGTCTTATATGCCAGAAGATATTTATGAAAGTCTAGTGTCTCATACTGAAGCCAAAAGTGTTTTACAAGATGTTGGTTATACTAGTCCATTGGCTTCAGTAGTAAAAATGAAATATCTAACTGGTATTTGGAATTACCTTTTAAGTACAATTTCAAAATCTTTGCAAGTAAAGGCAGGCAGCTTTGACCAACCTAATGCTTTAGAATTGCAAATTTTTCATGCAATGGTCACTATGAACAGAATAGATTTTGCTGCAGTATTTTTTAGAGACTTAGTTGGCCGAGTCAATAATAAGAGTCTTACCATACCTTATGGAAGGATTCTTGCACTCATTATTGAAGCCATTCTTGATAATGATTTCAGTCTGGCAACTGGTCAGACTGTGGAATGTAAGGCCATAAATAATAACATTTTCAATAGTCCCAAGGTAACTGCGCAGGGTCTGACCCCAGCAATGCAGATTTACCTTGATTTCTGCAGGCAAAGAGCAAGGGAACAAGAAGCAAGTGAGGAAGCTGTCCCTTCTTCGACGCGATCTAAGTCTGACACTCAATCTGCTAATCAGGGGGACCCAGGTACACATGCTTCTGAACCCTCAAACTCTTCCAAATCTATTCATTCTTCTCCTTCTGAAGAGGGTGAAGGGTTGGCCACATCATCAGCCACCCTAGCCACACCCTCATCCACTCCTTCAAAATCCAAATCTAAAAGACCCATTGTTGAGGACTTAGTGCCTCACAGTGTGAAAAAGAAAAGATCAAAGAGAAATGTTGTATCAGCTTCTGGGGTTGACAATGCAACACCATCAATTGAAGTCCCCCAAGGTGCATTGGCAGCTAAGGAACGTTCCAAAGCTGACTCTGCCACCCAAGCTGATAAGCCGAATTCACCACGCCCATCTGCACTCTCCCAAAAGAGTGTAGACGAGTTAAAGGGAACACCTATTACTACCCAACCCTCCAAAAAGGGTGAAGGTATTGAAAGAAAGACCTCCTCCCAAGGTCATACTGTGTCCACCTAAATCGCCATCATCAGCCTCCCAAAAGGTTGATGATATCATTAAAGGGACAACAGTGGATCCAGCCCAGATCCAAATGAGTCAGAGTCAATGCACATCATTCTGAGGATGGTCAGCCAAAGGAGAGAAGTATCGAACGCACTTGTGACACTGCTTCTCCTCCCCAAGCTGATCAGACTCCTTCTCTCTTACACTCTGAGTCTGCACTGGCTGCCAATGCCCCTTCTAGATCACAAGGAGGGGTACAGGCCTCAATAATTCTCCCTAAGGATACTTTGGTGCAACAACACACCTCTGTTGAAGGGCAATCCTCTACACAAAACATTACACCTGCAGGATCTGTGTCTGCATCTGTCCTTGGACAGAGGGATCCTGTAGGTTACATGGATGTCTTTAAGGCAGTTATGTTAGCCCCATGTGCAGCAATGGGAACCATTGGTGGTCCTCTCGATGCCAATGAGAACAAGATCACTATCTCCGGAAGTGATTCTTCATTCGATGATGTGTTTGCCCATCCATCCTCAAGGGATGCTCTGATGGAAGATGCCAGTGGAGGAGTTGATCAACATCAAGATCAACACATTCCCACTGGCCCTCAGCCTGAATTAAACGTCAATCTTTCTCAGGCTGACCAACACATCATCATTTCTGAAAAATCTGCTCATGAGACTCACTCTCATGAGAAAATTCACCAAAACTCCCTTAGCCTCGACTCCCTTCTATATGAGCCCAACGACCCTGATTTTAAGGATTGCAGGCTGCTCTTTCCAGAGTCAGTGGCTTTTAAGCCAACTGCAAGTCCTTCCCAAGCTGCCACTATCTCATTCTCAGATGTGGTGGGTCAGCTCACTGAGTTCACTTCAACCCCCTTCTCACTTCAACCTATGTGGTGGGTCAGCTCACTGACCAAATGCTTGGAAAAGATCCAAAAGGATCATGAATTGACAGAAAAGAAGGTGGACAAGTTGAGTCAAGATCAGACTGCACTAAAAGAAAGTGTGAAGAAGGCAGTTGACTTGATGCAGCAGAACCAATCCAAGCTGACAGAGTCTCTTGATGGTCTCACAAAGGCAATCAATGAAGAGAAGGAAAGAAACAAGAGCACTCTGGGTCAGATTGAGAAAGCTGCAACCAAGTTTACAAGAGATGTCACCTTAGAGCTTCGATCTGCAAACAAATCACAAGCAGATTTCAAGAATGATTTGATTGAAGTCTCTAAGGGTGTCAAAACTAAAATTGGAACCCTCCATGAAGACTATGTGGATTTCTTAGAACCTGCTGTCTTACTAATTTTAAAATTGACTTGCTCAACCAAAATTTCAAAGGTCTTTCCCTGCTGATGATGACAAAAAGGGGAGAAGAGTGCTGCTGAAGTTGAGCAGGAAGAACTTGAAAGAGAAAGAGAAAGGGTTAAGGTTGACAAGGAGATTGAGAACTACTTTGAAAGATTGAAAGAAAGACAGAGGAAGGCTAGAGCTGAGGGGGAGGCCAATGATAGAATGTAAAGTGAATTTGAGCTTTTGTGTGTGTTAGTGTGTGTAACAATGGTGGTTTGAAGAGAGAGAAAGTAGAGAGAGAAAGTTTGTTTGGCAGGGAAGATTAGTTTGCATAAATGGGGTGAAAGGTTACAAAGTTCTTAATGGAGGGGGTTTATATACATATGAGCTATTTACACTATGCCCCCTTCCATATTAACACGTTTACATTATAAGTGCAAATTAACATAAAGGTACACAAATCAACTACTACATCTATATTTCTAACAATCTCCCCCTTAGTAGTGATTTGTGAAAAATATCCAGTCTTTGTCATTCTTCAAGCTCTTGTATTCGGTCTATCTTTGTTTGGATGCCAGAACCAATTATCTCCTTCAGGTCTGTCATCAGGAACAATCATGTTTGCTTCATAGTTTCTTGGTGAAATGTTTTGTGGACCTGGAAGATGACTTGGCTCGTACTTGATCCAACAACCTCCTCTTCGACGTACGACGTACTTAGACTTCTGAACATTCTTTGCCTCTCTCATCATTCTGATACTGTCTCTGTACTCGAGTCTTTGATTGATCTTGGAGATTACTTTATCAAATACTTCCTTTTTCTTTTCATCTTGATCATCTTCTTTCAAGCACAACAAAATATTCTTACAAAGTTCTAATGTTCCATCTGAATAAGAAGCAAGTTCATCCATACGAATGAAAATCTTCTTCTTTCTGCTATTCAAAAAGATAACACCGAAGGATGGTTCTTCTATGACATGACCAATACTGAGTTGTTCGATGTTTCCGGTGTAAAGACTTTGATCTGGATATGGTACATTAATCTTTCTCTTAACAACTTCAAAACCAATTTGAAAGTCTTCCAATGAAGCGTATTGAATGCAGCTTGACATGTATCTTTTAACAGCTTCAAAGGCAATAACATCTTCTTTGTATCTTTGCATTGCATTCAAGAAATGGTTGTAGAGAAAGATAATGTCATCAACTGGCAGCAGCTTGAACTGAGCTTCTGTGAATCTGTACATCTTATTGTTATCTCTTTTCACATGAAAGCAAGGTATAGAGATAGAAACCCTTTTAACCAAGATTACTCTGACAAGCACCAAAATCTTGTGGTTTCTTTGTTCTTCGAGAAGCTTTGGATTGTATTGCTTAGTGAGTTTAAGAAGCTCTTTGTATTCTTCAATTTGCCTTGCTTCCTTAAACTTGTACATCGAATCCAATTCTGGTCTCTTTGTTTTGGTCACTTTGGTAGCTCCACAAAAGATCGGATAAGCTCTTTCTTCCAGAAATCTAGACTTCTTAGCTGCCTCCTTTGGCTTAACACCCAGAGCAACCATTCTTTCTTTATCCCTCAAGAAGTATCCCTATTAATAAACCTCCTTTGTTCTTCAGTCAATTCTGTTGGAAAGTAATCAGGAAGAACTTCCTCGGATATGATTGCTTCTTTCAACACTTGTTTATATGTTGACTTCTTGAAATTCTGAGATGCAGCTTCAGGAGTCTTTCTCAACTCATCAAAACTATTGAAGTCTTCAAAAGTGTAATGCTGTGGAGTTGTGCCAGCAGGAACAGAAGATTCTCCAACTTCAATTCTGCTTGAAGAACCTGTTTTAAAGTAGTCAAGATCTAGAAATTCTTCAAACATTGGTTCTTCATCAGCTTCTACATTCGCTGGAGTCTCAACTATTTCTGGCTCATCCAAGATTACATTATCTTTTCTTGCCTCATCTTCTGCTTTGCCTTCAGCATATTCCATCACTTCATTTTCAATCACAAACCCTTCTTCTTCATCACTATCAGCTCCAAACACTTCATAAAATTTTCTTTTTATTTCAGCAATTCTTTCAATCTCCTCTGGATCATCTTCATTGTTTCTTTCATTCAATCTTTCAGTGAATTCTTTAACTATTTGATCAACTTCTCTTTGAGTTTCATCTTGGTTTCCTACCCTCAGTTCAATCTTCCATTACTACATCCTCAACATACACATCAACTCTTGCCGAAGAATTATCAATATTAGTTTGACCTTCTCCTTGGTTCTCCCCCTCGGGGTGATCATTAGAATCAGGATCATCCCGTCGAGAAGCAACCGAGGCCGGTCGGCAAGATTCTAACGCTAACAATCTTAATTCAAATGCAGCAAGTTTAGCATCGTATACAGCTTTCTGAGATTAAAGTTGATCTTGTAAATCTTTAACTCTTCTTTCATTAGCAACTTCTCTTTCTCTCACCTCAAGAGCATTCAAAACCCCCTCTCAGTCATAGTCAACAAATCTCCTTCAGAACGTAGAATGCCAAGTAAAACTTCACATGCTTGATCTTTGGTTGGAAGATTTGTTGTGGTTGATGATGTTTGAATAGGTGTTGGTGTTCTTTGTGTTTGGGTAGGAGGTGAAGTAGCCAACCCGGGGGTTGTTGGCACATTTGTGGTGTGACCTAAATTCAGCGAAGCTGATTCAGGATTTCCTGTGGATCCTCGGGTTATACCCTCACCAGCAGTTTCAGATTCATGGGCTTTGCAACCCGAATCAAGTTGTGTCCTAGACTGTGATAAATCACTGTCCGGGACTTGTTGTTGTTGGGCAACACCTCTCACAACACCGAGGTCACTGAGAATGCCCGTTAATACAGTCTCAGGTTGATCCTGAGGAATAGCAGTGTCACTACGGCGTTCATACTGTCCCCCAGTCTCGGTTTGAGAACTGTTACCTGCGGCTAAAGCTGGCGTGATGTTAGCTAAGGCAGGATTTCCAAGCTGTCCTTGAGGGTCACACAAAGTGGGTCCCCCTCCGCTTGTTCCGGCATCAGTACTCAACTGAGCTTGTGAATCCGTGTACCTAGGAGATCTAGACTCATGTGCACGAAATGAAGGCGAGAGGTGGGGCTGATCCTCTCTTATTTCAACACTCTCATCCTCCAAATGAGGAGAGTGTGGTGAACGTGGCTGTTCCCCGTGCGTTTGTGAGACTAACTCCTGTTGTGAGGAGTCAGAATGGCGAGGAGAGTTCGGTGCAAGCGAGAATGGGGAGTTCTCGACTTCTACCCTAGGGTTGACATCCCGGCTAGACACATTGGTTTCAACTATCGGAGGGCCAACTGTTGGAGCACATTAAGTGCACAAATTGTTGTCCGATGCAATAATTCTAAAAGGCTGAGAAATTCGTACATATATGCCTTACGAACTTTAAGTTCGTAAGAACTAATAAATTCGTATATATGCCTTACGAACTTTAAGTTCGTAAGAACTTATAAGTTCGTAAGGCCAGGCCCATTTTGTACGAATTTGACAGCCCAGCCCATTTGTACCTATAAATATAGGACTTAGGTTTCAGATTTCAGTGATGATTTAATAGCTATGTAATTCGTCCATGGCCGGCTGAAGGATCGCGCAAACCTTCAGTCGTAAGTCCACCATATTCATTATTGTTAGTCGTCTTGTTGATTGTGATTCGTAGTCTTCAAGATGTAATCATACGAATTCGTTTTGTATTGTAATCATATGACTAATGATAATGTTTATTATTTCTCCCATTGTAATTGTTTTCTTATCTTTGTATTGTACAAGAACCCTAATAACTAATCTAGATGGATTTCGCACTTCTAGTTTAGGATAGATCACGATTTACGATCAACACACGTTCCAAACGTGTTCTCACACCAACGTTTTCTTTATGCCCTTGTCCTAACCCGGACCTCTCAACCTCTCTGGTATTTTCAACTCCGCCCTCATTCCCTCTTGTTCCTCCTGCACATCTGCATCTCCTGTGCTAACATTCTCAGATTGCAATTCAGATACAACATTATCAACAATTCGTGTTGCTTGCTCAACATCCAACTCTGCTGAGGCACCAATATGTTCAGATCTAGCAGACTTATGCTTTCTTTTGGACTTCTTCTTTGATTTCTTTGGTGACCTTCGAGCAATCATTTTTATTCGTCTACCAGGTATTACCGGTGGTTCATTTGGTAGTGCTGAAGCAAGCGGTGTAGGATTAAGTACGGGTGATAAACGAGGTGGTGTCAGTGTTGGTGGATTTGGTGAAACAACGGATGGTATTGGTGTAGATTGAGAAGGTGAAGATTGTGAAAATTGAGCGGTTGGTGGAGATTGTGTTGATTGAATATTTGGTGAAGATTGTGAAGTAGGTGAAGTAATCGGTTCAGGTGTTACAACATCTTGGTCAAATACAACTCTTTTTGACTTTCTTTTCCTCTGCTCAGAAGTCCCTTCATCACTAACCCCTCTTTTTCTTTTTATAATCCTAGGACCCTCACTTAGCGACCTATGCACAGCTTGGGTAGGAGTCTGTCGGCTTTCAGACCCCATTGCTGAGACTAACCACTCGAGATAAGCCCTAAGGTGAGGACTCTGAGCAGGAACCAGATTAATCAGGAATGGTGGAATCGGAAAAGGTCTTGCAGTTTCACTTCCTGTGCCTCTCAAGTTGGATTTATACATTGCAATTACACACTTAAAGCTGTTTTCCAATTTTGAAATTTCTTCTGCATTATCAAGAACGTCTTCGATAATCAGTGTGAAGAATCTGATAAAGGGAATATATTTTCTTTCTTGTGCATTCTTTCCTTGACAACTTGAATCATCTTATCCCATATAATCTTCGCAAAGTCACACTGCACATTGTGAGTGACTGCATAGTAAATTGATAATGAATGCTTCGTCATGAGATCAATTCCTTTCTGTGATGGCATCAAACAAGTGCTTAGAACATTGTACATCGTATGCCAGAGAGTTGCTACATTCATTCTTCTAAAATCTTTCATCGTTGCCAACTCTCCTTCATAACCCAACGAATGAACTCCAGCCAACATTTCTTCAACTGATGGTAGTTCTTCGTATTCTTCATGTTCAGGAAATCCAATGATAGTTCTGAACTCATCCAGAGTAAATTTACAATTGAAAATTTCATCTTCTGACTGTAGAGAAAATTTGAAGTAGTCTGCTGTCTTATGTCTTTTACTTCCTTTTACATATTCAATTGATTCCCACAACTCAAATACATACTTTTCGGGAACAATTGCACCTCCAGTCAAAGCATTATTCAACGGATGATGGCTCAGAATCTCCGTTATGATTGGGAATTTGCAAGCAAATGGGATATGTAGTGCTTTATTGGCTTGCATTTTCATTGAATCTCCTTCTTTGAACATAGCCATCTTGGTAATTTATTATTTTTCTGTTAAGACAAACTGACCAAAGTTTTGACCAGAAAATACATTTTAAACACAGAAAAATAACAACACATACCAACATTTAAGAAACACATTTATTACACAGACAATGTTTTGCATATATATTAAAATGAGAAAACAAAGTAGTACACAAAGGCGTTCGATACCTTGCATCTCACCCAAATATATATATACAAAACATGACAATATATAGGATCACATAAGTATTAAAAGATAAGAAAACAAGGTAGTACACAAAGGCGTTCGATACCTTGCCTCTCACCCCAAACACTTATGAAATTCTATATATACAAACACAATACACATATACATTTATACATTTTAAAACACAATACAAATAATAATAAAAGAAACATAGAATAAAAATAATGGAAAGAAAAAAATTTTAAAATTCTATTTGTACTGTTTGCCGAGCAAAAACCTCGGCAAATAGTACAATTTGAAAATTTGCCCATAAATTGACAAGTATCAAAAATTGGTTTTGGGAAAAATTTTATGATTTGTATTGTTTGCCGAGCAAGATCTCGGCAAACACGAGAAAGATCTTAAGTCTGGCACCAAGTCATCGTGTATGGGAGTTGAACCTCGTAAATGCCGAGCTCAAAGCTCTGCAAATGAGCAGTTCAGATTCACTCCTTTTAAATGTATGAAATTTCCTTTTATTGAACAACAATAATGTTGTCAATTGATAAAGAAAAATTTCAATGAAAATTTCAATTTTGTACTGTTTGCCGAGCAAAATGCTCTGCAAACAGTTGGTTTAAAAAACTTGGTGAAAAATTTTCACTTTGTACTGTTTGCCGAGCAAAATGCTCTGCAAACAGTTGATTTGAAAACTTGGTGAAAAGTTTACATGCATTTGCCGAGCTCAAAGCTCTGCAAATGCATGGTTCAAGTCTTGACAAATTTGAAAATCCAATTTGTACTGTTTGCCGAGCAAAATGCTCTGCAAACAGTTGTTTTCAAGTCTTTAAAGAAAATGAAAATTCATTTTGTGCTGTTTGCCGAGCAAAATGCTCTGCAAACAGTTGTTCTAAGACTTGGAAAAGGTTTTGAACAAAATGCACTGTTTGCTGAGCAAACTGCTCTGCAAACTGTTGTTTTTAAAACTTGTAGAAATTTTGGAATTCAAGAAGGCCTGTTTGCCGAGCTCAAAGCTCTGCAAACAGTTGAGTTTAGACTTGAAATCATTTTGAAACCCAATTTTTCAATGAATGCCGAGCAAAATGCTCTGCATCAAGATGTTTTAAGGACTTTGTGAAAAACAAATTTGGTTTGTTAAAAACAAGTATTTGCCGAGCTAAAAGCTCTGCAAAATTTGTTCGAGAAGAATAAGAACATGTTAACCAGAAATTATGATGATTTGAAGATTATCATGAACAAACAACACATTTGCCGAGCAAACTGCTCTGCAAATGGTACTTTTCATCAAAAACTCATGATATTACCCAGCCCTTGAACAATCAAACCCAGAAAAATTCAACACGAGTAGATTAAGGCATAAAATTTCGATAAACAATAAGTATAAGCCCTAATCATGCAACTAAAACATCAAATATACACAACCAATCATCAAATAATGCATAAAAATCATGGCAGTTCATTGTGACATTTTATCAAACAGTTGGAGTACAAAATTTAAACAAGTAATATTACCTCAAAACTGTTGATATGATCGAAGAAATGATGAAATAGAGACCAGAAAATGATTACTTGTTCAACCCCACGTTTATTATTATGAATTAGATGGAAAAATATTGATTGATTGATGTATAGTTTGATCGGTTTCTTTGAGAGAAAACAAAGATATTTGTTGGTTTGAATTTGAATTGACTCAAAATGGACCGCCCATTTTCTATTTAAAACACAAATTCGGGTCGCGGGTCTGGGTTTGACCCGCGTGTCAACCCGAATTTCAAATTGGTCTTGGGCTAACCATTTCAGATGGGCTCATTTGGTTTTGGGCTTAAACAAAAAATATCAACAAATACAAAAAGAAACAAAAAAAATTTAATACTGAATTAAAAAAAAAAATTAAAAATTAAAAATATTTTTATCATTTTTAAGTTTTATCATTTTGTATTTGGTTTTTCAAATTTATAACACACAAAAAAAAACTTTAAAAAAAATATTAAACATACTAGAAAAATAAACAAAAAAATATTTTCATGCATTGCACACTCCCTCAAATTAAGCACATATTACTATACTAAATTTACAAACTCCCCATAGAATCATGCATTCTACCCTTTTTCTCCCCCTCAAACATTGCATGTAATATCAAATAAAA
>CM067171.1:39471905-39490409 GCA_034093135.1 Erigeron breviscapus | reverse complement strand
ATGACAGCAACCTTGAAACCCTTTCTATCATCATACCCCTTAATCTCCATAATCCTATCCATAATCTGAACCCATTCAAAGTAATCTTCAGGGTTAGAAGAACCAACAAAATCTGGTGGGTCTACCTTAATATCTTTAACATCAACCTTATGTCTCCTATGCCTCCTCCTAGGCTGACTGGAAGCATCAGACTCGCTAGAAGATCTAGGAGTACTATCAGATCCAAGACTAAGTTTTAACATCTCCTTCATTGAGTGTACCTGGACACTCTCTGCAGACATTAAAGCAGCACAAGGTCGCTCAGTTACACTAGCTACCTTGGAACTCTGGGCATGGTTTATGGCATCTTGCTCAGCCACCAGTCTTGCAGCATTGTTATCTTCAGTGAATCTGAAGGCTCCATAGAGCGATGCAAGAGTATGGCTGTGCAAGGTTTTACCTTGTCTCAAGACAAGAACCATGTTTTCCCATTTGAAAGGAAGAATATCACAAAACTTCTCAAGAAGAATATCCTTATCCTTCTCTACACCCAAGCCTCTGAATTGATTAATGAGGCTAGAAAATCTGGTGTATGTACCAGTTAGACTTTCATTGGGCAAGGCAAAGAAGGATTCATACTTCTTGTTCAAGGCAACTTTTCTGGTGACAATAGTGTCATCACCTCCTTCAAACTGAATAACTAATTCATCCCACATTGACTTAGCACTGGGGAACAACACAAGAGTTGGAATTAGATCTTCAGGGACAGCCCCAAGGATCATGTTCTTGAGTCTGGTGTCCAGATCAACAAGTCTACGATCCTCATCAGACCAATGGTCTTCAGGCTTTTCTCTTGAACCTCTTCTTCCAGTTGGATCAAGAAGAGGACTAACCCCAAGAAACATGGGTATATATGGTCCATCCTTAAGGATTTTCAACATATACCTTTCAATCCCACCAAAATGCAAAAGCATTCTAGCCTTCCATGTATCAAAAGTCTCACTGTTTCCATCGAATTTGGAAACAGGAGTGTTAGAATAGTGTACATAGACATGGTTTGGGGTAGTAGGAGGAGGAGGGTTAGAATTAAAACTTTGAAAAGGTTGTGCATTATTATTCAAGGGGTTTTCACCTGAACCAGAACCATCTCCACCTTCAGTAGTGTTCATCTTAAGCAAATCTAGGCAAGTTTTTTAGCCTTCTGCTCTGATACCACTTGTAAGTCCCAACTCAATAGATGGTACTGCTGAAGACACCTTTATGTCGATGGTGAAGTTACTTTGCATTATATGCACTGAACTGGAGACGACCAGTTGTAGTGAGTATATACCAAGTTCTAGATAGATTACTTATTTAAATGACAATAAGTAAAGAACAATGCAATAATACAAATAACTTGTAAAGTAACTTGATGAGACAATATGTAATTTTCAATGTGTAATTTATTTATTGATGTTAAATAAATTACAAGGTTGTTGCGGAACCAAGATAATACAATAATGTAAATATCCTAACAACCTATGAAATACAATTGATCTACACTCAGAATTTCTCTAAACAATCGAAACACTTAAAGTTGTGAAATGTTCCTATTAGCGATTGAGAGAATATTGCACAAGTTCACCAAGAATATTGCAGGTATGCAAAGTGTGAAGTATTCAACTTGTGTGTTGTTACTTAATATTCTTGGTGTGCAAAGACTTATATTTATAGGCAAAGTTAACATTGGGATGTTAACTTTAGCCGTACAAATGTGGTTGGGAGCATTTAAGGAATAGCATTTAATTCCTTAAAAAGCAGTGTAAAGTCGCATGATAAAGCAACTTTACTCAACCACCTTTATGTACCTTTTTGTATTTAAATAATAAGATAAATCTTATTATCCGGATAAAGGTACATAAAGCATATAAGTCAATTCCTCGTAATCAGTGTAAAGCTTTGTAAGGGCTTTCCACTGATGGTCTCCAGTTTGTAACTGACTAGAATGTCAAATGGGCTTCGCTGCCATTGCCATTCTCTATCTTCCATTTGTTGTCTTCGACTTCAACTGGAAGGATTCTTCAACTGGTCAGTTGTCAACTGGAGGAAGTCTTCAGTTGTGTTGACTGTACGGTGCAACTGGACTTCAATATATTTCTGGACAAATCTTCTGGGTCACCAGTTTCACTGGGTCTCCAGATGCAACTGGTGACTGGCAAGTGTAAACTGGTGACTGGCCAGTTCCAGGTGAACTGGTCCTAACAAATATATATGGGTTGTATGTATTATTATATAGGATCTTCATATATATATAATATGGGTTGGTATTGTAAAACAAGTATTAAAGTAAAACAAATAAGACAAGATCTTGACCCTTAGATCATGGTTAAATGATGCATTAAGATTCACGAAGTAATTGATGCACGATGATTTTCATGATGCACGGTGATTTGCACTGAAGAGAAACCTATTGTTTTTTTTGTTTTACTTTAATACTTGTTTTATTTTACCTAAAACCTATGTATATATATATATCTTCCTATCTTCCTATTCTACAAAAGGAGGATACTAAGTGACCTAACATTACCTAATACTAAGTGACCTAAGATTAGCTAATGTGGCACAAAATGAAGCTTGCCACATTGGATTTATAATGTCATTAGTGATGAAATTTGTATGTATTTTGTAGTGTTTTAAGTGTCTGAAAGATAACTTCTTTGAGAAGCCTTTTTAGGCCTGTGCTTATAGCAGTCCTCACCTTGCGTCTTGGAGGTGATAGGATGCTGGACATCATTGATACCTTGCGTCCAAATGGCTGCGTCCTCTATGATAGTCCACGCGAAGAAGACGAGAGACGCTCCTCCAGTGGGGTTGCAATGTTTTTTTTATTATTTTTATATATATGTGGGGTATATATATGTGTATTTGTGTGTGTGAGATAAATTATAAAATAATTGATGATGTAGAAAGAAGTTCCAAGAAACTTTTCTTTATAGACAGTGAGTGTCCTGATGGGAGTCCTGGGTTATGTGATGTTGATCTGGCAGTGAAGAAGTTCCAAGAAGATGGTGCTTATAAGCACAGACCTTATTAGTAGTTTCCCAAAGAAGCTTTATTCCCTTTGTTCAAAAAATCAGAGAAGAAGCTTATTCTCTCTCATTCTCTTCTCATATTCAAATCTGAAAATTTCAATCCCTTTCTTTCCTAAATCTGAAAAAAAACTTACTGGTCCGAAATCTAAAAAAAAGTTTCATATCTACGGATTCATCTTATTCTTTTGATATATGTAATGGTAAGTGTGATTATTTTATCAAGTTTGTTAGGGTTATTTTCGATCTCCAATGGTGGGCTGGTGGCTACTACAGAATCACCATTAGGGTTTAGTAAGTTTTTGGTTTTCTTTTGTAAGTTTTTGTTTTATGTATATAAATTCTTAGTTTCTTTTGTATTTAATAAAGTGAATAATTTTTATATCCATATATATATATATATACATATATATACATATATATATCTATAATGTATTTTATGGTTTATTTTGATTGATTTTAAGTTACTGTATTTGATCTAAAAGATATAAAATAGTTTATTATTATTATTATTATTATATTATATATATATTATATATATATATATATATAAATATTAGTATATATATATATATATATTATAATATATATTATATTATATTATTAATATATATATATTATTTATTATATTATACAATGTAATCATGAATATTATTATATTATTTTATTATATATAATATTATAAGTTTACCAAAACTAAATATATATAATATATTATTATTATTATTATTATTATTATTATTATTATTATTATTATTTTATTATTATATTAGATTATTATATATATTATATATATTATATATAAGTATTCAGATTCGTATATATATTATATAATTTTATATCTTCTGTGTTAAAATGTCTTTGACCATTTTTGGTTGTTTTACTATATAATGGTCCTACTAATTTTGAAAGATTTGGAATAAATTTTCTAGCATAATTTACTAATCCTAAAAATGCTATTATTTTACATATATCTATTTTATTTATATATATCTAATATTTTTATTTACATATCCTAATAATATGGTTATAGATAAATTTATATTAATTGTTAATTTAAAATAGATATAAGTATTAAACCATATATATTGTTTAATACATAGTTTAAGATAACTTACAATGGGGGTATACACAGCGGATGATCAAGAAGGAAGATTATTATTATTGATAAAAGACTTTTTTTTTAATGTTTTTGGTAGGATATATTATGAAGTACTGAAAGGGATTTAAGGAATTAAGGGATTTGGACTAAGAGAATTGGATAGGAAATTAAGCTGCCATATGAAAAACTTGAAAATTATTTGTTAGGACCAGTTCACCTGGAACTGGTCAGTCACCAGTTTACACTTGCCAGTCACCAGTTGCATCTGGAGACTAGTGAAACTGGTGACCAAGATGATTTGTCGAGAAATATATTGAAGTCCAGTTGCACCGTACAGTTAACGCAACTGAAGACTTCCTCCAGTTGAGAACTGACCAAGTTGAAGAAGCATTACAGTTGAAGTCGAAGACAACAAATGGAAGATAGAGAATGGCAATGGCAGCGAAGCCCAGTTGACATTCTAGTCAGTTACAAACTGGAGACCATCAGTGGAAAGCCCTTACAAAGCTTTACACTGATTACCAGGAATTGACTTGTATACTTTATGTACCTTTACCCGGATAATAAGCCTTATCTTATTATTTAAGTAATAAAAGGTACATAAAGGTGGTTATGTAAAGTAGCTTTATCATGCGACTTTACACTGCTTTTTAAGGAATTAAATGCTATTCCTTAAATGCTCCCAACCACATTTGTACGGCCAAAGTTAACATCCCAATGTTAACTTTGCCTATAAATACAAGTCATTGCATGTAACACCCCAAGCCGAGGCTCGAAATATCACGGAAGTCATATAGCGCAAGGTGGAATTACAATAGAACAAGAACTAAATGCAATTAAAGATTCGGTGAACCCAATACAAAACGAGACAAGTAACAAAATACAACAGGAGCAAATAGCCATCAAGGTTAACCAAAAATAACATCCAAAGATGGCAAAACGATCCTAAGTATAATGCAAAAGGAAGGCCAATGAATCCTTGATCCATAAAGTCCATAGTCCGGGTTTACAGCAAGCAATGCAACTAAACTCCACGCCCTGGGAGAACCTGATTACCTGAAAAGTGTACTAAGCATAGTCAACACAAGGTTGGTGAGTTTGTAGTAATGGTCCATAAAGAACCAACGTCAATAATCACATTATACGAGTAGAGGCTAGACACGACTTACAGCGAGCCTCTAAGCAACACAATATCGTCCAACAACAAGATTACACAAGACAAGTAAATGTGTAATGAGAATGCACAAATGATATATAAATCAATGTAAGTGCCAAATGCATGAATAAGCCAACATACCTATCCTATGCGTGAACTCCGTCACCTATGCAACGATACTCGCTTGTCATCACCATGAACAAAGCGGCATCTCAAAAACATCGAGATATATATGTCTATATACTCGGGGTCAGATCTACATCCAAAATGGGTGCATACATCTATGCACCAGGATGTCGGCAATCCCCTACCGAGGGCTCATCAACAATGTATGCAATGCTTACAATCAAATGTAAATGCATAATTCATAAACCAACAATCAATATACGATGACCCTGAACCAACAATCAATACACGATGAACCTGTGCCGACAATCAATATTCGTCAAACATAAACCAACAAATCAAGAATCACAACCATAAGCTAACGATCAATAATCGATCAACGTTAGCCACTAACCACAATTTAAACCAACTATACGTACAAACACTTAAGAGGATTCTACTTCCTTCGAGTCCCAGATGCTTATATATAGGGTCACCCGCAGCCTTCCCACCACATCTAAAACCCAATGAAGGCATAACCGACTTCCATGTATGTACGTCTATCCTAATATAAACGAATACTTAACCAAAATATAAACCAAGTCAACCAAACGAAATGAACCGCCACATAAATCCAACAATTAAAACAATCAAACAATCAATCAACGAATGCAAGTAAACACGCAAGTTTACACTTTTCAGCCCGAATCTCAAGCGAGTACGGAGATACGAAACTCACCTTGTCCGGCAAAGAAGCTAGTATAGGATTACAAACGAGTAATAGAATCCACACGTCCAAAACCTATAATTATACATCATAATACCGTAATGTCAACTCTACAATCATAAACAAGTTGGTTTAGCACGATTAAGTCAAGTCACAAACCCTAAACACCTTTACAACATTAACGAGTAGGAACAAGACGCATTCGACTTGACCTTTTTAGAAATGAGAAAAGATTCATATGAAAAGAGTATCATTACTAGAAACTAGACTCTCTTACGATTCCAACGATAGGTCATAAGACTTGTTTGGAGTTATGGATCAAAAGTTATTAACGTTTAAAAATCGACGCGCATATTTTCACAGAACCTATCCACTGCGCCGCAGTGAGCCAGAACCATGCTCACTGCGCCGCAGTGGCTAAATCGAACCAGGACCAGAAGTAAGGCACTGCACCGCAGTGAGCAAGGGTAGAGCTCACTGCGCCGCAGTGGCCACAATCTGCAGCCAGCACCTACAGTTTATGCAGGAAACACGAACCAAAAACCCCCAAATTTGACCCAAACCAATCCAAAACGACTTGTGAAGACTTGTAACTTGTTTTGAAGCATAATCAAACATCATTAACCATTAATACACATAACCCAACCCACAAATTCGACCAAAACATCATAATCACTCACAAATCCTTCAAACCCTAACCCTAACCCTAATTTCCATTTTTACCATTTATAAGACTTGGAATCACATCAAAACGACTAGAAACATAAAAACAAGCATAAATGGAAGTAAATGAGTTGAATTAGGCTTACCAAAACACCTTCTTGAGCTAGAATCCAAAATTAGGTCAAAAGGATAAAATGCAAGAACTTGGCCTTTGATTCTCCAATAAGGCGAAAGTGAGATGAAGATGGCTATGATTCTTATATTATAAGAGTTCCAATCACTAAATTAATGCAAGAAATGGGATGAAGATTGAAATGGTTCTTTTACTTGAGAAAAGAAGAGAAAGAAGATAGATAGAAGATAGATAAGAAATGAGAGGGGGAGAAAGGATATGGGGGGGGGGGGGGGGGGAATGGGTCATGGTGGTGGTGGGGGGAGGG
Organism: Erigeron breviscapus; assembly: GCA_034093135.1. Lineage (NCBI taxonomy): Eukaryota > Viridiplantae > Streptophyta > Magnoliopsida > Asterales > Asteraceae > Erigeron > Erigeron breviscapus. The sequence continues at coordinate 39,483,169 of CM067171.1, read as the reverse complement.
ATAAGGAGGGGGGGGGGAATGGGTCATGGGTGGCTGGTGGGTCTTGGACTACCCACGGGCCGACCCGTTTCTCCCACGAGCCATAATACAATCGATTACACAAATGAACGCCAAACAATATATTTACGACTCGACTAACTTACCACTTAGTCATAAAATCACGAATGGGCCTAAATATTTCATTCAACAAGTTTGTTAGTCAAATTACACAAAAAGTCAAAGGGTCAAAATTCACGGATGTTACATTATTCCCCCGTTGAAAGAATTTCGTCCCGAAATTCAACAAAACCCTAATCATTAAATAAATGCGGATACTTAGACTTCATGTGATCCTCTCGCTCCCAAGTGAACTCAGCTCCACGTCTAGCATTCCACCTTACCTTCACAATGGTGTAGCGCTTCTTCTTGAGTTTCTTTTCTTGACGGTGCAAGATCTCTACCGGCTCTTCAACGAAGTTCAAACTCGAATCAACCCTAATTTCGTCCATAAGCACATGATGTGTAGGATCCGCCAAACACTTGCGCAAGTTACAAATATGAAACACATCATGCACATCGCTAAGTTCTTGAGGCAATTCTAGCCGATAAGCAACTTTCCCAACCCGTTCAAGAATCTTGAAAGGACCAATATACCTTGGTGCAAGTTTTCCCCGCTTCACAAAACGTACGACGCCCTTCCAAGGCGACACTTTCAAAAGTACAAAATCACCAACTTCAAACTCCAACGGTCTCCGCCTCACATCGGCATACTTCTTTTGACGCTCACGGGCCAATTGCAACTTCTCCTTAATTTGAGATATTACCTTAGTCGTTTCAATCACAATTTCTGGCCCGATGAGTTGACTCTCTCCAATTTCCGCCCAAGCTAGAGGAGAACGACATATCCTACCATATAATGCTTTAAAGGGTGCCATTTGAATGGTAGCATGATAACTATTGTTGTATGAAAACTCAACTAGCGGCAAATGGTCTTCCCAACTTCCACCAAAATCGATCGCACATGCCCTCAACATGTCTTCAAGTGTCTGAATGGTTCTCTCGGTCTGCCCATTCATTTGAGGATGAAATGCCGTGCTCATGTCGAGTCGAGTCCCCATTGCTTTTTGGAAGGCTTCCCAAAATTTTGATTTAAAACGGGTATTTCTATCCGAAATGATAGAAATCGGCACTCCATGCTTAGATATTACTTCCTTGATGTACAATCGAACCAAAGTGTCGAATTTATCGGTTTCACGAATGGCTAAAAAGTGAGCCGACTTCGTTAACCGATCTACTATCACCCAAATCGTGTCACGGCCGCTTCTCGTCTTTGGTAGTTTAGTAATGAAGTCCATTGAAATATGTTCCCACTTCCATTCGGGCATCACCGGTTGCACCAACAATCCGGGTGGCTTCTTGTGATCGGCCTTAACTTGTAAGCATGTAAGACACTCACTCACATACTTAGCCACATCACGCTTCATGCCCGGCCACCAATACAAGTTCTTCAAGTCAAAGTACATCTTATCCGACCCGGGATGGACCGAGTAAGGCGATTGATGAGCTTCATTCATAATAAGCGTTCTCAAGTTACCGAAGATTGGAATCCAAAGACTTTCACCCAAGTATAGCCCATTATCCCCTTTTCTATCGAATAGTTGTTCCATACCGTCTAGGTTTTCGTTTCCAAAGTTTTCCGGTAGGGTGGCTTGGATTTGGGCTTCAATGATCCGATCACGAATATTTGGCCCTACCGTGAGGCTCATAGCTCGAGCCCGTCTTGGTTTCACTCTCTCCTTTCGGCTCAAGGCATCGGCTACTACATTTACCTTGCCCGGGTGATATCGGATGTCACAATCATAATCACTAAATAGCTCGAGCCAACGTCTTTGCCTCATATTTAATTCACTTTGGTTAAAGATGTGTTGGAGACTTTTGTGATCGGTATAAATCACACATTTGGTGCCATAGAGATAATGCCTCCAACACTTCAAAGCAAACACAACCGCTCCCAATTCCAAATCATGTGTCGGGTAGTTCTTCTCGTGCACCTTCAATTGACGAGAGGCATAAGCAATGACTTTACCCCTTTGCATAAGAACACAACCCAACCCTTGCCCCGAAGCATCACAATAAACAACAAAATCTTCGATTCCATCCGGTAGCGTCAAAATAGGAGCATCACATAGCATATCTTTAAGAGTTTGGAAGGCATTCTCTTGTCTTTCGCCCCATTCAAAATTTCTCTCCTTTTGAGTCAAGAGAGTGAGTGGTTGTGCAATACGGGAGAAATTTTCAATAAATCTTCTATAGTAACCCGCCAATCCAAGGAATTAGCGAATCTCGGATGGCGTTTCGAGTCTTCTCCAATTCTTGACCGCTTCAATCTTGCTTGGGTCCACATGAATACCATCCTTGCTCACTACGTGACCAAGGAAATGGACCTCCTCCAACCAAAACTCACACTTGGAGAATTTTGCATACAACTTCTCCTTCCTTAGTAATTCAAGCACTTCCGCAAGTGCTCAACATGCTCCTCCTTTGTCTTCGAGTATACAAGTATGTCATCAATGAACACAAAGACAGACTTGTCTAAGTATGGTTGACACACCCGGTTCATCAAGTCCATGAACACCGCCGGTGCATTAGTCAACCTCAAAAGGCATTACGGTGAATTCAAAATGACCATACCTTGTGCGAAAAGCCGTTTTGGGGATGTCATCTTCATGTACCCGGAGTTGATGATAACCCGAGCGAAGATCGATTTTTGAGAAGTGCTTAGCTCCTTGAAGTTGATCAAACAAGTCATCAATTCTTGGAGAGGATATCGGTTCTTCACGGTGAGCTTGTTTAATTCCCGGTAGTCGATACACATTCTGAAGGACCCATCTTTCTTTTTGACGAAGAAACAGGAGCACCCCAAGGAGATTGACTAGGGCGAATGAAACCCTTCTCTTGGAGTTCCTTGAGTTGAGTTTGTAGCTCTTGCATTTCGGTTAAGGCTAGTCTATATGGAGCTTTTGCTACGGGCGCGGCTTCGGGAACAAGATTAATACGAAAATCAAGTTCACGAGTTGGAGGTAATCCCGGTAAGTCATCCGGAAAAACATCGGGAAATTCACAAACAATAGGAACGGCCTTCAATTCTATCTTTGAAATGGTAGCACTAAAGACTTTAGAATTTGAGGAATCAGAGATTTCGCCTTGAACCCTAAGAATTTTACCGTTAGCTAAAGGTATCTTAACAACTCTCTCGCCACAAACAATGGTTGCATTTACCGCCGTCAACCAATCCATACCTACTATAATATCAAAGCTACCAATGTCGAGGGGCATAAGGTCAATGTAGAAGTCAACATCTTCTAAAGTCAAGACACAGTCGCGAAGTATTTGACTAATCCTAGTTAGTGACCCGTTTACCATTTCAATGTCAAGCACATAGTTTAGAGCACAAGGATGCACATCAATCAAAGGAACAAAATTAGAAGACACGAGGCTATAATCGGCCCCGGAATCAAATAGAACGGTTGCATAGAGACCATTAAGGAGAAAGGTACCTGCTACTACGTTGGGATCGTTGCGGGCTTCATTTACATTGGCCGCAAAGGCTTGGCCGCGTGGTTTCACTTGATGGCCTTGTTGTCCCCGGTTTTGGTTAGGCCCGACCATTTGGAGTTGATTGGGATGAACGGCTACTTGAACTTGTTGTCCCACCCATCGAGGACAATTATTACGGTAGTGGTCACGGCTACCACATTCAAAACATTCGCCTCTTCTTTGGTTACCTTGAGGAGGAACGGCCCGAACAGGAGCCACATTCATTGGGCCCGCTCTTGGAGCTCTACAATCTCTGGAGAGGTGCCCGACTCGGTTACAATTAAAGCATGCTTTGCATTGGGCGTGGGCGGGGTGATGTTGGTTGCATCTCCCACAGAAAGGATGGGGTCCCGGGAAAGCTTTCCTAGTTGGCTCCACCGCCGCCATTATTCTACCCCTATTTACATTCTTTACCCCGCTCGACTCTCCCACTTCTTTCCTCTTGTTTGATGAGGATTTACTCAAAACACCACATCTCAATAAATCTTCAGTCACACTCCCGGCTTGGTTAACCGCATTAGCTAAAGAAGTAGGCATGTTGGAGTTTACATAAGATCGGACTTGAGGATTCAAGCCCAATACGAACTTCTGGATGGCCTGAGGCTCGGTAACCACCAAGTGAGGAATGAGGGTAGACAACTCTTGAAATCGTCTAACATAGCCCTTGTAGTCGGCTCCCTCCATGTTAAGATTTGCAAATTCAATGGTTAAGTTTTGTAGTTCATACGGAGGACAAAACTTTGCTTTTACTTTGTTTTTGAAGTCAATCCACTCCAAATTTTGAGTCCGCCCCAACGTTATTTCCTGGTTCCACCAACTCAAGGAGTCATGCCTAAACATGCCGGATGCATAGGAAATCCGGTCATCATAAGTGCAATGACTCCTTTCAATCACCGCCTCTATCGCCTCAAACCACCTTATACATTCTGTGGGACCCCCTTTCCCATCGAACTCCGATGCCCCACAACTTTTAAAGTCTATAAATATACACCCTTGACGGTATCCACCGTATTGATTATTTATGGGCATCCCGATATTAACATCCACTGGTCCCTCTTCTTCATTCTCTACATCATGGGGTTGAGCATTTTCGTTATTTTCATTTTCTGGAGCTTCGTTGTTTTGAGCCACATTATTTTGCCCAAGACTTGCCGTGACTTGAGCAATGATGGTTGGCATGATGCCGGCGACCGTTTGAGCGATTACCTCAGCCAAGTTTGGCTCAGGAGCTCCACCACGACCCCTACCACGGCCCCTACCACGACCTCTACCACGGCCCCTACCACGGCCCCTACCTCCTTGTACTTCCGGTTGAGGTTCCGGTTGAGGTTCTTCCTCTTCAGCCCTATAGTTCGTTCCGACTTTCCTTGGTCTCACCATTTCTATAAAACAAGTGACACGTTGACCCGAGAGTTAGTCTCAAATGCTCGCATGTTAGTCACACAAGTAGTCAATGCCCTCATACCGATACCACATACTCATTTCATAATATTATGCTAAGGCAACAGTGTTAGAATCATAAGGGATTTTTACATATCATAACATCAAGTTGAATTTATTACAATACTTTATCATTAATTCAAGTAACCATGCTCATTTCATTATGCCATCAAGCAACTAACACGAATGATTTAAAGTATAATCCGAATTCGATATGCTCCCTAGTTATTGACCGGGTATGTATACAAGGTGTACCAACGGCTAACCTTCCACCTAATCAACTTCCATTAAGCATATCGGTTCCTTATTATACTTTAAAGCCACACGTGCGCAATCCACGATGTCATGAACTTTCTATAATATCGGGTAACCATAAAAGAGTTGATCGGGTTCTTTTAGGGTTGCCACAATATTATACTAAGTTAATGGCATCACTTCGTTTTGCCCTAAACCATCAAATTAGTTCCAATAAATAACAGCAACACATCATAATAACCACATTCATCATATTGAATTCAAGCTATCACACAAGTGGTCTTAACTACGAACTCACACTGGGATTCACATAATTCACATTGCACACAAATTTCCTAACCATGCATGCTATATGAAGAGTTTTAACTTAAGCCGTAGTCTAGGTCAAACCGCCTAATTCTCTACGACCACGCTGGGCCACCATTCTGTAACACCCCAAGCCGAGGCTCGAAATATCACGGAAGTCATATAGCGCAAGGTGGAATTACAATAGAACAAGAACTAAATGCAATTAAAGATTCGGTGAACCTAATACAAAACGAGACAAGTAACAAAATACAACAGGAGCAAATAGCCATCAAGGTTAACCAAAAATAACATCCAAAGATGGCAAAATGATCCAAAGTATAATGCAAAAGGAAGGCCAATGAATCCTTGATCCATAAAGTCCATAGTCCGGGTTTACAGCAAGCAATGCAACTAAACTCCACGCCCTGGGAGAACCAAAAACCCCCAAATTTGACCCAAACCAATCCAAAACGACTTGTGAAGACTTGTAACTTGTTTTGAAGCATAATCAAACATCATTAACCATTAATACACATAACCCAACCCACAAATTCGACCAAAACATCATAATCACTCACAAATCCTTCAAACCCTAACCCTAACCCTAATTTCCATTTTTACCATTTATAAGACTTGGAATCACATCAAAACGACTAGAAACATAAAAACAAGCATAAATGGAAGTAAATGAGTTGAATTAGGCTTACCAAAACACCTTCTTGAGCTAGAATCCAAAATTAGGTCAAAAGGATAAAATGCAAGAACTTGGCCTTTGATTCTCCAATAAGGCGAAAGTGAGATGAAGATGGGGGGGGGGGGGGGGGGGGGGGGGGGGGGGGGGGGGGGGGGGGGGGGGGGGGGGGGGGGGGGGGGGGGGGGGGGGGGGGGGGGGGGGGGGGGGGGGGGGGGGGGGGGGGGGGGGGGGGGGGGGGGGGGGGGGGGGGGGGGGGGGGGGGGGGGGGGGGGGGGGGGGGGGGGGGGGGGGGGGGGGGGGGGGGGGGGGGGGGGGGGGGGGGGGGGGGGGGGGGGGGGGGGGGGGGGGGGGGGGGGGGGGGGGGGGGGGGGGGGGGGGGGGGGGGGGGGGGGGGGGGGGGGGGGGGGGGGGGGGGGGGGGGGGGGGGGGGGGGGGGGGGGGGGGGGGGGGGGGGGGGGGGGGGGGGGGGGGGGGGGGGGGGGGGGGGGGGGGGGGGGGGGGGGGGGGGGGGGGGGGGGGGGGGGGGGGGGGGGGGGGGGGGGGGGGGGGGGGGGGGGGGGGGGGGGGGGGGGGGGGGGGGGGGGGGGGGGGGGGGGGGGGGGGGGGGGGGGGGGGGGGGGGGGGGGGGGGGGGGGGGGGGGGGGGGGGGGGGGGGGGGGGGGGGGGGGGGGGGGGGGGGGGGGGGGGGGGGGGGGGGGGGGGGGGGGGGGGGGGGGGGGGGGGGGGGGGGGGGGGGGGGGGGGGGGGGGGGGGGGGGGGGGGGGGGGGGGGGGGGGGGGGGGGGGGGGGGGGGGGGGGGGGGGGGGGGGGGGGGGGGGGGGGGGGGGGGGGGGGGGGGGGGGGGGGGGGGGGGGGGGGGGGGGGGGGGGGGGGGGGGGGGGGGGGGGGGGGGGGGGGGGGGGGGGGGGGGGGGGGGGGGGGGGGGGGGGGGGGGGGGGGGGGGGGGGGGGGGGGGGGGGGGGGGGGGGGGGGGGGGGGGGGGGGGGGGGGGGGGGGGGGGGGGGGGGGGGGGGGGGGGGGGGGGGGGGGGGGGGGGGGGGGGGGGGGGGGGGGGGGGGGGGGGGGGGGGGGGGGGGGGGGGGGGGGGGGGGGGGGGGGGGGGGGGGGGGGGGGGGGGGGGGGGGGGGGGGGGGGGGGGGGGGGGGGGGGGGGGGGGGGGGGGGGGGGGGGGGGGGGGGGGGGGGGGGGGGGGGGGGGGGGGGGGGGGGGGGGGGGGGGGGGGGGGGGGGGGGGGGGGGGATAAGGAGGGGGGGGGGAGGGGGGGGAATGGGTCATGGGTGGCTGGTGGGTCTTGGACTACCCACGGGCCGACCCGTTTCTCCCACGAGCCATAATAAAATCGATTACACAACTAAACGCCAAACAACATATTTACGACTCGACTAACTTACCACTTAGTCATAAAATCACGAATGGGCCCAAATATTTCATTCAACAAGTTTGTTAGTCAAATTACACAAAAAGTCAATGGGTCAAAATTCACGGATGTTACATTGCACAACCAAGAATATCACTTCTTCGAATATACTTCGATAGAATTCACACTTTGCAAACCTGCAATATTCTTGGTGAACTTGTGCAATCTTCTCTCAATCGCTAAAAGGAACATTTCACAACTTTAAATGTTTCGATTGTCTTGAGAAATTCCGAGTATAGATCAATTGTATTTCATAGGTTGTTAGGATATTTACATTCGTGTATTATCTTGGTTCCGCATCAACCTTGTAATTTGTTTAATATCAATAAATAAATTACACATTGAAAATTACATATTGTCTCATCTAGTTATCTTACAAGTTACACTACTACAAACAGGGCTATCCTTGACCCGCTTTTTATGACCCACGCTAATAGATGACGCGCAATATGAGAGGTCATAAAATAAGGGTCATTACGAGTAAATGGATGACGCGTTTTCAGAAGCGTCATACCATATGGGTCATAATCTGTTAAAATTTAAGTTTCCAATTTTTTTCCCACCCCTGGCCTTTTAACTTTTCATTATATCCCGCCCAAAATTTTCCCCAAAATCAAAATAATTGTACATCCCTCTTTCTTTTACCCCTTTCTCTCGTTCCCCTTTCTCTCTTTCTCTTCTCATTCTCTTCAGCCACTTTGGTTTTTGCAGAATCCCACAGGATCAGTTACTTCCCAAATTTCACCCCACAAATTTCTAGGGTTTCCGCCATCATCTCCGGCGTACATCAGCCGTCATCTCCATAGTACATCAGCCATAATCGTTGTCTCACATCCGTCATTCTCTTTTTCTTGTCCGCCATTCGTTAGACTATCAATAAGGTGCGAGTTTTATACTTCATCGATATATATAGATAATTTCTATCAATTTATTTGAGATAATTTATTTGATTAGTATTTGAATATATATATATATATATATATATATATTATATCTATGATTCATTACGTTAGGTTTCAAATTGAAAAGTCTGCATTATGAGGAAATTGATTGAAATTATAGTTATTTGTTGGTGATAATTGTTGAGGTTTGTGAGTTTTATCATTGGTTTTCTGAGCTGCGACTTGTTTAGAACGCACACTAAATGTTCGATCAAATGCCTGTGTGAAATAATACATGTGGATGTTTGGCTGAAACTGTTTGATAGTGTTTTGATATCCATGAGTTTTGTGATGTTTGGCTGAAACTGTTTGATAGTGTTTTGATATCCATGAGTTTTGTGATGTTTGGCTTGTTTTTTTTATTGCTCGTTTTTGTTGCTTGGTGTTTGCTATCAGTATAAATCTAGTACTTGTTAGTTGGCTAGTTTCGATATTAGTATATTAGTTTGTAGTTAAGTTGTTTGCTCAATTTGTTTGCTAGAATAAATTATTTGCAAAGTTTATTGTGTAGTTCTTGTATATGACTATATCAGTTTGTAGTTGAGCAAAAGCTGACTCCAGATCACCTCGGTTTTTATAGAACACACCCATATTACGATATACTTCTGCATACATCGGCCTTTTAAAGCAGCCTTCTCATAGCAATAAGGTGTTGTATCATATTGCAATGTCCTTCAAGAATGCCTCTGAGCTGAAAGATGGCATTAAAAAGGAATGTCCATTGAAAATAGATGTCGGTCCGGTACGTTTATAGCGTTGAGCTTATTTGCTTAGTGTTGATACTTGCAACGAGTGAGTTTGTATTGTTTGCTGATTCAGGTGTATTTTCATCTTTTAACAGCCATTTGGTTATCTCTCATATCATTACACTTTTCTTTCTGGTCAATAAGTATGTTCAATTGTAGTTTAGACTGAAACGGGCCACATATCATTACAACTATGAGCAACGTTCAGAGAAACTAGTAAGGGCCTTCGATTTAACAGTTGTGTAGTATCTTCTAGTTTTATCTTCTTACTTCATTATATTTGATATTTTGTGTACATTATTGGGATGCCATTCAACGTTCAGAGAAACTAGTATGAGTTACCTTTCTTCGTTACATCTGTATATTGTGTGTATCTGTATACAGGTTAGTCTTTTCTTCACTGAGTCGCCAACCAACCCATTTTTAAGATGTGTTGACATTGAGCTAGTTTCGAAGCTGTGCCATGCTAGAGGAGCTGTTGTTTGCATTGATGGAACTTTTGCTACACCTCTCAACCAGAAGGCTCTTGCGCTTGGTGCTGAGATTGTTTTACACTCTGCAACGAAATATATTGGTGGTCACAATGATGTAAGATATCTGCTAGCTTATCTATTCTGTTAGCATCTAATAACAATTGAAAGGTTCAACTATCTGAACAATTTTGCCTTGTTTTTCGGGTACTGGATGGTTGTGTTAGCGGTTCTACTGAAATTATTTCTCAAATTCGTAACTTGCACCATGTTTCAGGCGGTGCTCTTAATCCTGTAAGTTTCTTACAATTTTTATCTGATATTTTTATTAAAATGATATTTTGCTTGACATAGAAGGTGTCTTATTTATATCATTTGATGGCAGAATGCTGCATATTTATTCTGCTAGCTTATCTATTCGGTTACATATTTATACTTCTATATTATAGTAGTGCAAGTCAAAATTGAACATAAAAAAGAGTTAGTTGGTTACCAAACCAAACTAAGGAATGCACTCTCTTCATATGATATGTAACCGCTCCTTGCCTAAATCTGATACAATTTTGGTCTGTTAGTTAAACAAGTTAAACCGGATTCTACACACCCAAGACTTGGTTTAACTCAACTGCTTGGTTTTGGATTGATAATAGGCAGAGCCTTTGAAAGCCCAGTTTTACTTATTAGGTTTCTATTAAGAAAACATTTTTTGATATTTACTCTTCATTGCAGAATGCTACTTTGCTTTAAAGGCATGGAATGCACAACTAGCAGGTGCTTTAAAGGATGAAATTGTACAACCTTTGGAGCTGCAAAATTATGTCAGGATGGTTCGAGCTCCATTGTAACAAAATTATAGTCTATGTGAGAAGTTATGAGTGAATTAGTAGTAGGAAGTAGTTGAAGTGTACATTATATATATATATGATTATTTTGATATTTTATAATATAATATATAGTTATATATATATATATATATATATATATGAAATGCGTTATTTTGATATTTGTGTTTTTAATTTTGTATTATCAGGTTTTTGATTCTCATTTAATAGAAAATTAGGAACTGAAAAAAAATTATTTTTTTTTAAAAAAAATAATAATTTATGACGCGCAAAAACGCACGTCATAAAAAGGGGTCATAAATGCGCGTCATAAGTGAGCGTCATAGAAGGATGACGCCCAAATGCGGGTCATGAAAATTTATGACCTGGGCCTTCCTTGACGCGCATTTGCGCGTCATCTGAGCCATTTATGACGCGCATTGCGGGTCAAGAATGGCTATTTTTGTAGTAGTGCATGAAGATTTGTCCAGAAATATACTGAAGACCATGAGCGACTTACTTGTATAGGAAATCTGGAAGTCACCAGATTTCAGCTCACTGGACTTCACTCTAGTCCAGATCATTCCACTGAAGACATTCTCACTGAAAGTCAAAG
>CM067171.1:39460010-39470905 GCA_034093135.1 Erigeron breviscapus | reverse complement strand
AGTCTTGCAATTATTTCTGGACAAATCTTCAGAGGGACTCCAGATTCCAAGTCTGGAGTAGGTCCAGTAGAATATGTTTTCTGGTCAGATCTTCAGTGAGGCTCCAGAAGTCGGGTCTGGAGCGAGACCAGCAAAACAAGTTTCTTAACAAACCTAAATAAGGTTCCAGTAGTCCAGTCTGGAGCCAGTCCAGTAAGTCTGGACTAAATCTGGACCTAACAGTTTGGTCTTTGGTTCTTGGGTGGTCTTTGGTCTTTGGAACTTATCGGATGAAGATTGTGAAGAGTGTGACTTTGGAATCTTCTTTAGATTTAAATCAAGTTTTTCCTCCTTTGAACAAAAAGTTTTTCAAATTCAGGTTCAAAATCATGATTTTCTTCCAAAAATGTTGACATTTCATCAGTTTCCAACTTCACACTTACTTCACTTTTCTTATTGGACATGGATTTTCTTGAATGGAATTGATGCTTTTTCATTTTCTTTATGAAATTGAAGTGCTATTTTCTGAAATTCGAATTCAACTTTTAAATCATTGAGTTCCTTTAGCACATTTAATCTCATTGTTCTCTTTCTTTTTCAAACTTTAGTTTGAAAGCATCAATGTCATTCAAGTATGATAAAGTTCCTTCAGAAAATTTGGTAAAGGTCTCAATTTCAGAATTAATCGGAAAGAAACAATCATCAACATCATGACATCATCTAAATCACCTTCAGTTTGCACAGACACATGAACACCTTTCTTGATGTCTACATTAACTTTTTGAACATGGATTTGATGATTCTCTTCAAACAAATTTGTTTTCTTTTTCATACTCAAAATCTTTTTATCGATTTTTTCAAATGATTCAGAAAACTTTCTGTCAAAATCAAGTTTGCACTTCTCAAAGATATGTGTTTCCTTCTCAGTTTGCACAGAAGCATGCACAACTTCACTCACAGAAATCATAGAACATCTAGATTGATCACAAACTTCTGAATCTACCTTGGGTTGGTCACTGATAAAGTGATTTTGAGCCTTCAGATTTTCTATTAACGATTGCTTTTTCTCAAGAGACTTTTGCATATCTTCAATTACCTTTTCCAAAACTTGTTGTGGTACATAAGGTCTCAAATTTTCAGGTTTTGGAATAGGAATAGGATTTTCCAAAGGTTTTTCAGTAAAACACTCAAGAATTTCAGGTATGACAGCCTCATGATTTTCTTTGTTTGTTTTAAGTGTGGAGTTAGCGAAGAAATCATATGACTCATCCATTAACCCATAGTTAAAATAAACTTTTGCACCCTTTTCTAGAAAGTCATCAGCCTCATTATCACTATCAGTTGGTCTCACGAATTGGTCGGTCATCCCACATCTCAAATACGATTCGATGTATAATGGTGGGACTTCTTCTTGTGCTTCGAGCAAATGATTTGGATTGACATAACCCAACCCTGAAGTGAATATTGTTTTTGAATTTCTTGGCCTATTTAAAAAGATTTGTTGATATGAACGATTGATCTTATACAACTTTTCTTGATAATACTTGATTTCAGCTTTCAGTCATCATTTTCTTTATCAAGTTTTTGTTTAAGAGAATCTTTTATACAACATTCATATTTTAGGTCAGAAATTTTGTTTTCAAATTCCGTCACATCAGGGATAGATTCTTTCATCTTGACATTCAAAGACTCAATGTCTTCAGCCAAAGCATTTGCTCGAAACATCTCATTGGTCTTTTCAACTTGAAGTTGTCGGACAGTCTTGCTCAGTTCAAGAACTTTGGTCTCAAGTTCTTGTTTCTCAAGATGCAGTTTGGAGTTGGAGTAAAAGAGACTGCTGCTTTTTCAGATTTCAAATTCTCAAGATCCTTTTGAAGTGAAGCAATTTTAATTTGAAAATCTTTTTCTTTTTCCTCCAATTCTTTCTTTAATGATAAATTCTTTTTACTCAACTCCCTGCAGTCTTTTCTTGCAGTTTCAGACATGTCCATGTAATGTTTAAGAACAGATTTGGGAAAAGAAATTACCTCATCCTCGACTTCAGAAGAGCTTTCATCATCTTCCTCCAACTCCTTTGACTTCTTGATCTTTGTCATGAAGCACACATTTGCTGCCAGCTCATCTGTCTCCTCGTCAGAAAGATGTAACCACTTGTCATCCTCAGCGAGAGAGCAATGCCGCTTTCCTCTTGTCTTGCCAGCAACAGTTTGTACTTGTAATACTCGGAGTTCTTCTGTCGAGGTTTGGTGCAGTTGATTGCAAAATGTCCAGTCAAGCCACAGTTATAACACTTTCTGTCATCAGATCTCTTATCCATGACCTTCTTCTCAAACCTTTTCTGATTCTCATACTTCTTCTCACCACCAGCAAAAACTTTCTTCTGATCATACTTAGGAGCTTCCGCATTTTTAGCATAAGAGGAAACTGACGAAGTCCTAAGCTGATTGTTTGTTGGTTTCTTTTTGAAGAATTTCTTCTTGAAAGGCTTGGTGAAATAAGCGAGTTCTTTGTACATCTGTTTTTGGTTCTCATCCAGATCAGAATCACTCATATCACTCGAATCAGAATCAGTTTAACATCAACAAAACTGTGTCTTGACATTCTTGACGTCTTCTTTTCAGCAACCAAAGCCAATGGATCTGAATGAATACTCTCTTCTTTCTTCTTCTGAATCCTCTTCACATCTTCCACATTCAGTTGTAGTTTCTCAAACAGTGTGTGAATGGTGAGGTTTGCAAAATCTGATTGTTGGTTGAGTTGTGTTCCATACATTTGCCATTCTTCTTCCAAATTCTTGATGAATTTGATGTTAAGTTCCATATTGGTTCTTTTAACATCATTCTTTCTCAGCTCATTGATGACATTGCAGAATCTGATGTAACTTCATTCAATGGTTCACCTTTCTGTTGTTTGAATGTTTCATACATATTCAAAACAGTCGACAACCTGATGGTGTTTGATACATCAGATCCTTCCATCTGCTTTTCCACCTCATCCCAAATGTCTTTTCCTGTTTCGTAGGAATCCACATTGCAGTATATGTCATCTGGAAGTGCTTGGTAAAGAAAGGCAATTGCACTTTGGTCAGCCTCAACTCTGCTTTTCTGATCTGTGTTCCAACTCTCTTCTGGCAACACTTCTCCATTTATTGGGTTCTTTGGGATTTCAGGACCTTCTTTGTATGAATTCCTGAAGTTTTCCATTCTTCTGTCTGTCTATCCAGTTCAGAAACCTTTTCTTCCATTGAGGATAAGAACCTCTAAACAAGACAGGTGGTCTTCCTTCAGAACCAAGAGCCAATGCTTCCCTTGAAGACATAATGTTCAATAAAGATGTATGAAAAAGACTTAAAATTTTTTTAATTTTCTGAATTGTGAAGGATGCCGAGCTTAGATCTCGGCAAATGAAGGAAACAATTTGGAAAATTTCAAAACTTTGCACCAGGAAAGAATGTTGATCAAAAATGATTTTGAATCAACTTTCACAAAATATGTTGATTTGCCGAGCTTATATCTCGGCAAATGGCTCTTTCACTTAGTCGCAAATTCGAGAATCCTGACCCAAGCTTCAATTCCTACTAGTTGCCGAGCTTAGATCTCGACAAATAGAACAATTCCAAATTGATCTCCAACACTTAGACGAATTAAGCTGAACACCTTGTTTGCCGAGATAATATCTCTGCAAATGAACCAAATCAAAATGACTTAGTCACACCAATGTTGAACTTAGTGTTTGCCGAGCTAATATCTCTGCAAATGGAACAAATCGTCCAATACTTAGAAAATTTTCTTGAAATAATGATTTGCCGAGCTTGTATCTCTGCAAATCACACTATTCGTCCAACACTTAGAAAAATTTACTTGAAATGATGATTTGTCGAGCTTGTATCTCTGCAAATCACACTATTCGTCCAACACTTAGCCAACGACCTCTGCAAACACGAGAACACACTAAATGACAAAATAGTCGGTTTTCAGTCGTCTTCTTCGTTCAGCCAAACACTCAAATGCCGAGCTCACACAAAAACTTCAAAATTCTCACTCATTTTTGTGAATTAAAACTTGAAAAATGTATCAAAATGTTCAGAAATGGATCGCGAACAAATCCTCGAACAAAATTTTAACAAATTTCCACTCAAGTCAAATCCCAATCAAACCTCTGTTTGCCGAGCTCATACAAAACATGATCAAAAGTTGAAATTGAATTCTGAAATCGATACAGAATGATGATTTACTATCAACAAATCGATCGGTGAACAAAATTCTAATCAAAACACACTCAAATTGCAGAATTAACTCGAACAGTCAACTCGGCAAAGAACAGTTTCAGAAAAACTCAAAAATACCAGAATTAAGCACATAAACAGCTTGATTGTTGCTTGTGGATCATTCAGATATGCTGATTGTGCTCTGATACCAATTGTATATAAATTGAGCTTTAGTGTGTGTTTAAGTGTGTGTTAATGGCGGTTTAGAGAGAGAGAGTAGAGAGAGAGTAGAGAGAGAGTCAGGTGAAAGATTGGATAGTATTATGGGTCAAAAGGTTACATAATGCATTAGTAAGGGGGTTTATATACATAAGCACAATTTACACTATGCCTCCTTCCATGTTAATATGTTTACATTCTAAGTACACAACAATATAAAGTATACAAATCACCTACTACATTTCTATTTCTAACATTTCCTGATGACTTCTTGGACACCACAGTTTACCACAGTGAAGAGCAATTGTATGAAAATACTAAAAGTTCGAAATTGGAATCTGTTGCTGGTGTATATGATACTGATTCCGAATCTGACAATGAGTTAGAAGATGTCAAGAATCTTGATGAGGTGAAAGCTGCTGAGGTTAAAGATGATTCTGCTACAGAAAAGGGTGAAAAGACAATTGAAGAGCAGATGCAAGAGTTTGAGATTCCGGCTGGCATGACTGTGGATGACTTTGTTGCTTACATGGCAGATTGCAAAGAGGCAGACCAACAGGTATTTTATTCTTTACATACTATTGTTCATGTTTGCAAAATTGTTAATCGAATGTTTGATGAAATTGGACAAAAGGATGAACAAATTAGGAAATTAGAATCTGTTGTTAATGTTGCTCATGATGAAAGAGATAAGTTAATTAAAAAGGGTCTAACTGTAAATGATAAAGAAAAATTCTTCAAGAAAAGATTAGATCCTTAGAGTCTGACATTAGAGCTATGAAAGATAAAGTCAATCAGTCTGTGGCCGTAGAAAGAGTAGGTAGTGAAGCTTACTCCTTGTTAGCTAAAAAGTGTGCTACCATTGAAAAGGAACTTGCTGATGCTAGGATAGAAATCTTGGAATTAAATGCTAAATCTGATTCTGCTAGACATACTGAGCTTTTAATGCATATGACAAAGTTTGAGGATTCTTCCTCTAAGAGTCTTGACACTGCTAAGATTTCTTATAAAGACGTGCCTCCTCCTTTCAATAATAACTATACATCTGTTGAACCTAATATTCCTGAAATCCTACTTTAACCTAGTGTTATAGTTGGTAATCCAAAAGACTTAATTCCTGAGGCAAACATGCCTGAGGGATCAAAAGAATCTAAAGGAGCTTCTTCTCAACCTAACAAGGAAGAGAAATTGAAAGGTGTTGTTCTAAATCAGTCTACTTCTAATGGTCTGAAAGATAGTATTGTACACTTTACACTTCACAAGAGTAATAGGGTCTATACTGAGTTAGAATTCCATTAGAATCTATTGACCCTAAGAGGATTGATAAAGTCTGGGATGTAGCTATTGAGGATATGAAGAAATTAAGTCAGTTGCGTCTCACTCCATTACCTAAGCAGTCTAGGATTAGAAAATCTGAAGATAACTTAGCCGTTAATGAAGAAGCAACTAAGGCTTTAAAGCACATCTTAATGCCTGCCCTTAAGAAATCTTCCAGTAAAGATAAACATGAGAAGGATGGTGCTAGAAAGTCTAGGATATCACCAACTAAACGAGACCCTGAAAAAGAAGATCAAAGAAAAACAAGTAAGTCAGTGGATACTAGTGCTAACAATGAATCTGTAGGTACCGATAAAAAGGTAAATACAAACAAAAAGTTCAAGGTCCTCTCCTGCTTTGCTTGTCATGAAAAGGGTCATGTTTATAGTGTATGTCCAAATAGACCTCGAAGATCAGGTTCTCCTTCAAAGGTTTCCACCTCGGAAGGAAAAAGGGGGTTGGGTAATGATAAACAGGTTTATGTGGCTAAAGTTCAATCTTCTCCAAAACCGTTTACTATACCACAACGACGTGAATCTCCACTGAAAGGTTCATCAGGAAATGTTCATGAGAGTTCATATCGTTTTCAAACATCTCCACAACCTGCTCGTTCTCCTCCTAGAAATCAAAATTCATATTATGACCGAATTCATTCAAGTGTTCGACCTTCTTATGGCCCTCATTCTCCTAGAACTTCTCCGTCGAGAGTTCAGAAGTCTCCTCCGTTGAGACGACGAGACGAGAATCATGTCCTACCCACCGCTTTGAGCAATGGATATTGGACTGAACTGATTCTCAGGGATGAGAAGGGTCGACCCAAACCTAAGAAGGTTTGGGTCCCCAATGAAAACTAATTTTTCTCATTTTATGTGCAGGGAGTTCCTAGGAAACCAATTCATTTATGGTACCTTGACAGTGGATGCTCCAGGCACATGACAGGGGACAGGAAGCTCTTGTCCAATTATACTGGTATAAATGGGTCGTACGTTAGTTTTGCTGGATCCAAGGGCGGCAACATCACCGGTCAAGGAGATGTCGTCAATGGATAACTTACTCTAGAAAGAGTAAACTATGTGGAACAACTTACTCATAATCTAATGAGTGTCTCACAGATCTGTGACAAGGGCAACAATGTTCATTTCACAGAAAAGGAGGCATTCATCTTGAAGCCGGGTTTCGTTATTCCACCGGAATGGATAATGCTCAGAGCTCCTAGGAAGAGAGACATCTATGGTTTAGTTTTAGGTGTTGATAATCCAACGGAGCCCCTCTATTTGTTGAGCAAAGCAAATGAGTCTGAATCACTCCTCTGGCATCGAAGAATGGGACATATCAACTTTCGGAAGATGAATGAACTTGTTAGTCTTGGATTAGTTGAAGGTGTTCCAGTTAAGAAGTTTGGGATGGAAGATAAATGTGTACCGTGTTTGAAAGGAAAGCAACATAAGAATCCTCATAAATCAAAGGTGCACAACACTATATCCAAACCATTCGAACTACTTCATATGGATCTCTTTGGTCCTGTGAACGTAAGAAGCATTGGAGGGATGTTCTACTGTTTGGTGATCACTGATGATTACTCAAGGTACTCATGGGTATTTTTCTTGAAGACAAAGGACGAGACCGCAAACCGGTTTATGGATTTTGTTAGACAAGTTGAGAATGTCCATGAAGTTAAAGTTAAGAGAATCAGGAGTGACAATGGCACTGAGTTCAAGAATAATACTATTACGGTTTTTTGCTTGACCAAGGGTATTCAACATCAATTCAGTGCACCGCATGAACCACAGCAGAATGGAGTAGCTGAAAGGAAAAACAGGACATTGATAGAAAACAGCTAGGACGATGCTTGCTGATTCAGGGCTTCCTGTTACTTTCTGGGGGGAGGCAGTGAATACAGCTTGTCACATTTTAAATCGGGTTTTAACAGTTAAACGGTTTAAGAAAACTTGTTATGAACTTTTGCACAACACAAAGCCCAATTTGCAAAATGTTGAGCCTTTTGGTGTTCCTTGTACTTTTCTTAAAGTTCTTCCTCAGGGAAAATTTGATCCTAAATCTGAGGAGGGTTTCTTTTAGGTTATATACCTAGTACACCAATTCGGCGTGTGTACAATCAGAAAACTGGCAAAGTTAATTTTGGTACAAATGTTGTTATTGTCAGTCATAAACCTGCTGTACACATTGGTCCTGCTAATGACTTCGATTATGATGGTGTTTTCACCTCTTTTCGTGGTCCTGTTTCTTTTACAGGTGTTCCGATTGTGGAGGATGTAGTTACTCTTCATGATCCCTTGAAGGTGGGCCTGTTCCTGTTACTTCTCCTGTTACCTCACCATTCATTAAGCCTGCTACTAAATCTGGAGAATCAAGTGGGACCAAAGAAGCAGATTCTACCTTAGAGACTGCTCCTAAAGATCCTATTGATCCTTTACATATACCTCTACCTGATACTCCCTTCTATGATACTGATGACACGGAAGGTGAAAATTAGGAGGAGCCTAAAACTCCAGAGCAACATGTGCAGACTAACTTGGGAAATGATCTTACAGTCGATACGGTTCCTCAAACAAGAGTCAACAAGGAACATCCAGTAGAGCAAATCATTGGTGATGCTTCTGCCTCTGTTCGCACGAGAAATCAGAATAGGAAAAATTTGTCAAGTATGTTTGCTGAAATTAAGGATACTGGGGCAATTACTTGGTACTTGTACTTTTGCTTCATCTCTCAGGTTGAGCCTAAAAATGTTGGGATGGCTCTTAAAGATCCGTCATGGGTTGAGGCGATGCAAGAAGAATTGGCTCAGTTTAGGAAGCTTGATGTTTGGAAGTTAGTTGACTTACCTCAGGGTGAATCTCCTTTATCAACGCGATGGGTTTTTCGTTGTAAAAAGAATGACAAAGGTGTAGTCACTCGCAATAAGGCTCGGTTGGTGGTTAGAGGATTTGAGCAACAAGAAGGCTTTGATTACGATGAGACATTTGCACCAGTAGCTAGACTTGAAGCTATTCGATTATTTCTGGCATATGCTAGTTATAAAGGTATAAAGGTGTATTAACTTGACGTAAAAAGTGCCTTTTTGTATGGGGAAATACGAGAAGAAGTGTATGTAGATCAACCTCCCGGGGTTTGAGGATCCAGACTTCCCTAATAGAGTATATCGTCTTGATAAGGCTCTATATGGTTTACATCAGGCTCCTCGATCATGGTATGAAAAATTGTCTACTCATCTGCATGAAAATGGTTTTACTAGAGGTTCTATTGACAGCACGTTGTTTATCAAATGGAAAGGAAAGGACTACTTGCTTGTACAGGTTTACGTCGATGATATTATCTTTGGCTCATCTGATGAGAATATGTGCAAGGAATTTGAGCATAGCATGAAGGCTAAGTTCGAAATGAGTGCTATGGGGGAATTAACTTTCTTCCTTGGACTACAGGTGGATCAACTGAAGGATGGGTTCTTTATTCATCAGACCAAGTATGTTCAAGATTTTCTTACTAGGTTTCGAATGACCGATGCTAAAGATGCTATTACTCCCATTCAGACTAATCATGGGCTATGTCCTGATAAGACAAATGATCCAGACGTCGATGCAACTCAATATCGGGCTATCATTGGTTCCTTGATGTATCTGACGGCTTCACCTCCAGACATTACCTTTGCTGTTTGTATGTGTGCTAGATATCAGGCTAATCCGAAAGAGTCACATTGAAAGCTGCGAAAAGGATTCTTCGTTATGTGAAGGCCAAGCCTCGACTAGGGCTTTGGTATCCCATGCATGGTTCTTTTGAATTCAAAGCTTATACTGATTCGGATTATGGTGGCTGCAGTTCGGATAGGAAATCAACGTCAGGTGGATGTCAGCTTTTAGGGGGGAGAATTATATCGTGGCAGTGCAAGAAGCAGACATCTGTTGCAAAGTCTACCTGTGAAGCAGAGTACATAGCTGCTGGTCAATGCTGTTCTCAGGTACTTTGGATACAGCAACAATTGCGTGACTATGGTATGGATATCTCAGACTCTCCTATTTGTATTGATAATAAGTCTGCCATAGATATTACTAAGAATCCGAAAAACTTTAAAGTCACCAAGCACATGGATATAAAGCATCATTTTTTACGTGACTGTTTTGAGAAAAAAGCTTATTCACTTAGAAAAGGTTATTACTGATGATAACCTTGCTGATCTATACACTAAAAGCTTTTGATAGACCTCGTCATGAGTTGTTATATCAACTCAATGGTATGAAGAATGCCGAGTAGTTTCTCTCAAAGAACTTAAATTTTCTTTTTCGAGTCTTAGTAGTTTAAGTCGTATATAGATAGTGTCATAAAAAAAAAAAAGGTTACTGCACTACATGATTAGACGTGATGATACTTTAGCTTTTAAGCCTACTTAATTGTACTTTAAAATGCTCAGTTCAGTGATACCATTATATGATGTATCGTAGGCACAAAGTACCAAGGTTTCCTTTAATCTGAACTTAAATGTATACAATGTTCTTATGGGAAACGTATTCAGATATATGGCTGAGAATGCTTGTTCTTAAAATAGACAAGTCCTTTAAATCTTATGAAAGATCTTGCACTGTAATTATGTATATTTGGTCTTTATATAGAAGGTCTCGGGTACATATATGTGTATGTATTGCTTTTTCGGATGTATATTTGTGACAAGATACAAATATCAAATAAATCTGTTGAAAAAGAAGCTAATGTGGCCTTTGAGATTCGAACAAGTAAGTCCTTGGGTATCTTTGTATACCTAGCCTACCTAAAGCTTCCAACTTGGGATAGGTTGTCAGAAAGTTCGCTACACGGGTCTCCTAGAAAGTCACGGGTTTTCATAAGTGCTTTAAAAAAAATTAATGTCACAAATATGCAAGTACTTGGCATTATGCAATGTTAAGTATATTTCCGTACGTGAGTCAAGTTAAGTCGCTTTGCGCGTGAGGAATCACCGACCTGTCACCGCTGACTTGATTCTTAAAGACTTTCCCACTTTACTCACCAAATGTCTTAATTTTAGTGCTTGTTTCGATTGTGAGAGTGTATCTGAATATGGGGCACATAAGTTCGCAAACTAAAATTGTGGCATGAGTAACTTACTAGGTTACATGGTGACTGCCCTTGGCTCAAGTAATACGAAAGTGCCACAAACCAAAAAGGA
>CM067171.1:39414109-39459010 GCA_034093135.1 Erigeron breviscapus | reverse complement strand
CTTGGTTAGATGGGTTGGGTCAGCTTGGGGTTGGGTTGGTCAGCTTGGGGTTCGGATTGGGTCAGCTTGGGGTTCGGTTGGGTCAGTTTGGGGTTGGGTCAGCTTGGGATGGGTCAGCTTGGGTTGGTCAGCTTCGGTTGGGTCAGCTTGGGGTTCGGTTGGGTGAGCTTGGGGTTCGGTTGGGTCAGCTTGGGGTTCAGTTGGATCAGCTTGGGATGGGTCAGCTTGGGTTGGGTCAGCTGATGGTCAGTTTGAGTTGGGTCAGGTTGGTCAGTTGGGTTGGGTCAGCTGGGTTGGGTCAGCTTGGTTAGCTTGGGTTGGGTCAGCTTGACACAATCTACACATAATCTACACAAATGTAGATTATGGGTTTTGGGTCAGCTTGGGTTCTGGGTTGGGTCAGCTTGGGGTTGGGTTGGGTCAGCTTGGGGTCTGGGTCAGGTTGGGTCAGCTTGATTAGCTTGGGTTGGGTCAGCTTGACACAATCTACACATAATCTACACAAATGTAGATTATGGGTTTTGGGTCAGCTTGGGTCTGGGTTGGGTCAGCTTGGGGTTGGGTTGGGTCAGCTTGGGGTCTGGGTCAGGTTGGGTTAGCGTTGGGTTGGGCAGCTTGACACAATCTACACATAATCTACACAAATGTAGATTAATCTACACAAATGTAGATTATGGGTTTTGGGTCAGCTTGGGTTGGTCAGCTTGGGTTGGGTCAGCTTGGGTTGGGTCAGCTTGGGATCTTGGGTCAGCTTGGGATGGGTCAGCTTAGGATGGGTCAGCTTGGGGTCAGCTTGGGTTGAGTCAGCTGGGATGGGTCAGCTTGGGGTGGGTCAGCTTGGGTTTGAAGTCAAATTATTTACAAAAATGCCACCGCGCAATTTTTTTTAAAAGCCACATGTCACGTTCTGATTGGTTCATAGAACCTTCTCTCCCTTCTCTCCTTAACACACCTTCTCATTTGATCTCTCTCATGATACCACTTGTAAGTCCCAACTCAATAGCTGGTACTACTGAAGACACCTCTATGTCGATAGTGGAGTTACTTTGCAATATATGCACTGAACTGGAGACGACCAGTTGCAGTGTGTATATACCAAGTTCTAGATAGATTATATAAATGACAATAAGTAAAGAACAATGCAATAATACAAATAACTTGTAAAGTAACTTGATGAGACAATATGTAATTTTCAATGTGTAATTTATTTATTGATGTTAAATAAATTACAAGGTTGTTGCGGAACCAAGATAATACAAGAATGTAAATATCCTAACAACCTATGAAATACAATGATCTACACTCGGAATTTCTCTAAACAATCGAAACACTTAAATTGTGAAATGTTCCTTTTAGCGATTGAGAGAATATTGCACAAGTTCACCAAGAATATTGCAGGTATGCAAAGTGTGAAGTATTCAACTTGTGTTTTGTTACTTAATATTCTTGGTGTGCAATGACTTGTATTTATAGGCAAAGTTAACATTGGGATGTTAACTTTAGCCGTACAAATGTGGTTGAGAGCATTTAAGGAATAGCATTTAATTCCTTAAAAAGCAGTGTAAAGTCGCATGATAAAGCAACTTTACTCAACCACCTTTATGTACCTTTTTGCAATTAAATAATAAGATAAATCTTATCCGGGTAAAGGTACATAAAGCATACAAGTCAATTCCTCGTAATTAGTTTAAAGCTTTGTAAGGGCTTTCCACTGATGGTCTCCAGTTTGTAACTGACTAGAATGTCAACTGGGCTTCGCTGCCATTGTCATTCTCTTTCTTCCATTTGTTGTCTTCGAATTCAACTGTTGATTCATGTTGATGTGACAACAGCAACTTAGAGTTGATTAGTCTTTTAGATTAAGACATTATGTTATTTTATGTCTTATTTATATATGTGTAATTGATAGATTATGGACTCATGTTTTGGTAATGATCGATTACATGTTTTTGGTGTTATATATATGTTTATATATGATATTTGTTATGTGTGTTATACAAGTACAAAAAGAATATACGTTAGGTTCCTTGTACATGAAATACTTGGAAAATAATTAGGCATAGATGCTGATGGAAATTAGTACTAACGAAGATAATCCTCGTTAGGAACAAACGAAGATAATCTTCGTTATATGGGCTGGGCTGCTAAGTTCATAAGAACAAAGCCCAGCAGGCCCAATATCGATCAGAAACATATATATATGAATGGAAACCCTAAATTGGAAAATCCGTTCAACTCACACACATCTCCAGCGACTAAGTTCGTTTCTAGCATATAGAAAACAAAGATAGGATACATACGGCTGATTATATACTTATAATTAGCAATATATTCGATAACTAATCAAACTAGTTATCTCGTGAGGATTCCGCACTCACGACATAACAATAGACGATCTCGAGAGCGATCTAGCTATCGAGGGACTCACATAGTGCTTTTGATGATATGTTAGTGGATGATGATGATGATTCTGATCATGAGGATGAAGAGAGTTCTGATGATGGTTCTGATGGTGATTCTGATTCTGATGACTCTGATCATGGGAATGATGATGGTGTAGAAGCTGGGTCTGATGGTTCTCATGATGATGCAGTTGAGGAAGACACAGATGATTATGATAGTGTTGCTGCTGATTCTAGTAATGAGCATCGAACTAAGATGGCTCATGATGTCCATGCTGAGTCAAGAAGTGATCATTCACATCACTTTTCTCGAGAAGGTGTACCTGGTGCTTTACGTCGAGAGCGTCGGAGTAAGGCATGTCATTCTTCTCCTGCACTTTCTGATACGGATCAATCCGTTCATGATGAACATGATATTCAAGTTAATCAGGATGATGGTGCTGGACAAGAAGATGTACTTCATAATCAAGAAGAAGTGGAACATAGAGATATGGCACCAAGTCCAATTCATGTAGGTACAAGTACTGTTGGTACTTCAGGCCCTACTTCTTCCAGAGGTCCTAAGAGAACATTAGATGCTCTTCTTACTTATACCAGAGCTAAGCGTGCACGAATTACTGAGGTTACTTCAGTATCTATTCCTGATTATCCACGATCAACTGCTGCTGCTATTCCTGCTGTCTCTACAGCACAGGTTGCTTCTGTTGCTGCTTTACCTGTATTCACGATGCATCCACTGGTGCCTCCTGCTTTACCTGTATTGCCCAGATTGCCTATTATTCCTCCTCTTCCTTCAGATTATTCACTAGTTCGGCGTATCGATATTCTTCAGGCTCGTGTTGATACATTAGAGTCTGATCTTACGGATGTTCGAGCTGCTTTGACCTTTTTAATAAACTGGGTCAAGAATCAAGGGGGAGATGTGCCTGAAGAGATATGCAGATTATCAGTGCCAAGACGTCAAGATGATGATGATGATACTGATAATGCTGGTGATCGAAGTGATTCTCGCCCAGTTCTTGACAAAGGAAAGGGTGTTGAGACTCAGGGGGAGACAGGAGGGGATACTACCCAGGTTGGTACTTCTGGTGCGGGTGGATCAAGTGCTCCTCGTGATGCTGAAGTTGTTGAAGCACTTGACTCAGGTAATTCTTCGAAATCGATTGATTATTTAAGTGATGATCAAGTTGAAGCTGAAACTGAACGATTAAAGCGTGAAGTTAAGGCAAAATTTGGACATGACTGTAATACTGAAGAAAATGCTTTTCATTCTGTATTTGATACCTTATTAGATAAACAGCAAAAAGCAGAAACTGAAAGAGAAAAAGAATTCCAGATTCAAAAGCAAACGGCCTTGGAATCTGATTCTGATTCTGATTGTTAGAAATCCAAAAATAGTGATAAATTGTAAATTAGATTAGAGGACTTTCTTGTTATTAAGTCATAAATAAATGATTACTAAGGTTGAGGGGCTAATTGTGATAATTAGCATAATTGTATAGTGAGACTATAAATAACCCCTCACACCTTAGAAATCAAAACTTTTGATAACTTTTGATAACCTTTACACACTCATTAATACCAATCAGCCAGTTTCATACTTAATTCTCTCTCAAAACACACAAACACCAAGAACACACACTATCCAAACCGCCATTGATGAATTGAATTTAGTGATAGAAATCGTGTTATAACAAGTGGTATCAGAGCAAAACATCATTATGATGAAGATCCATAACTGAATTCAGTCACAAATTCATCAAAAATCAAAAATATTACAATTTTTGTTCGTCTTTTTCACCTACTGGTTCATCAAAATTCACACTTCAAATCACATAAAATCACAGTTATTGGTTCACCAATAGATTCGTGGTTGTTGAAAACATAATCCTGTCAAGTTTCATGTTCCAATTCAATCTAATTCTCGAGATTGAATTTTGTGTTTTGGCGCGAATTTGAGGGATTTGAATCTGTTGTGTTTTGTGTTGAATTTTGTTCAAATTCGTGTTTCGGACGTGAATTAAAACAGTTTGCAAGTGATTTTGTGATCTAACTCCCAGTAATTCAAAATAAACCGAAGCTTTTAAAGTTATTAATGGAGTTTTTATGGAAAATTGATGAGATGAAGAAGATGACTTCAAAACGATCTTCACTAGGACGATCTTCCTAAGATCGTCTTAGTCTTTGAAATTTTTTTTTCATACTTTGTGCTGTGTGGCTTGAGGACGATCTCCTCAAGATCGTCTTGACAAGTGGTTGTGTTGTGAAGGGTTTGATTGTGGCTAACTAATCCAGAAGGATTGGTTTGGTCAATTCAAATTCTTGGAAAGAAGAACAAGACGATCTTCACCAAGATCGTCTCATCATTCTGAAGTTAAGACGATCTTCACCAAGATCGTCCCATTTCTTCTGAACTTAAGACGATCTTCATTCAAGATCTAATTTCACTTCAAGATAATTTCATTTCAAGACCGTTTCATTTCAAGATCGTTTCAATTTCAAGACTTAACCAAATTTCATCAAAAATCCTAGGACGATCTCACCTAGGACGATCTTGCTTAGGACGATTTTGCCTAGAACGATCTCACTCATTTCAAGACCATTTCATTTCAAGATCGTTTCATTTTCATACTTAACCAAATTTCACCAAAAATCCCAGAACGATCTCACCTAGGACGATCTTGCCTAGGACGATTTTGCCTAGAACGATCTCACCCAAGACGATCTTCTCAAGATCGTTTCATTTTCTGTTTCTTCAATTCTTAATTCATTTCAATCTTTTCAACTCAAATCAATTTCAAATGGCTTCTCGTGAAGCATTGGCATTGGGTTCAGATACAAGACCTCCAGTTCTCTACCGTGGTTCCTATGGACTATGGAAGAAAAGATTTATGGACTATGTGGAAAGTCAAACAAATGGTCATATGATGAAAGATTCCATCCTTAATGGACTTGCCGTTCATCGCCATCCCACTACTGATGCAATTCTACTCATGATCTTTTGAATGCTGAACAAAAAGATCGAACAACTGCAGATAAAGACTAGTTCATGCTTATACAGAATAGTTGAAGTTATTGTAACACCCGTCGTTTAAAAAATATGGGTTTTCAAAAACTTTTCACCTAACGGTGTTAAATTGCGGAAGTAAAGACTGTAAAAGTCAAAACCGATAAAAACATTTCGGTTTCTGCATTCATTTGGTGTTACATGCCATATCAAACAATAGTTCAAATGAAAACCCAACGGTTGCCCAACATAAAACAACCGTTCACATGTCACAACATAAATTTGACATTAAGTACGAAATGTAAATAAATGTCTAAGCAAAGAATCGTCTATGGATAACTAAGGCTCCTTCAATGAATCTACCTAAGCTCACACATCCTTCGTCTAATTCCATCAAGCTAAACCTGAGGGAACAACCACATTAAAGAAGCAAGTGTTAGCTATAAGAATAGCTAAGTAAGATAACACTTAATTAAAAGCATTTGGCCAATTAAAACAATCTTCATTATTAGACAAGTTTTATTAGGCACAACACACATCACACGTTCACACATATACTACATTTCGACTTCATATTAATTAGGATAATCATCCTAAATGTGCCTATCCCTATTAGTTCACACATTGTCACACGTATCTTTGTTAACTGCATATAAGTGTGCCCTGCATCACACCCGACTGGATGATCAGTCAAAAGACTACTCATCTTACGTCGTTAAGGAGTGGCAAGCCAATCCAAGAGTAATCCGTATGTGGAGGTTGGTCAAACCTCTCGTATTACTCGCCCTGCGTTATAAAGACCATGTTGCGAGGAGCCACCCAAGCAACAACTGCATTAACGCACTCATCCGGCTAAGACAAGTACGGGTTAAGCTTAACACTTTCCCTGCATTAGTTTTATGAGCTCAATTTCTCACATATAGTTTGGGTCCCTGCATTCCCAAACATTCACACACATATAGTCTAGGTAACACACATTCCTAGACATTCACACACTTTAACTTCATTATGTTTGGATCCTTAAACGTGCAAGTGACATAGTAACCTAGCAAGTCTAGTGAATAGGCGTACAAGTCAAGCATGCATATCACACATCAACTTCATTTCTATATATCATGCATATCAAGATACTTCATTAAGCTACATCAACTGCATAGCTACATACTACATTAAGCAATACTACATTACACTACAATAGGGACTGCATCTCAGGTCTCATGGTCAACTGCATAACCCATAATACCTCCCAAGTAACCCATATGCCCACATGCAATATGAAGATACCGAATGGAAGTGTCTACGATTTGAAACCAGCTTTTAGTTGATCCCCCAGCGTGTCAAAGTAGTGTATCTTACCTGGTAGTAGTGTACGCGCGCAAACAAATAGCTAATAGTGCTTATCAGTAATCCCGACACCTATCGTACATTAACATATGAAATATAAGTCATTTGGGACTCAACGAACTTAACAAACCTCACGAACTTAGTCTGGAAAATCCTTCTTACGAACTTAGCTACAGTTCTTACGAAGATAGTTTGTTCTTACGAAGATAGTTTGTTCTTACGAAGATAAAGGTTATCTTCGTTCTTACGAAGATAAAGGTTATCTTCGTTCGAAGTGCAGAATCGAGTTTTTCGACCTTTTTCCAGAAAATGACCCCAAAACTCTTTAAGTACCGATCGAATTGACACAAAAACATTAATCTTTGATCATCAAAACATCTCTTATCAATCCAAATCGTTAAAACATCGTTTACAATCGTTTTAGGCCAAATACTTGATTAAAACACATAAATTAACCAAGAACACAATGAAACCCTAATTCTTTTACAAACCCCTTTTCAATCAGATTTGATTCAACACACACGACTCATGATCTGAAAATACAATCAATGATTGATTATTACCTGCAAATGACAATTAGAATGCAAATACTCTTGACAATGACCACCAATTCACACACAAAACGACTTTTCGGCTTGAGATTTGATGAGAGAAGACTATGGAATGACTTAGGATCAGTTAGGGCTTGTTTAGAAGAAGTGAGATCTGCAAATAACCTCCTAATGACAGCCTCTAAGCTACTAATCCCATTTTTGACTTTCCACACATGTCAAAACTAGTCCAACTACATAGACATAATTCTTCATATTTCACACATTTATACTACATTAACATTTAGGTTTTCAAACCTCACACATTAACTACGTTTATGCATATATCCACACTAGACTTAACGACACACATGAGGTTGACTTAACAGCGTTAGTCAAATCTTAAAGAAAAGTTTGGGATGTTACAATTATCTCCCCCTTAAGAGGATTCCGTCCCCGGAATCTCATCATTAAGGAACAACTCGGGATAATTCTCCTTCATTACTGCTTCAGTTTCCCAAGTCAAGCTTTCTCCATGATTATGCTTCCACTTTATCAAGACAAGATCTATCACTTCCTGCGTAACTTCTTTTGCTTCCTTCCAAGTATTGCCACAGGTTCTTCAACCATTTTCTTCATTGGGTCAATGCTCACATCTTGAATTGGAATCACACTTGACTCCTCGGCTAGACATTTCCTTAGGTAGGATACATGAAAGGTGTTGTGAATTCCATCCAATTCTGGAGGTAATTCCAACTGATATGCTACATCCTTAATGCGTTTCAAGATTTTAAAAGGTCCAATAAATCTTGGACTCAACTTGCCCTTCTTTCCAAATCGGATTACTCCTTTCCATGGTGACACTTTCAGCATCACTAAGTCACCTACATTAAACTCCATTGGTCTCCTTTTCTTACCTGCATAAGTTTTCTGCCTTTCTCTGGCCACACGTAAAGCTTCTTTAGCTACATTAACTTTCTCAGCGGAGATTTCAATAATTTCGGGACCGGTTAACTGCTTTTCACCGGGCTCCATCAACAACTTGGAGTCCTACATCTCCTTCCATATAACATTTCAAATGGTGGCATTCCAATACTTGCATGGTGACTATTATTATAAGCAAATTCAATCAACTTCAAGTGTTCATCCCATGCTCCACCATAGTCTAGTACACACGTTCTCAACATATCCTCTAAGGTTTGGATGGTTCTCTCACTTTGCCCATCGGTTTGAGGATGATAGGCGGTACTCAAGTTCACTCTAGTACCCAATTCTCGTTGAAGATCCTTCCAAAATTTAGACACAAATCTAGTGTCCCTATCCGAGATAATAGACAATGGAACTCTATGTTTCGAGACAACTTCATCTATATACATCTTTGCCATCTTCTTTAAAGGCACATCTTGTCGGGTAGCTAGAAAATGAGCACTCTTCATCAATCTATCTACAATCACCCAAATCATATCATTCCCTTTCGGCGTTTTCGGTAGCTTCGTTACTGTAACATCCCGAACTTTTATTGAACGTTTGACTAATGCCGTTAAGTCAATTTGGGGTGTCGTTAAGTCTTTACTTAATATTTGAATGTAGTTATGTGTGGTTAACGTAGATAAAGTAGTTAGGTTTAAAAGCCTAAATTTTAATGACGAATAAAAGTGTGATTAATGTCGCTTAAAGGCTATGTAGTGCCTTTTAATGAAGGACTAATGTTGTAAATGGTCAATAATGCAGTTTGTGACCAATAATGAAGGATATAGAAGCCCGAGGGCTGATTTTGACATAGGTGGAAATTGAAAAACGGGTTTAGATTAGGATTACCCTAATCTAGAGTTAATTGGCAGCCATTAACTTAATTGAAAACACTCACACAGCCTCTCTAATCTTTCTTGATTTCTAAAGCAATTAATCTAGTTTTTGGGTCTAACAATTGGGTATTTTGGTGTTGGAATCGATCAACCATCTAGCAAGCAGGTAATCATTGAATCGTTGGTTGTATTTTCAGATTTAGAGGTTGATTATTTATGAAACAAATCTGATTAAGATGGGATTATGCACGTAATTAGGGCTTAGATGGTGTTTTGGTCAATTAATGTGCAAAACGATGTTAAACGAGTTTGTAATCGATCCGGATGATCAAAATGTGTTTAATTGTGTCAAAAACATGTTTTGGGTGAAGCCTAAGTCGATTGATTTCTGAAAAAAATGAAGAACATAGTCGTTTTTGAATTCTGGACGAAAATAGGTCTAAATTCGTTTTCTGAAGCTTAAATTCGTTTTCTGATGACTAAATTCGTTTCTGGAAATCTAAGTTCGTTTGACAAAACGAAGTTTAACTTCGTTTGAAATATAAATTCGTTTTCTGATGACTAAATTCGTTTCTGGAAATCTAAGTTCGTTTGACAAAACGAAGTTTAACTTCGTTTGAAATATAAATTCGTTTTCTGGAAATCTAAGTTCGTTTGAAGTTCAAATTCGTTCCAGATCATCTAAATTGTTTGAAGTTATCTTCGTAAGATCAAATATATTCGTAAGAAGCTATTTTCGTAAAGTAGAACGAACGAAGATAAAGTTCGTACGAAGATTAACTTCGTTAGCTAAGTTCGTACGAAGGCTATCTTCGTTAGGTGTAATTCTGGAATTTTACGTAGACAGTCTTAAGTTCGTACGAGGGTCTATTTAAGGTCCTAAATGACTTATACTTTATATGTTAATGTACGATAGGTGTCGGGAAGTACTGATAAGCACTATTAGCTATTTGTTGGCACGCGTACGCTACTACCAGGTAAGATACACTACTTTGACACGCTAGGGGATCAACTAAAAGCTGGTTTCAAATCATAAACACTTCCATTCGGTACCTTATTATTGCATGTGGCATATGGGTTACTTGGGAGGTATTATGGGTTATGCAGTTGACCATGAGACCTGAGATGCAGTCCCTATTGTAGTGTAATGCAGTATTGCTTAATGTAGTATGTAGCTATGCAGTTGATGTAGTTTAATGTAGTATCTTGATATGCATGATATATAGAAATGAAGTTGATGTGTGATATGCATGCTTGACTTGTACGCCTAGTTCACTAGACTTGCTAGGTTGCTATGTCACTTGCACGTTTAAGGATCCAAACGTAATGAAGTTAAAGTGTGTGAATGTCTAGGAATGTGTGTTACCTAGACTATATGTGTGTGAATGTTTGGGAATGCAGGGACCCAATCTATATGTGTGAAATTGAGCTCATAAAACAGATGCAGTGAAAAGTGTTAAGCTTAACCCGTACTAGCCTTAGCCGGGCGAGTGCGTAGATGCAGTTGTTGCTTGGGTGGCTCCTCGCAACATGGTCTTTATAACGCAGGGCGAGTAATACGAGGGGTTTGACCAACCTACATATACGGATTACTCAAGGATTGGCTTGCCATTCCTTAACGACGTAAGATGAGTAGTCTTTTGACTAATCATCCAGTCGGGTGTGATGCAGGGCACACTTATATGCAGTTAACGAAGATACGTGTGACTATGTGTGAACTAATAACGCAGATAACGAAGATATGTGTGATAATGTGGGAACTAATGCAGGATAGGCACATTTAGGATGATTATCCTAATTGAAACGAAGTTGAAATGCAGTATATGTGTGAACGTGTGATGTGTGTTGTGCCTAATAAAACTTGTCTAATATTGAAGATTGTTTTAATTGGACAAATGCTTTTAAATTAAGTGTTATCTTACTTAGCTATTCTTATAGCTAACACTTGCTTCTTAATGTGGTTGTTCCCTCAGGTTTAGCTTGATGGAATCTATATGCAGGACGTGTGAGCTTGGGTAGATGCAATGCAGGAGCCTTAGCTACCCTTAGACGATGCTTACTTTAGACATTCGTTACATTTCGTATTTAATGTCGAATTTATGTAGTGATGTGTGAACGGTTGTTTTATGTTGGGCAACCATTGGGTTTTCAATTGAACTATTGTTTGATATGGCATGTAACACCAAATAAATGCAGAAACCGAAATGTTTCTATCGGTTTTGACTTTTACAGTCTTTACTTCCGCAATTTAACACCGTTAGGTGAAAAGTTTTTGAAAACCCATATTTTTAAACGACGGGTGTTACAGTTACAAAGTCCATCGTGATATGATCCCATTTCCACTCGGGAACGTCTAATTGATGCAACAAACCATACGGCTTTTTATGGTCCGTTTTCACACGTGCACATGTCAAACACTTTGCTACAAAATGAGCTACTTCACCTTTAATATCCGGCCACCAATAAATCGGCTTCAAATCTGCATACATTTTGGTGACACCGGGATGCATCGAATACCTACTTCTATGAGCCTCTTCAAGGATCAACTCCCGGTTACCACCAAGCAGTGGCACCCAAATACGACCCTTGTATGTTTGAAACCCACGGCTATTAGTCTCCATCACAAGTCGTTTCTTCTTCCCAATACTCTCTTTATCAATATTATCCTTCATTAATGCCATCTCTTGTGCTTCTTTAATTCGATCTAATAGGCCCGACTTGGCTTGAACTTGCATGCTCATCAACTTACAAGAAGAGCTTTGCACTTTCCTACTTAGTGCATCCGCCACTACATTGGCTTTACCCGGATGGTATTTGATTTCACAATCATAGTCTTTAAGTAATTCTATCCACCTTCTTTGTCTCACATTCATCTCCTTTTGAGTAAACATATATTGTAAATTCTTATGGTCGGTGTAAAGTGTGCATTTAGTACCATATAAGTAATGTCTCCATAATTTCAATGCAAACACAACCGCCGCTAGCTCAAGATCATGGGTAGGGTAATTCTTCTCATGAGGCTTCAACTGACGTGAAGCATAGGCAATCACTTTTTCTCTCTGCATTAAGACACAACCCAAACCCGTAATAGAAGCATCGCTATATACCACTAAATCATCAGTACCTTCAGGCAAGGCAAGGATAGGAGCTTCACACAACTTCTTTTTCAACGTTTGGAATGCATTTTCCTGCTTTTCAGTCCACTCGTACTTCACACCCTTCTTTGTTAATTCCGTCATAGGCTTGGCTATTCGGGAAAAATCCTGAATAAACCTTCTATAATACCCAGCCAAACCAAGAAAACTCTTAATCTCGGTAGGAGTCTTTGGCTGCTCCCACTTTGAAACAGCTTCAATCTTTGAAGGATCTACTTTAATACCTTCTGATGTAATAACATGACCAAGAAACTGCACTTCTCGAAGCCAAAACTCACATTTAGAAAACTTTGCGTACAACTTCTTCTCCCTCAACACCTCCAAAACTGCTTTCAAATGCTCACGGTGTTCATCCTCTGACTTAGAATAGATCAAAATATCGTCAATAAACACAATAACAAAATGATCTAGAAAGGGGCGGCATACCCAAATGGTCAACCCAAATGGTATGACCAAGAACTCATAATGACCATATCTAGTCCGGAAAGCTGTCTTTGCTACATCTTCCTTCTTTACCTTCAACTGATGATAACCGGACCGCAAATCAATCTTTGAAAAATACGAAGCACCATGTATTTGATCAAAAAGATCATCAATTCTCGGGAGAGGATACTTGTTCTTGACCGTTCGTTTGTTCAACTCACGATAGTCAATACACATGCGCATCGATCCATCCTTCTTCTTAACAAAGAGAACCGGAGCTCCCCAAGGCGAGGTACTAGGTTGTATGAACCCCTTGTCAAGTAACTCCTGAAGTTGCGTCATTAATTCCTCCATTTCTGTAGGAGCTAATCGGTAAGGTGCTTTAGCAACGGGTGTAGCACCGGGAATAAGATCTATCTGAAAAGTAACTTCACGATCGGGAGGAATACCGGGTAGATCATCGGAAACACATCGGGGAAATTGGATACTACATCAACACTAGCGATTGGAGACTTCTCCTTTCTTGCATCAATGACATAAGCCAAGAAATGGCTCTTGTTTTTCCTTATACATTTAATAGCTTTCATCATACTAATAATCTTTATTCCTCCTCTCTTCTTGTCTCCATACACCGTTATCACTTTACCCTCGGATATAGGCAATCGTATTATCTTTTAGGAACATAAAATACTAGCTTCATTTCTAGCCAACCAATCCATACCAATCACTACATCAAAACCACCTAAGGTAGTAGGCAATAGTTGGACTGGAAAAGAACGACCTTCAATCTCAATGTCACAATCGTCATAACCCACACGTATATTATTAACCGTACCATTAGCAATTTCTACCTCTAATGAACAATCTAAGGGAGTAGTGACTCTTTCTAGCTTAGGAGCAAATAATGTGGACACAAACGACCTATTTGCACCTGAATCAAATAAAACAGAGGCAGGCTTTGAGTTAACAAGGAAAGTACCACATACCACTTCATCGTTGTTCCTTGCGTCATCAACCGTCATTTGAAGAGCTCTCACTTTTGTTGCTGTCGTGGCGGTCTTCTTTCCAACATTCTCCATCTGTGGACAATCGGCAATGAGATGACCCGTTTCTTGGCACTTGTAACAACGAGTCTTGTCCCTACATTCAGTGGCAAGATGTCCCGACTTCCCACACTTATGGCACCTTCTTGTCCGAAGCGAAATCATCGTCAAGCTTCTTAGACTCCTTGATAGCTTCAGTCAGAGTCTTGTGCTGCCTGCAGATACCTCGATAACTCGGAGGCAAACCATCAACATAGCAAGCAACCTGATCTACATCAGTACGGAATAAATGACCCACGAACTTCATCTTCTCCATGAAGGAGCGAGCATACTCGTTGACCTTTCCGACTTCAGCCGTCAAGGCACGAAACTCCTTTTCCATCTTACGCTGCTCATGAACTCCAATATATTCCTCAATGAATTTCTGCTTAAAGTTAGCCCACGAGATAGCTGATACCATAGCTGGAGTCATCGAAATAGTAATGCTCTTCCACCAATCCCGAGCACCTTCTTTCAACATTCGACTAGCGCACAACACCTTCTTATCCTCGGGACAGTCACAGGCTTCAAAGACCATCTCCGTATCATCGAGCCATTCCATGCAACCCACTGCATTAAGGGTTCCATCAAACTTCTGACCTCCACACTTCTGGAAACTTTCAAACTTAAACCGAGGGGCTTGAACGACATTAGGAGGAACCACAACAGCATTTGCAGGGGGAATAACAACATCATAGACCGGTGGCTCAGAGTGGTGAGAAGGCACTGAATAGTTGCCATCAGTTCCTTCAGCATTTTCAGCATGAGCGTTGTTCAATTGCTCCTGTGTTTGGGCCAATTGGGTCTGGAGAGTCCGTACGAGATTGTACAACTCAGCCGTGTTAGGGATTTGTTCCACCACTTCCTCGTTAACCCTAGGTGGAGGCATAGGACCCAATGAGCCTTGCTGATTGACCTGGCGGGGATTTCCTCGATTTCTATTTGCATTGGCTGCAACAGCAGCAGCAGCATTGGCAGCATTTGCAGCGCCTGCACCTGGATGGACAGGTGGGGTAATGCTAGCAGTAGCTCCATCACGTCGGAAGTTGCGGTTGCGAGTGTTAACCATTTTTCCTTTAATAAAAAGGTAGAGTCGATAAGCGCAAATTAAAGCAAAATGCTTGATAAGATAAGGCTAAAACATATCATCGTAACGTAAACATCTCATAAGCCCTATCACACTCGCACTCGTCCCAACCCATCCTATATCATCTTTCATTAAAACTAAGGCATCCTACAAATACCTAGCATGTATATCTTAAGTTTAAGTCCAAATCCTATGGTTAATAGGCCTTGGTTCACTTAAACCACTGCTTTGATACCAACTTGTAACACCCGTCGTTTAAAAATATGGGTTTTCAAAACTTTTCACCTAACGGTGTTAAATTGCGGAAGTAAAGACTGTAAAAGTCAAAACCGATAAAAACATTTCGGTTTCTGCATTCATTTGGTGTTACATGCCATATCAAACAATAGTTCAAATGAAAACCCAACGGTTGCCCAACATAAAACAACCGTTCACATGTCACAACATAAATTCGACATTAAGTACGAAATGTAAATAAATGTCTAAGCAAAGAATCGTCTATGGATAACTAAGGCTCCTTCAATGAATCTACCCAAGCTCACACATCCTTCGTCTAATTCCATCAAGCTAAACCTGAGGGAACAACCACATTAAAGAAGCAAGTGTTAGCTATAAGAATAGCTAAGTAAGATAACACTTAATTAAAAGCATTTGTCCAATTAAAACAATCTTCATTATTAGACAAGTTTTATTAGGCACAACACACATCACACGTTCACACACATACTACATTTCGACTTCATATTAATTAGGATAATCATCCTAAATGTGCCTATCCTGCATTAGTTCACACATTGTCACACGTATCTTTGTTAACTGCATATAAGTGTGCCCTGCATCACACCCGACTAGATGATCAGTCAAAAGACTACTCATCTTACGTCGTTAAGGAGTGGCAAGCCAATCCAAGAGTAATCCGTATGTGGAGGTTGGTCAAACCTCTCGTATTACTCGCCCTGCGTTATAAAGACCATGTTGCGAGGAGCCACCCAAGCAACAACTGCATTAACGCACTCATCCGGCTAAGAAAAGTACGGGTTAAGCTTAACACTTTCCCTGCATTAGTTTTATGAGCTCAATTTCTCACATATAGTTTGGGTCCCTGCATTCCCAAACATTCACACACATATAGTCTAGGTAACACACATTCCTAGACATTCACACACTTTAACTTCATTATGTTTGGATCCTTAAACGTGCAAGTGACATAGTAACCTAGCAAGTCTAGTGAACTAGGCGTACAAGTCAAGCATGCATATCACACATCAACTTCATTTCTATATATCATGCATATCAAGATACTTCATTAAACTACATCAACTGCATAGCTACATACTACATTAAGCAATACTACATTACACTACAATAGGGACTGCATCTCAGGTCTCATGGTCAACTGCATAACCCATAATACCTCCCAAGTAACCCATATGCCCACATGCAATATGAAGATACCGAATGGAAGTTTCTACGATTTGAAACCAGCTTTTAGTTGATCCCCCAGCGTGTCAAAGTAGTGTATCTTACCTGGTAGTAGTGTACGCGCACAAACAAATAGCTAATAGTGCTTAACAGCAATCCCCGACACCTATCGTACATTAACATATGAAATATAAGTCATTTGGGACTCAAACGAACTTAACAAACCTCACGAACTTAGTCTGGAAAATCCTTCTTACGAACTTAGCTACAGTTCTTACGAAGATAGTTTGTTCTTACGAAGATAGTTTGTTCTTACGAAGATAAAGGTTATCTTCGTTCTTACGAAGATAAAGGTTATCTTCGTTCGAAGTGCAGAATCGAGTTTTTCGACCTTTTTCCAGAAAATGACCCCAAAACTCTTTAAGTACCGATCGAATTGACACAAAAACATTAATCTTTGATCATCAAAACATCTCTTATCAATCCAAATCGTTAAAACATCGTTTACAATCGTTTTAGGCCAAATACTTGATTAAAACACATAAATTAACCAAGAACACAATGAAACCCTAATTCTTTTACAAACCCCTTTTCAATCAGATTTGATTCAACACACACGACTCATGATCTGAAAATACAATCAATGAATTGATTATTACCTGCAAATGACAATTAGAATGCAAATACTCTTGACAATGACCACCAATTCACACACAAAACGACTTTTCGGCTTGAGATTTGATGAGAGAAGACTATGGAATGACTTAGGATCAGTTAGGGCTTGTTTAGAAGAAGTGAGATCTGCAAATAACCTCCTAATGACAGCCTCTAAGCTACTAATCCCGTTTTTGACTTTCCACACATGTCAAAACCAGTCCCTAGGCTTCCTAATCCTTCATTTTTGGTCACAAACTTCTTTATTGACCATATACAACATTAACCCTTCATTAAATGTCACTACATAGACATAATTCTTCATATTTCACACATTTATACTACATTAACATTTAGGTTTTCAAACCTCACACATTAACTACGTTTATGCATATATTCACACTAGACTTAACGACACACATGAGGTTGACTTAACAGCGTTAGTCAAATCTTAAAGAAAAGTTTGGGATGTTACATCTATGGTTCTGTTGATTCTTATGATACAGCCAAGGAGATATGGGATGAGGTGGCTAGACAGATGGAAGGAGCTGACGTGACTTCGACGATAAGATTGACCAATATTTTGACTGAGTTTGACAACTTCGCCAAAATGCCAAGTGAATCTCTTGAGGCTGTCTACTACAGATTCTGCAATGTCATAAATGAACTGAGGAAGAACAATGTCAAGAAAACCGAAATTGAGTTAAACATCAAATTCATCAAAGCTCTTGGTCCAGAATGGGAAGATTTTGGAACCCAGATCAAGCAACATCAAAATCTGACCAAGTTCACCATTCATACTCTTTATGAATCCTTCAAACTCATTGAAAACCAAGTCCTAAACAAAGCTTCATCAAGCAAAATGCCAGAAGTTGTATCTACTGATCCTTTGGCATTGATTGTTGAGAAAAAGATTTCTGAGGCTCTTAAGAGGCAAATGGTAGTTGTTTCTTCATCTGATGAGGAGGGAGATGATCTGATGGCTACAAGAGATGGTGTTTCAGATGAACTATATCAAGCTCTTGCCGCGGTAACAAAGCATTTCAAAAGAAAATTTTACAAAGCGAGGCTAACAAACAACAATCTCCGCACTTCTTCTACAAGTGCATTTCCCAAGAAGGAACACTATCATCCTAAGAGTAATGAGCAAGGAGAAGCTAATGGATTCAAACATGGTGAAAAGAAGGAAGCTTATGAGAAACAAGTTGTTGAGAAGGGTAAGGCATCTGACAAAAAGTGCTACAATTGTGGAATTCCTGGACACTTTGCCGTTGATTGCAGACAACCTCGAAAGCGGAATTATGAGTATTACAAGCAGAAGATGCTGTTAGCCAAACAAGTTGAAGCAGGACATGCATTGCTCACTGAAGATGATAAATGGCTATTACTCACAGATGATGAAGATCAAGATCTCTCCGCTAATGTTTGCTTTATGGCAAGGTTGGCCAAGGACAAAGTCCTTGAAGCAGAAAGCACTGATGATGAATACCCAGATGATGAGGTAACTCTTGACTCTACTTTTTCTTTGATTAAGGATAAAGAGTCATGTAGATTAGCTTTATCAAATTTGACAACTCATATCAATTCTTTAGCCAACAAAAACAAAAAGTTGAAAAATAGTATTTCATTTTCCAAAAGTGAATTTTCAAAACTTCTTGAAGAACACTCAAAATTACTTTTTGAACATGATACTATTAAACAAGATTTTCAAGCATACAAAGACAAGATGTTGGTTAAAGAATGTGAGTTGAATGTCTCTCCTGATTCTAAGTTATTACAAAAATGTCAAAATCTTGAAAAGACCATTCATGATCTTGAAAAGGCAACTCAAGATCTTGAAATTCAAAAGACCAATGAATGGCTTCGGGCAAATGCAAGACAAATGGATGTTGATATTCTTAATAAGAAGCTCCAAGAAGCTAAACCAAACAATGTTGAATTCGAAAGGAAGATTTCTGATTTAAATCATAATTGTTTTCTAAAAGGCATTGAGATTGAGAATCTTGAAAAACAAATTGAGGAATTTAAAAAGAATATACTTTTCTATCAAGAAAAGTTATATAAAGTTGAACAAAATCCTCTCTTGAATTTCACTGCCTATTTCAACAAGTCAAAAATTGACAAAACAGATCTTCTTCTCGGGTTGGGATTTGAGAATATCACACCATTACAAAAAGCCAAAGAGGAAATTGAACCCCTGTATGATGAAAAATTTCTACGACTTGGTATGATACAACAATTTATTCGTCCATTGGATGACGAATTTGAGACTGATGAAGTTGAGAGAATACCAAATCAAGAATTTTTGGTTAATTATGATGCAATAAATGATTCATACAAAACTAGAGAATCTTCAATTTTCAAATTGGAAGAAATTGAATCAAATTTTCAAAACCAAGAATCTGTCGGTACTCCACCTAAACCAACTAAAATGTATTTTCCAACCACATTTTTGGAAAAGCAAATAGAAGGTTTACAACAAAAGGTGAAATCTCAACAAAAAGTCATTAATCATCTCAAGTCTCAAAGTCTGAATCTAAAGGATAAATGTATTGTTGTTGATACTAAGAAAGTTTGTGCGAATGTTTCTACTCAAACTGACCAAAGTGCCTTAGTAGACAATTCTACCCAAACTACTTGTGATTCATCTACCAATACCTCTACTCAGACCTTGACTGATTGTCTTGAATGTACTTGTCAAAATACTGCTACACTTATAGCTGATGATTATGTGCAATCTGATTTCTCTGATGAAGAACTTGCACATAGTTTAGTTTTGATATGGTACTTCTATAGGTTTTTCACATGCAACACTGTTGATGAGTTAGTAGTTCACCCTAAGCCTAGTGCTAGTATAGGTGTTGTAACGTCTACTCAATTTTCTTATGAGACCAAAGATGTGTCAGTTCAAGTTGACCTAATTTCCGAGACTACCCATGATGTGAAGTTGGACACCAAGATTCCTGATTTTTCAAAACTTTCAAATGAATTTGAAACTAAACAATCTCCATTGAAATTTTATTTTGATAAAGATTTCACAAAGGATGATTTTGATAAATTCATGGAGGGAGAATATGTTTTTAATTCAGAAACTGAGAAAAAGATTGAATCTACCAAAATCAAAGTTGAAACAAAAGTGGAATCTCAAAAACCATTGTCCAAAGCTCCAACTTCATATTACTCAATGAAACGAGTTAAGACCAAACTCGTCAAGACTGAACCAAAGACCATTAAGTTAGAAACATTTGTTGCTACCCCAGTGAAACATGTCAAAGAGGAACAAGCTGAGACCCCACACAAGAAAAAGTACACCAAAGTGAAACTTCCGAAAGACTATTCAAATGCTTCTAAATCTAGCTCTCAATCTAGCTTTATACCTAAGGTGTCTAAGTCTAGCTCAGTTTCGCTAACTAAGGATGCATCAAATGGTACAACTAGATATAGGGATAGATATGGATGGTTTTCTCATGATAAACCAAAGAAGCAAGAAGTTTCCTCACCTCCAAAAGATTCCAAAAAGATGAAAGTGTTTAAAACTCCTAGTTCTAATTTTCAAAGTTTCAATTCAACAGGTGGAAAGAGCTTAACTAGTGGTGCTAAATGGGTTGCTAATACTTTAGTACCTAAGATCACTAGTAATCAAAAGGATGTTGAGAAAAAGAAGAAAAGAAGGAGGAGAAAGGCTGTTAATAGGAAGAAAGGTGTTCCTGTTAAACAAAACAATTCATCTTTGTTAAAAAATGTTGAATGTGCCAAGGCAAGGTCTTGTGAGCTTGTAAACAATCTTAATTCTCGTATGGTTGATGTGAATGCTTGTAGACATGTTACTTTCAATTCTTATGTGAATGTTCGTACTTTCTATTCAAATGTGTTTGTTGATAATGTGCTTGTTAATGCTTATGTTGATTCAAAAACATGTTTGAATGCGCATCCTAAGTTATATACCCTGCCGGTTTTATCTAACCATAAAGGACCCGTCTTCAAGTGGGTACCTAAAAACGGTTAAATTTCTTTGATTGCAGCAAATAACCATCTGTGTTTGGATACTCGATTCCGGGTGTTCGAAGCACATGACTGGAAATAAATCTTTGCTGAAGAATTTTGTTGAACGATTCATGGGAACAGTTCGCTTTGGAAACAACAATTTCGCTCCTATCTTAGGTTATGGAGACATTGAACGAAATAGGATTATCATCAAGAAAGTTCATTATGTTGAAGGATTAAGTCACAACTTGTTCAGTGTTGGACAATTCTGTGATAACAATCTTCAAGTTCTTTTTCGAAAATCTCTTTGCAAAGTCCAAACCTTAGATGGAGTTGATATTCTTTGTGGTGATCGTGACGATAACCTTTTTACCATCAATCTCGATGATAACCAACCAACCGATAATATTTTTCTCATTTCAAAGGCTACTTCAAAGAATTCTTGGTTATGGCATAGAAGGCTTTCTCATCTGAATTTCCAAACTATCAATACTTTGGTCAATAAGCATCTTGTTGAAGGCTTACCTGACTATAAGTATGAAAGTGAGCATGTTTGTCCTTCTTGTGCTGTTGGGAAGATTAAAAGAGTTTCTCATAAACCGAAGAAATCTCCAAATTCTTTAGCACCTCTTCATTTGCTTCACATGGATCTTTGTGGGCCGATGAAAGTACAAAGCCGAAATGGGAAGAAATACATTTTGGTTATTGTTGATGATTATTCAAGATATACTTGGGTCAAGTTCCTTGCATCCAAAGATGAAACAACTCAGATGTTGATAGATTTCATCACCAATACTCAAGTAAATCTTCAACTTCCAGTTCGTTACATCCGTTCGGATAACGGTACTGAATTCAAGAATGCTGTTTTTGATGAATTCTGCAAATCCAAAGGTATTACTCATCAATTCTCAGCAGTTCGCACCCCACAACAAAACGGTGTTGTTGAAAGGAGAAATCGATCGCTAGTGGAAGCAGCAAGGACAATGCTTGCTTATTCCAAATTGCCGTCCAATATGTGGGCTGAAGCTGTTGACACTGCTTGTCACACTCAGAATCGGTCCATTATCAATCAGCATTTCGAAAAGACTCCTTATGAGGTTGTTAACAAACGCAAACCCAACATCAACTACTTTCATATATTTGGGTGTGTTTGTTACACTTTGAATGATCGGGAGAATCTTGGAAAGTTCGAGAAGAAAGGTGATGAAGGATATTTTGTTGGTTATTCCAAAACATCAATTGCCTACCGAATCTATAATCGTCGAACAAACACAATTCAAGAGACGATGAATGTTTGGTTTGATGAGATGTCAGGCATGATTTTTGAGCAAGAAAGTTTGCTACCAACAAGAAATGATCCAAGTGCTTCAAATACTTCTACAAGGAACTCTACCTTAGCTTCTAAATTCAAGAAGTTTCCAACTCTAACAAGTGATGAATTAGATATTCTTTTTGAAGAATTCTATAATTCAAAACCGATTCATGATCAAGAACCTCAAGTCATCGTTGAACCAATTCAAACCAATAAACCTCTTCATAACAACGATCCAGTTCCTGACAACATTCATGAATCTTCATCAAGTTCTTCTGAGCAAGAATTCTTTTCTAATGATTCTTCTCCATCATCCTCTCCTGATAATTCTTCTCAAGTGAATGTTCAAGAACAACCTTCTCGAATTACTCAGACAACAAATCCGTTGAACACTCCAAATGTGTATGTACCACTTGACTTTGATCATCCAGCTTATGAGGAAAGAATTACACCAAGTTATGATTCCATCTCTCAACAAAACTCAAGTTTCAATGATGATGATGTTGATAGATTTCATCACCAATACTCAAGTAAATCTTCAACTTCCAGTTC
This sequence comes from Erigeron breviscapus, assembly GCA_034093135.1. NCBI lineage: Eukaryota > Viridiplantae > Streptophyta > Magnoliopsida > Asterales > Asteraceae > Erigeron > Erigeron breviscapus. Next base: position 39,436,251 of record CM067171.1, on the reverse strand, counting down.
GTTACATCCGTTCGGATAACGGTACTGAATTCAAGAATGCTGTTTTTGATGAATTCTGCAAATCCAAAGGTATTACTCATCAATTCTCAGCAGTTCGCACCCCACAACAAAACGGTGTTGTTGAAAGGAGAAATCGATCGCTAGTGGAAGCAGCAAGGACAATGCTTGCTTATTCCAAATTGCCGTCCAATATGTGGGCTGAAGCTGTTGACACTGCTTGTCACACTCAGAATCGGTCCATTATCAATCAGCATTTCGAAAAGACTCCTTATGAGGTTGTTAACAAACGCAAACCCAACATCAACTACTTTCATATATTTGGGTGTGTTTGTTACACTTTGAATGATCGGGAGAATCTTGGAAAGTTCGAGAAGAAAGGTGATGAAGGATATTTTGTTGGTTATTCCAAAACATCAATTGCCTACCGAATCTATAATCGTCGAACAAACACAATTCAAGAGACGATGAATGTTTGGTTTGATGAGATGTCAGGCATGATTTTTGAGCAAGAAAGTTTGCTACCAACAAGAAATGATCCAAGTGCTTCAAATACTTCTACAAGGAACTCTACCTTAGCTTCTAAATTCAAGAAGTTTCCAACTCTAACAAGTGATGAATTAGATATTCTTTTTGAAGAATTCTATAATTCAAAACCGATTCATGATCAAGAACCTCAAGTCATCGTTGAACCAATTCAAACCAATAAACCTCTTCATAACAACGATCCAGTTCCTGACAACATTCATGAATCTTCATCAAGTTCTTCTGAGCAAGAATTCTTTTCTAATGATTCTTCTCCATCATCCTCTCCTGATAATTCTTCTCAAGTGAATGTTCAAGAACAACCTTCTCGAATTACTCAGACAACAAATCCGTTGAACACTCCAAATGTGTATGTACCACTTGACTTTGATCATCCAGCTTATGAGGAAAGAATTACACCAAGTTATGATTCCATCTCTTAACAAAACTCAAGTTTCAATGATGATGATGCTGATCTTCAACAACAAGATCCTCTTCCTCATGCTCACAAGTGGACACGTATGCAGAAACACCATCCTATTGATCAAATAATTGGAGATCCACAAGCAGGAGTAACTACTCGTACCTCAGTAAATGAGTGTCTTGTTGCACTTTCTCTTAGCAATATCGAACCCAAAACAGTATCTGAAGCTCTTCGTGATCCAGAGTGGGTTAAGGCAATGCAAGAAGAACTCGCACAATTTGAAAGACTGAAGGTATGGAGGTTAGTTCCAAATCCTAGAAAAGAAGATCCAATCGGAACAAAATGGATATTCAAAAACAAAAAGGATGAGAATGGAGTGGTAGTAAGAAATAAAGCTCGACTTGTTGCAAAGGGTTATTGCCAACAACCTGGTGTTGATTTCGACGAAACTTTTGCTCCAGTAGCAAGAATGGAGGCCATTCGAATATTCTTAGCTTATGCCGCATTCCGAAACTTTACTGTGTTTCAAATGGATGTGAAGACTGCTTTCTTGAATGGTGACCTCAAAGAAAAAGTTTACGTTGATCAACCAGAAGGTTTTTTGATCCTCAAAGGCCAAACCATGGCTACAGGTTAGACAAGGCTCTCTACGGTCTTAAGCAAGCACCCCGAGCATGGTATGATTCTTTAACTACTTTCTTACTAAGAGGTGGTTTTACCAAAGGCACAATTGATCCTACCTTGTTCATTCGCAAACAAGGTAAACATGTTCTACTTGTTCAAATATATGTTGATGACATTATATTTGGGTCGACCAGTCAAACATTTTGCCGAAACTTTTCATCTCTAATGGTTAATCATTTTGAAATGAGCATGATTGGGGAAATGAATTACTTTTTGGGTCTTCAAATCAAACAATTACCAACTGGTATTTTTATATCACAAGGTAAATACATAAATGACATGTTGAAAAAGTTTGATATGACTACATGTTCTTCAATTTCTACCCCAATGGCTGCTCGAACAAACATTAATACTGATACAAATGGGAAACCATTTGACCAAAAGAGATATCGAAGTATGATTGGTTCGTTGTTGTACCTAACAGCATCTCACCCAGATATAATGTTTGTAACATGTATATGTGCTAGATATCAAGCTGCTCCAACTGATTTACATTATCAAGCTGTGAAACGAATCTTTTGTTATCTGAAGGGTACACCCGATTTAGGTCTCTGGTATCCAAGGGATACTGGATTCAATCTAACTGCTTATTCAGATGCAGATCATGCTGGTTGTAAACTTGATCGCAAGAGCACTTCCGGTACTTTACAATTTTTAGGAGATAAAATTGTGAGTTGGTCTTCCAAGAAACAGAACTGTGTTTCACTATCAACGGCTGAAGCTGAATATGTGGCTGCGGCTAGTTGTTGTGCTCAAGTTTTATGGATGAAGACACAACTAACTGATTATGGTCTGAAATATGATCATATTCCTATCTATTGTGATTCTCAGAGTGCCATTGCCATTGCAGTCAACTCAGTAAACCACTCTCGATCAAAGCATATTGATGTTAGATATCATTTTCTCAAAGATCATATTGAGAAAGGTGACATCGAACTCTACTTTGTGGGTACTGAATTTCAACTTGCAGATTTGTTCACAAAACCATTGGATGAAAAGAGGTTTAACTTTCTTATCTCCAAGCTTGGTATGTTAAATCTTAAACCTTAACTATTTTTCATTTGAAGGAATTCTTGACACATTCCAGAAAAACAAAATACAAAATTTGAAAAGAGAAAATCAAATACAAAAAGATATTTATTTCAAAGTGGCTTGCATATACTATGTATGCAACCCGTTCTTCAATGATTTATTTATATTAGGGTGTGTATACATTCTAAGATATTGTTATTATACATATAGATTGATATAAGATTACAAGGAATCGAACGCCTTTGTGTACTTCCAAGTGTTCTTATATGAATATGTATGTGTAATAGCAATCAAGTTTCAATGATGATGATGTTGATCTTCAACAACAAGATCCTCTTCCTCATGCTCACAAGTGGACACGTATGCAGAAACACCATCCTATTGATCAAATAATTGGAGATCCACAAGCAGGAGTAACTACTCGTACCTCAGTAAATGAGTGTCTTGTTGCACTTTCTCTTAGCAATATCGAACCCAAAACAGTATCTGAAGCTCTTCGTGATCCAGAGTGGGTTAAGGCAATGCAAGAAGAACTCGCACAATTTGAAAGACTGAAGGTATTTTGAGTGATGTTGTTTTCGTGCAACTAGGATGGAAGGAGTAAAGTCGAAAAGTGAGAGGTTACGGTGAAATGATGATGTGAGAAAGGGCTAAAAGAAATAAAAGCCCTCCCCAAATTCTCAAAAAGCCGGGTAAAACACGTTTCTATCGGATGTCATTTGTTGATATCTCGATATTGAAGAAGTCTTCATGGACCCAGTGAAGCAATGCACATCATTCCTAACCACTCAAGTATTTCTTAACAAATGCTTGTTTCATTTCTCACGGAGATTTTCACATTTCTATTGACTCTTCATTTGGAAGATGTTGATATTGAAAAAGGGCGACATTCTGCTCCAGTCCCCGACTTCATTTGATCACAATGTGTCTAGAGCTATTTTGATTGGTCATTAATTTGATTATCATTCATTCTTCTTAGAACACATTCGAGTCATATCTTTGTGATATAGCCGGAACATTCGTAGTGATATCTTAATTGATATTCCACGATGATCGAATGGAAATCCTACCAATGCTACAGGTTAGACAAGGCTCTCTACGGTCTTAAGCAAGCACCCCGAGCATGGTATGATTCTTTAACTACTTTCTTACTAAGAGGTGGTTTTACCAAAGGCACAATTGATCCTACCTTGTTCATTCGCAAACAAGGTAAACATGTTCTACTTGTTCAAATATATGTTGATGACATTATATTTGGGTCGACCAGTCAAACATTTTGCCGAAACTTTTCATCTCTAATGGTTAATCATTTTGAAATGAGCATGATTGGGGAAATGAATTACTTTTTGGGTCTTCAAATCAAACAATTACCAACTGGTATTTTTATATCACAAGGTAAATACATAAATGACATGTTGAAAAAGTTTGATATGACTACATGTTCTTCAATTTCTACCCCAATGGCTGCTCGAACAAACATTAATACTGATACAAATGGGAAACCATTTGACCAAAAGAGATATCGAAGTATGATTGGTTCGTTGTTGTACCTAACAGCATCTCACCCAGATATAATGTTTGTAACATGTATATGTGCTAGATATCAAGCTGCTCCAACTGATTTACATTATCAAGCTGTGAAACGAATCTTTTGTTATCTGAAGGGTACACCCGATTTAGGTCTCTGGTATCCAAGGGATACTGGATTCAATCTAACTGCTTATTCAGATGCAGATCATGCTGGTTGTAAACTTGATCGCAAGAGCACTTCCGGTACTTTACAATTTTTAGGAGATAAAATTGTGAGTTGGTCTTCCAAGAAACAGAACTGTGTTTCACTATCAACGGCTGAAGCTGAATATGTGGCTGCGGCTAGTTGTTGTGCTCAAGTTTTATGGATGAAGACACAACTAACTGATTATGGTCTGAAATATGATCATATTCCTATCTATTGTGATTCTCAGAGTGCCATTGCCATTGCAGTCAACTCAGTAAACCACTCTCGATCAAAGCATATTGATGTTAGATATCATTTTCTCAAAGATCATATTGAGAAAGGTGACATCGAACTCTACTTTGTGGGTACTGAATTTCAACTTGCAGATTTGTTCACAAAACCATTGGATGAAAAGAGGTTTAACTTTCTTATCTCCAAGCTTGGTATGTTAAATCTTAAACCTTAACTATTTTTCATTTGAAGGAATTCTTGACACATTCCAGAAAAACAAAATACAAAATTTGAAAAGAGAAAATCAAATACAAAAAGATATTTATTTCAAAGTGGCTTGCATATACTATGTATGCAACCCGTTCTTCAATGATTTATTTATATTAGGGTGTGTATACATTCTAAGATATTGTTATTATACATATAGATTGATATAAGATTACAAGGAATCGAACGCCTTTGTGTACTTCTTTGCTGTCTCATCTTGAACGATTGATTGGATTTTCATTTTGCTTAAATGTTTTAATTGCCTCCAACTTGTTGATGTAAGATGCGACGGATTGAACGCCTTTGTGTACTCCCTAGCTGTCTTACTATGAACATTGTTGTTGAAGCAAAACTTTGTGTTTTTCAAATGACTTTTGATCTCACAAAAACAATTTTTGCTCCACCTTTCTATGAAAAACATTTTGATCTATTCTTGCATAGATTAAGGAGGAGTTTGTGATTTCAAAAACTTTCAAAACTTCAAATGTGTTTCAAATTTTTTTCCATTTCACACATTTGATGTTTTTCCAATTATTTTCAATTGATAGAAGTTCGGTGATTAGTGTGCACATGAGAGATAAGTTTTTCTCAAAATTCACTCCATGAATTTCATCATCGCCGATGAGTTCTAACCCCGGAGTATTCACTTCTTTCATTAGATAGTGAGGGTATTTTGAGTGATGTTGTTTTCGTGCAACTAGGATGGAAGGAGTAAAGTCGAAAAGTGAGAGGTTACGGTGAAATGATGATGTGAGAAAGGGCTAAAAGAAATAAAAGCCCTCCCCAAATTCTCAAAAAGCCGGGTAAAACACGTTTCTATCGGATGTCATTTGTTGATATCTCGATATTGAAGAAGTCTTCATGGACCCAGTGAAGCAATGCACATCATTCCTAACCACTCAAGTATTTCTTAACAAATGCTTGTTTCATTTCTCACGGAGATTTTCACATTTCTATTGACTCTTCATTTGGAAGATGTTGATATTGAAAAAGGGCGACATTCTGCTCCAGTCCCCGACTTCATTTGATCACAATGTGTCTAGAGCTATTTTGATTGGTCATTAATTTGATTATCATTCATTCTTCTTAGAACACATTCGAGTCATATCTTTGTGATATAGCCGGAACATTCGTAGTGATATCTTAATTGATATTCCACGATGATCGAATGGAAATCCTACCAATGCTAACATCTTTTCCAACGTTGAAAGTAGGTCTCGTGATTACATTTATGTGATTATTGAGTTAACGAAAAGTCTACGTGACCTCGGTTTTTCCCTAAAAGTCTTTAAGGATAATAGATTGTGGTTATCGAACGCTTCGGTTGTACTACCCATGATTTATATTCTTTGAAGCAATCTCGTGGTTGAAAAGCCGCAGACCGAACTATGTTAGAGACTTGTTTTGTGCATATCTCAATGATACATAGGAAATCCGGAAAATGTTATACATTTCTATCGGTCATTTCATTAATCCTTTCGATTTTTGTTTATGCTAACGGATCATTCTTATCCGGTTTCATTTCTCACGGAGATTTTCACATTTCTATTGACTCTTCATTTGGAAGATGTTGATATTGAAAAAGGGCGACATTCTGCTCCAGTCCCCGACTTCATTTGATCACAATGTGTCTAGAGCTATTTTGATTGGTCATTAATTTGATTATCATTCATTCTTCTTAGAACACATTCGAGTCATATCTTTGTGATATTACTGCTTATCTTTGTGATATAGCCGGAACATTCGTAGTGATATCTTAATTGATATTCCACGATGATCGAATGGAAATCCTACCAATGCTAACATCTTTTCCAACGTTGAAAGTAGGTCTCGTGATTACATTTATGTGATTATTGAGTTAACGAAAAGTCTACGTGACCTCGGTTTTTCCCTAAAAGTCTTTAAGGATAATAGATTGTGGTTATCGAACGCTTCGGTTGTACTACCCATGATTTATATTCTTTGAAGCAATCTCGTGGTTGAAAAGCCGCAGACCGAACTATGTTAGAGACTTGTTTTGTGCATATCTCAATGATACATAGGAAATCCGGAAAATGTTATACATTTCTATCGGTCATTTCATTAATCCTTTCGATTTTTGTTTATGCTAACGGATCATTCTTATCCGGTTTCATTTCTCACGGAGATTTTCACATTTCTATTGACTCTTCATTTGGAAGATGTTGATATTGAAAAAGGGCGACATTCTGCTCCAGTCCCCGACTTCATTTGATCACAATGTGTCTAGAGCTATTTTGATTGGTCATTAATTTGATTATCATTCATTCTTCTTAGAACACATTCGAGTCATATCTTTGTGATATAGCCGGAACATTCGTAGTGATATCTTAATTGATATTCCACGATGATCGAATGGAAATCCTACCAATGCTAACATCTTTTCCAACGTTGAAAGTAGGTCTCGTGATTACATTTATGTGATTATTGAGTTAACGAAAAGTCTACGTGACCTCGGTTTTTCCCTAAAAGTCTTTAAGGATAATAGATTGTGGTTATCGAACGCTTCGGTTGTACTACCCATGATTTATATTCTTTGAAGCAATCTCGTGGTTGAAAAGCCGCAGACCGAACTATGTTAGAGACTTGTTTTGTGCATATCTCAATGATACATAGGAAATCCGGAAAATGTTATACATTTCTATCGGTCATTTCATTAATCCTTTAGATTTTTGAACATGCAAACGGATCATTCTTATCCGGTTTCATTTCTCACGGAGATTTTCACATTTCTATTGACTCTTCATTTGGAAGATGTTGATATTGAAAAAGGGCGACATTCTGCTCCAGTCCCCGACTTCATTTGATCACAATGTGTCTAGAGCTATTTTGATTGGTCATTAATTTGATTATCATTCATTCTTCTTAGAACACATTCGAGTCATATCTTTGTGATATAGCCGGAACATTCGTAGTGATATCTTAATTGATATTCCACGATGATCGAATGGAAATCCTACCAATGCTAACATCTTTTCCAACGTTGAAAGTAGGTCTCGTGATTACATTTATGTGATTATTGAGTTAACGAAAAGTCTACGTGACCTCGGTTTTTCCCTAAAAGTCTTTAAGGATAATAGATTGTGGTTATCGAACGCTTCGGTTGTACTACCCATGATTTATATTCTTTGAAGCAATCTCGTGGTTGAAAAGCCGCAGACCGAACTATGTTAGAGACTTGTTTTGTGCATATCTCAATGATACATAGGAAATCCGGAAAATGTTATACATTTCTATCGGTCATTTCATTAATCCTTTCGATTTTTGTTTATGCTAACGGATCATTCTTATCCGTTTCATTTCTCACGGAGATTTTCACATTTCTATTGACTCTTCATTTGGAAGATGTTGATATTGAAAAAGGGCGACATTCTGCTCCAGTCCCCGACTTCATTTGATCACAATGTGTCTAGAGCTATTTTGATTGGTCATTAATTTGATTATCATTCATTCTTCTTAGAACACATTCGAGTCATATCTTTGTGATATTACTGCTTATCTTTGTGATATAGCCGGAACATTCGTAGTGATATCTTAATTGATATTCCACGATGATCGAATGGAAATCCTACCAATGCTAACATCTTTTCCAACGTTGAAAGTAGGTCTCGTGATTACATTTATGTGATTATTGAGTTAACGAAAAGTCTAAGTGACCTCGGTTTTTCCCTAAAAGTCTTTAAGGATAATAGATTGTGGTTATCGAACGCTTCGGTTGTACTACCCATGATTTATATTCTTTGAAGCAATCTCGTGGTTGAAAAGCCGCAGACCGAACTATGTTAGAGACTTGTTTTGTGCATATCTCAATGATACATAGGAAATCCGGAAAATGTTATACATTTCTATCGGTCATTTCATTAATCCTTTCGATTTTTGTTTATGCTCATGGATTGAGGGGGAGCATGATTACTTCATAAGAATTCCATCCAAACTTCATTCAAATACTTACTCTCCAAAATGTTCAAGTTGATGTGAAAAAGATCAGAGCTTCAAAAAGGTTGAAAGATTGGTTAGAAGATTCAAGTCAAAGAAGTAAAGCTTCAAGAGAGTCTTCATCAAACAAACTTCATTCAAGATCTTCAGTTCATACAACAACATTTTATCAAGAAACTCCAATGCATACATCAAGGGGGAGAGTACATTTTCATGAAACTTTTGTTCAAGAAGTTGAATTTCACTCAAGAATCGAAGATTGAAGAATCAAAACCAAGATTCATCTCTTCTGCATTTCAAAAGACAACTCTGATTCATGATCCAACAATTCTTGAAGATTCAACATACACACACATTCTTTATTCTCTGTTCAAAAAGAATATTGAGAATCATCACATGATTTAACTTCAAGAAGTCCAAGACCAAGACTGAATCAAGTTCTCCAAAGACAAAAGAGAAAACTTTGAAGACTTGTTTCAACACACCAATTGTCTTCACCACCGGGCTCATCAAATTCATTCCTACAAGACAAGATAACACGTACTTCATTCATTTACAATATATCACTAAGGGGGAGAATGTTAGAAATCCAAAAATAGTGATAAATTGTAAATTAGATTAGAGGACTTTCTTGTTATTAAGTCATAAATAAATGATTACTAAGGTTGAGGGGCTAATTGTGATAATTAGCATAATTGTACAGTGAGACTATAAATAACCCCTCACACCTTAGAAATCAAAACCTTTGATAACTTTTGATAACCTTTACACACTCGTTAATACCAATCAGCCAGTTTCATACTTAATTCTCTCTCAAAAACACACACTAACACCAAGAACACACACTAACCAACCGCCATTGATGAATTGGATTCAGTGATAGAAATCGTGTTTTAACATGATTTAACTTATGATTCTGATAAAGATTGATAAAGTGTATATTAGGTTGCATGTAATAAGTTTACGACATGTAAATGTAATCTATCTTATTTCAATGCAATTATATTTCATCTTTATTATTATTATCATGATTATTCATTGTATTCTGGTGTTCATTTTGTGTAATCTTAATAGATGATACAGATGATGCAGAATTATTCTTTGATGGTGATGAACTTGAGGAGGGTGAGTTTGTTCCTGAACCGGATCTAAACATATTCAAGAAACCTTATGGGTTTGATGATGTTTGGGACTCAATTCCTGAAGATCCATCTATAGAAGAAAGAAAAGTGTTAGAGTTAAAGAGAAAAGAAGTTAAGGAAAGAATGCTTCAAGCTTCAATTAGTAGCACCGCTAAAGTTTTAAACTTTGTGGTATATGCTAAGGTTGATGATGCATTGATTCCTTTCCACTGGGAAATTAACTTGACAAGACCTTTTGATCCAAATGATTATCCAGTTCCTCTCAGAGAAGATGATCCACTGCAAGAGATTGATCGACTTGTGCCTGGGCAAAGAATTAATGAATATATATTCACATGGGATACTATGAAACCCATTATGTATTGGACTCACATCTCAGATAAAGATGCTGCAAAATATAAGACGATAATCTGGAGTTGGTTCTATGATGAAGAATTGAAGCTGTTCGTTCTTAAAAGACCAGAAGGTTGTCAGTATTTAGCGTGGCGTGAGAGACACTTCAGAAGTTTGTGTGAAGAAGATTTACATGAACTCGGAAATAACTGGATTATCAATCCAAGTGGTTATGGTCTTGCTGATGTGGTTGGTAAGAATCTTCATGAAGATTTCAAGTTGAGATTGAATATGAAAGATTCAGAGAAACCAAAGTTTCATATTGAACCAAGACGGAAGAAGAAGGTGGTTAAGCCAGATAAAAGCGTTGAGTATATTCAACATGATATCAAGTGTATGATCAAAGTCCCTGCCAAGAAGTGGGCACAAGATGTCTTGGATAAGATGGATAATTGGGAGATTGATCGGAATTCTGGTGAAGCCAAGATGTATGCAGACTCGAAGAAGAAGATGTTGTTGAGAAGGATGTATGATCCAATGCAGTTGGTTAACTTCTCAAGAAATGATCAGAGAAAATTATACGATACTGAATGTTCATTTTTACCATTTTGGAAGAATGAAGAAGGTCGATATCGTAAGATTCTCCAAGTCTGCTTACACGAAAATATCCATGCAAATAGCAAACGATTGTTATTTGATGGATGATAAAGATTTTTTTTGAAGACTGAAGAAATCGAAGATGCTGCTGTCAAGGGGGAGTTTGTTGATGCATGTTGATGTGACAACAGCAACTTAGATTTGATTAGTCTTTTAGATTAAGACATTATGTTATTTTATGTCTTATTTATATATGTGTAATTGATAGATTATGGACTTCATGTTTTGGTAATGATCGATTACATGTTTTGGTGTTATATATATGTTTATATATGATGTTTGTTATGTGTGTTATACAAGTACAAACATAATATATGTTAGGTTCCTTGTACATGAAATACTTGGAAAATAACTAGGCATAGATGCTGATGGAAATTAGTACTAACGAAGATAATCTTCGTTAGGAACAAACGAAGATAATCTTCGTTATATGGGCTGGGCTGCTAAGTTCGTAAGAACAAAGCCCAGCAGGCCCAATATCGATCAGAAACATATATATATGAATGGAAACCCTAAATTGAGGAAATCCGTTCAACTCACACACATCTCCAGCGACTAAGTTCGTTTCTAACATTTAGAAAACGAAGATAGGTTACATACGGCTGATTATATACTTATAATTAGCAATATATTCGATAACTAATCAAACTAGTTATCTCGTGAGGATTCCGCACTCACGACATAACAATAGACGATCTCGAGAGCGATCTGTAGCTATCGAGGGACTCACACACATAACAATAGACGATCTCGAGAGCGATCTGTAGCTATCGAGGGACTCACATCAACTGGAAGGATTCTTCAACTGGTCAGTTCTCAACTGGAGGAAGTCTTCAGTTGCGTTGACTGTACGGTGCAACTGGACTTCAATATATTTCTGGACAAATCTTCTGGGTCACCAGTTTCACTGGTCTCCAGATGCAACTGGTGACTGGCAAGTGTAAACTGGTGACTGGCCAGTTTCCAGGTGAAACTGGTCCTAACAAATTCCCCCTATTTGTCTAGAAATATAGGCAAGTCTTTTTCAGTTTTTTTTTGTATCTATACAAGTGTGAACTGTAGAGACTTGTTCGATTTTTTTTTTTTTTTTTTTTTTTTTTTTTTTTTTTTTTTTTTTTTTTTTTTTTTTTTTTTTTTTTTTCTTTTTTTTTTTTTTTTTTTTTTTTTTTTTTTTTTTTTTTTTTTTTTTTTTTTTTTTTTTTTTTTTTTTTTTTTTTTTTTTTTTTTTTTTTTTTTTTTTTTTTTTTTTTTTTTTTTTTTTTTTTTTTTTTTTTTTTTTTTTTTTTTTTTTTTTTTTTTTTTTTTTTTTTTTTTTTTTTTTTTTTTTTTTTTTTTTTTTTTTTTTTTTTTTTTTTTTTTTTTTTTTTTTTTTTTTTTTTTTTTTTTTTTTTTTTTTTTTTTTTTTTTTTTTTTTTTTTTTTTTTTTTTTTTTTTTTTTTTTTTTTTTTTTTTTTTTTTTTTTTTTTTTTTTTTTTTTTTTTTTTTTTTTTTTTTTTTTTTTTTTTTTTTTTTTTTTTTTTTTTTTTTTTTTTTTTTTTTTTTTTTTTTTTTTTTTTTTTTTTTTTTTTTTTTTTTTTTTTTTTTTTTTTTTTTTTTTTTTTTTTTTTTTTTTTTTTTTTTTTTTTTTTTTTTTTTTTTTTTTTTTTTTTTTTTTTTTTTTTTTTTTTTTTTTTTTTTTTTTTTTTTTTTTTTTTTTTTTTTTTTTTTTTTTTTTTTTTTTTTTTTTTTTTTTTTTTTTTTTTTTTTTTTTTTTTTTTTTTTTTTCATTTTCTATCTTCCACTTGTTGTCTTCGACTTCAACTGGAAGGATTCTTCAACTGGTCAGTTCTCAACTGGAGGAAGTCTTCAGTTGCGTTGACTGTACGGTGCAACTGGACTTCAATATATTTCTGGACAAATCTTCTGGGTCACCAGTTTCACTGGTCTCCAGATGCAACTGGTGACTGGCAAGTGTAAACTGGTGACTGGCCAGTTTCCAGGTGAAACTGGTCCTAACAAATTCCCCCTATTTGTCTAGAAATATAGGCAAGTCTTTTTCAGTTTTTTTGTATCTATACAAGTGTGAACTGTAGAGACTTGTTCGATTTAAATCTATCTAAGTTTCCAAGACATTTTTATAGATCAATAAATGCCTTAGATTTTTCTTTTAGGTTTGTTAGATTTTAATCTATTATCTACCTTGTGGTTACAAACTGGTAACTTCATTTATACAAGGAAATGAAATTTATACAAGTTACAGAATGTAAAACAAAATAAAAGTAGATAACTGAAGAAAGAACTTAATGAGATGGCCCTTCGCCAGTTCTTCTTCTCTTGGACACTGAAGAGATAGGTTGTGAGTCTTCAGGGTCAATATTCAACTTTTGCTCAAGATTTTCTTTGTGTTGAATCTTGCCCCTTAGGAAGTTCACCCATGCTTTCTCAAACCTATTCTTTTGTGCCTTCGCATCCAACACATTCACCATTTCGACCCATTCACTGAACCCATATTGCATTGCACCAGGATTGTCAGTTTTCACCAGTGGCCCTCTGGTATAACTAACTTCAACATGAAAGACTTTGGTACCTGGCTTGATTGTTACATTGACACCATTAATAGTACCACTATGTCTTCTGGTTGACATGATCTGGGAGTAATAGCTTCTTGCTTCAGATTCATTGGTTATTTTTATACTCCCAGCACCAGCAGCCAGTACAGCGGACTTGATGTCTTCATTAGATACCTCGCCAGTTGGTTCAACAAATGTGCTAGGGTCAGCATCTCTTGTCAGTGGTCTTCTTGGTTGTGGAATCCTTCTTGGTGGATTCAAAACTTTCTTCACAACCTTCTTGACATTTGCAATTCTTTTAAGAATCCCACTGGCCCTATTCTCCTTAGCCTTCTCCACTGAAATGTTCAAACTCTTGGCATCAAATTCAGCTTCATCCTCAGGATAGTGTGTGTCCAGTTCAACATCCAGCATTTCTTTCAACTGGTCAACTATCCTAGGATCATTCTTAACTTTAACATACTCCTCCTTAGTGATTCCCAAAAGATTGGCATCACTCATATCAAGCAACTGGATCTGTGCAAGATGTGCCCTGGCTTCGATTTGGTTTCTTTGTTTCATCTTCTTTCTTTCTTTAATATCATTTCCAAGTCTAGCCAGTCTTCTGCTATCACTATCTGAAACTGGAGGAAGTATATCAGTATTGCCAGTTTCAAGCATTGGAATATCAGTGGCCGGCTGGGCAGATGCATCAACTGCTAAACCTTTGCCCTTATCCAACACATTCCCCCCCAAACCCATATCACCAACTTGCTCACCAGCTTCAGTACTAGTAGCCATAATCAATTCTCTTCCAGATGAGGTTCTTCCAGGTGCAACTGGTGCAAGGACTGAACTTCTTTCTCCCTTGGCAGCCTCTAGACCTGCCCGAATACCTTCCCATTCAGAGGGGTGAGATGGCAACCGGTCAAGAGGCTGCCATGATTGAAAGTCCTTGCACTCCTTGAAAATCCCACACATCATCCTGAAGGACCTCCACAAATGGTTGGTCTCCTTTGACTGGGTCAAAACATTTGCACTAACTTGTTCTTGACCAGTTTTTAATTCATTTAAGAGCTTAGAATCTTAATCAAGACCAGCAACCACCTTATCATTTACTTCCTCATCCTTCTTCTTCAGATTTTCCACTTCAGTTGTGAGTTTATCTAAAGATTGAGCATGTAGAGATACCTGGGTGTTCAAATTCTCAATGCTGCCTCTCAACTGGTTGATCTCACTAGTAAGTGGGGCCAGATCAACCTGAGGAGTGGCCAACTTGGTGATCTCAGACATCACCCTTTCAATCAATTGTGCTTCTCTAGCACCCAGCGTATCCTCTATCTTCTGACCAACTAAAGTCATCAACTGCTGTCCAAGTTCAGTTACATCTAGGCCAGGTTTTTCAATCAGTTCCTTTACCTGCCTTTCAATCTCTTTCAAATCAACCTCTGATGTTCTAACAGTGTTTCCGAGCAGGTTGGAGATTGAAGTTGTAACCTTGGACTGAGTGAGGTCAAAGGCTTCTTTTAACGTACCAGCCAGATTATTGCAGCCAGTGACCAACTCATTCAGCTTGTTGAACACCAAGTCAACCACCTTAATGTTTGTTAAGGAATCCTTGTGGTATTTGGAGAAAGACTTGGTATTTTTGTCAAGTGTCTTCTGAATCTCCTCCACCCTGGTTAGAAGGTTTTGGAGATCGGTTTGAATTGAGACAACTTGACTGT
This sequence comes from Erigeron breviscapus, assembly GCA_034093135.1. Taxonomy (NCBI): domain Eukaryota; kingdom Viridiplantae; phylum Streptophyta; class Magnoliopsida; order Asterales; family Asteraceae; genus Erigeron; species Erigeron breviscapus. The sequence continues at coordinate 39,421,033 of CM067171.1, read as the reverse complement.
CCAGTGACGAAGGAGAAGGTGTCACTGGACCAGCAGCAGTTACTACTGGAGCAACTGGAGGAGGCAAACTAAGAGAAGTCTCCCCAGTTGTCATGCCAGCAGTTGAAGATATAATAGGAGTGGTGGATGAAGAAAGGACTGGAAAATCAATGTGTTGTTCATGCTGAGAATGCTCAGGTGTGAACAACGGCGTCGGTGGGGGTGGCATTTCTCAAGCAAATGAGAATTGCCCTGTTGGTGAAGGAGCGGTATAAGTTTGGAAAGATATATCAGTAGGCACATTTTCTTGGGAGGGTGAAAGTGAAATTGAAGCGTCTGGAAGTGAAACTGGAGATGAAGGATTTTGATCTGGTACAGCATAATCAAAAATCTCCAAGTCTGTTTCAGTACCTTCAGAATCCAAAGATTCTATAAGGATTTCCTCGTCATTAACATTCATGTCCAGATCCATGAATGTAACTGAGGGCTGACCAGTTTCCTGGACAGTCTCCAGATGACCTTCCCCAGTTTCCTGGATGGGTACATCTGTTGGAGGATCAGATACCGAAGTATCTTCACCAGGGATAGATGTGATTGGAGTTGCTTCAGTTATGATTGCTCTATCCTCAATCATAACATTAGACGAACTGGAGGGTCCCTCATTATTTTGAGGCCCGCCCAGTTGCCTTTCTGACTCACCTTCAATAGGTGCATCAGTTGAAGTGAATGCCAGTTGCATTCGTTCTGGAATTTCGACCTCTCCAGCTTCAGATACCAGAGAGTCTAAATTCCTCAACATATCTGGCCTTGTGTACGGTGAATCTGTACTTTTATAAGCTTCATTGCCCAGAATTTGTTGAAAATAGAGAGAGAGAAACCTTGAAAAGGGGATACAAACACCCCTGGTGCCCTTCAGCTTTTGCACTAGGCTTCTATACAAAATATCTGCAAAGTCTACTCTCAATCCATTCCACAAGCAGTAAGCCATCTCTTCTTGTGAGGAGTTAATCTGGTCAAGTCCACCAGAACTCCTACCCATACTCTCCACCAGGTGGATGAAAAAATACCTCCATGAAGGTGTAAGACCCTTCATGGTCATCGTACCCTTCGTTTTCAACACCCCATTGTCCAAGCACTCCTTGTGTCCCATTTCAAGGAGGACTTGATGTAACATCCCAAACTTTTCTTTAAGATTTGACTAACGCCGTTAAGTCAACTTTGTGTGTGTCGAAAAGTCTAGTGTGAATATATGCATATACGTAGTTAAAGTGTGTTATGTGTGAGGCTTGGAAGCCTAAATATTAATGTGGTATAAATGTGTGAAATATGAAGGTTTACGTCTATGTAGTGACATCTAATGAAGGACTAATGTTGTATATGGTCAATAATGCAGTTTGTGACCAATAATGAAGGGTTTAGAAGTCCAGGGACTGATTTTGACATAGGAGGAAATTGAAAACGGGTTTAGGTTAGAATTACCCTAATCTAGTGTTAATTGGCAGCCATTAGCAATTAACAAAACAATTAACCCTTTCTTGAATCCTAAAGCAGCTAATTGAGTTTTGATCAAACGTTCTGGGTGTTGTAATTGATCGATCATCTAAACAAGCAGGTAATTATTGAATCATTGAATGTATTTTCGAGATCTAAGGTCGAATTATATGGATTCAAATCTGATTAAAAAGGAATTAACAAGTAATTAAGGTTTATGTGGTGTTTTGGGTTAATTAACGTTCAAAATTGGTGTTAAATGAGTCTGTGATCGATCGAATTAATCAAGGGATGTTTAGTTGTGTCAAAAAACATGTTTGGAAAGAAGCCTTGATCGATCAAAATCTGGAAATTTGATGGAAGTTGGTCGTTTTAGATTTCTGGACGAAAATATGCTTAAATTCGTAAACTGATGCCAAGTTCGTTTATACAGTCTAAATTCGTTTGCCCTAACGAAGATGAAGTTCGTTGTTTAAATTCGTTGAAGTCAAATTCGTTGGCAAATTCGTAAACTGGAAAACAAAACGAAAATGAAGTTAAATTCGTTTAAATGCCTATCTTCGTAACGTGTGACTTAAGTTCGTAAGAACCAAACGAAGATAAGGTCTATCTTCGTAAGGAGGTTATTTTCGTAAAGTAGAACGAACGAAGATAAAGTTCGTACGAAGTTTAAATTCGTTAGGTGTAATTCTGGAATTTTACGTAGCCAGTCTTAAATTCGTACGAGGGTCTATTTAAGGTCCTAAATGACTTATACTTTGTATGTTAATGTACGATAGGTGTCGGGAAGTACTGATAAGCATTATTAGCTACTTGTTTGTGCGCGTACGCTACTATCAGGTAAGATACACTACTTTGTCACGCTGGGGGATCAACTAAAAGCTGGTTTCAAATCATAAATACTTCCATTCGGTACCTTACTATTGCATGTGGGCTTAAGGGTTACTTGGGAGGTATTATGGGTTATGCAGTTGACCATGAGACCTGAGATGCAGTCCCTATTGTGGTGTAATGCAGTAATGCTTAATGTAGTATGTAGCTATGCAGTTGATGTAGTTTAATGAAGTATATTGATACGCTTGATATATGTAGAAATGAAGTTGATGTGTGATATGCATGATTGACCTGTACACCTAGTTCACTAGACTTGCTAGGTTGCTATGTCACTTGCACGTTTAAGGATCCAAACGTAATGAAGTTAAAGTGTGTGAATGTCTAGGAATGTGTGTTACCTAGACTATATGTGTGTGAATGTTTGGGAATGCAGGGACCCAATCTATATGTGTGAAATTGAGCTCATAAAACAGATGCAGTGAAAAGTGTTAAGCTTAACCCGTACTAGCCTTAGCCGGGCGAGTGCGTAGATGCAGTTGTTGCTTGGGTGGCTCCTCGCAACATGGTCTTTATAACGCAGGGCGAGTAATACGAGGGGTTTGACCAACCTCCACATACGGATTACTCAAGGATTGGCTTGCCATTCCTTAACGACGTAAGATGAGTAGTCTTTGACTAACCATCCAGTCGGGTGTGATGCAGGGCACACTTATATGCAGTTAACGAAGATACGTGTGACTATGTGTGAAATTGAGCTCATAAAACAGATGCAGTGAAAAGTGTTAAGCTTAACCCGTACTAGCCTTAGCCGGGCGAGTGCGTAGATGCAGTTGTTGCTTGGGTGGCTCCTCGCAACATGGTCTTTATAACGCAGGGCGAGTAATACGAGGGGTTTGACCAACCTCCACATACGGATTACTCAAGGATTGGCTTGCCATTCCTTAACGACGTAAGATGAGTAGTCTTTGACTAACCATCCAGTCGGGTGTGATGCAGGGCACACTTATATGCAGTTAACGAAGATACGTGTGACTATGTGTGAAATTGAGCTCATAAAACAGATGCAGTGAAAAGTGTTAAGCTTAACCCGTACTAGCCTTAGCCGGGCGAGTGCGTAGATGCAGTTGTTGCTTGGGTGGCTCCTCGCAACATGGTCTTTATAACGCAGGGCGAGTAATACGAGGGGTTTGACCAACCTCCACATACGGATTACTCAAGGATTGGCTTGCCATTCCTTAACGACGTAAGATGAGTAGTCTTTGACTAACCATCCAGTCGGGTGTGATGCAGGGCACACTTATATGCAGTTAACGAAGATACGTGTGACTATGTGTGAAATTGAGCTCATAAAACAGATGCAGTGAAAAGTGTTAAGCTTAACCCGTACTAGCCTTAGCCGGGCGAGTGCGTAGATGCAGTTGTTGCTTGGGTGGCTCCTCGCAACATGGTCTTTATAACGCAGGGCGAGTAATACGAGGGGTTTGACCAACCTCCACATACGGATTACTCAAGGATTGGCTTGCCATTCCTTAACGACGTAAGATGAGTAGTCTTTGACTAACCATCCAGTCGGGTGTGATGCAGGGCACACTTATATGCAGTTAACGAAGATACGTGTGACTATGTGTGAAATTGAGCTCATAAAACAGATGCAGTGAAAAGTGTTAAGCTTAACCCGTACTAGCCTTAGCCGGGCGAGTGCGTAGATGCAGTTGTTGCTTGGGTGGCTCCTCGCAACATGGTCTTTATAACGCAGGGCGAGTAATACGAGGGGTTTGACCAACCTCCACATACGGATTACTCAAGGATTGGCTTGCCATTCCTTAACGACGTAAGATGAGTAGTCTTTGACTAACCATCCAGTCGGGTGTGATGCAGGGCACACTTATATGCAGTTAACGAAGATACGTGTGACTATGTGTGAAATTGAGCTCATAAAACAGATGCAGTGAAAAGTGTTAAGCTTAACCCGTACTAGCCTTAGCCGGGCGAGTGCGTAGATGCAGTTGTTGCTTGGGTGGCTCCTCGCAACATGGTCTTTATAACGCAGGGCGAGTAATACGAGGGGTTTGACCAACCTCCACATACGGATTACTCAAGGATTGGCTTGCCATTCCTTAACGACGTAAGATGAGTAGTCTTTGACTAACCATCCAGTCGGGTGTGATGCAGGGCACACTTATATGCAGTTAACGAAGATACGTGTGACTATGTGTGAAATTGAGCTCATAAAACAGATGCAGTGAAAAGTGTTAAGCTTAACCCGTACTAGCCTTAGCCGGGCGAGTGCGTAGATGCAGTTGTTGCTTTAATGTGGTTGTTCCCTCAGGTTTAGCTTGATGGAATCTAGATGCAAGACGTGTGAGCTTGGGTAGATGCAATGCAGGAGCCTTAGCTACCCTTAGACGATGCTTACTTTAGACATTCGTTACATTTCGTACTTAATGTCGAATTTATGTAGAGATGTGTGAACGGTTGTTTTATGTTGGGCAACCGTTGGGTTTTCATTTGAACTATTGTTTGATATGGCATGTAACACCAAATAAATGCAGAAACCGAAATGTTTTTATCGGTTTTGACTTTTACAGTCTTTACTTCCGCAATTTGACACCGTTAGGTGAAAAGTTTTTGAAAACCCATATTTTTAAACGACGGGTGTTACAAGTTGGTATCAGAGAAGTAGTTTAAGTGAACCAAGGCCTATTGACCATAGGATTTGGACTTAAACTTAAGGTGTGCATGCTAGGTACTCGTAGGATGCCTTAGCTAGAGATGACATGTGATGTAGGATGGGTTGGGATGAGTGCGAGTGTAGTAGGGCTTACGAGATGTTTATGTTACGATGTTATGTTTTAGCCTTATTTCGACGAGCTTTTGTTTATCTTGCGCTTATCGACTCCACCATTTTATTGAAGGAAAATGGTTAACACTCGCAACCGCAACATCCAACGCGACGGAGCTACTGCTAGCGTCACTCCACCTGTCCATCCGGGTGCAGGCGCTTCTAATGCTGCTAATGCTGCTGCTAATGTTAATGTGAATCGTGTGAACCCCCGCCGTGTTAATCAACCAGGCTCATTGGGTCCGATTCCTCCACCACCTGGCAATCCTCCGAGAGTTAACGATGTAGCAGTGGATCAGATTCCCAATCAGACGGAGATGTATAATCTTATGTTAACTCTTCAGGCCCAGTTGGCCCAAACGCAAGAACAGTTGAATCAGGCGTTGGCAGCTAACGCAGAAGGAACTGGTAACAGTCACTCTGTGCCTTCTCACCACACGGAGCCACCGATCGATGATGTTATTATTCCCCATGCTAATGTTAATGTGGTTCCTCCTAATGATGTTCGCGCCCCTCGATTCAAGTTTGAAAGTTTCCAGAAGTGTGGAGCACAGAAATTCTATGGAACACTTAACGCAGTAGGCTGCATGGAATGGCTTGATGATACTGAGATGGTCTTTGAAGCTTGTGACTGTCCAGAGGATAAAAAGGTGTTGTGTGCAAGTAGAATGTTGAAAGAAGGTGCTCGAGATTGGTGGAAGAGCATTACTATTTCGATGACTCCGGCTATGGTAACTGCTATTACGTGGGCTGACTTTAAGCAGAAATTCATTGAGGAATATATTGGGGTACATGAGCAGCGTAAAATGGAAAAAGAGTTCCGTGCTTTGACAGCTGAAGTTGGCAAAATTAATGATTATGCTCGTTCCTTTCTGGAGAAGATGAAGTTCGTAGGCCATCTGTTTCGTACTGATGCAGATCAGGTTGCTTGCTATGTTGATGGTTTGCCTCCGAGTTATCGAGGTATCTGCAGGCAGCACAAGACTCTGACTGAAGCAATCAAGGAGTCTAAAAAGCTTGATGATGATTTTGCTTCGGACAAGAAAGTGGTTGAGAAAGTCGACGACAAGAAAGTGGGATTTAAAAGAAGGTCAAATTGGTCTTCCAATAACAATAATAATAAGAAGTTCCGTGGAAGTGGTAGTTCAAGCGGTGACAAGGATAGAAAGAAGAATGGGTCATGGTGTACATTTTGCAAGACAATTCATGAAGGGCATTGTACTGACAAGACAAGAAGGTGCCATAAGTGTGGGAAGTCGGGACATCTTGCCACTGAATGTAGGGACAAGACTCGTTGCTACAAGTGTCAAGAAACGGGTCATCTCATTGCTGATTGTCCACAGATGAAGAATGCTGGAAAGAAGACCGCCCCGACAGCAACAAAAGTGAGAGCTCTTCAAATGACGGTTGATGACGCAAGGAACAACGATGAAGTGGTAAGTGGTACTTTCCTTGTTAACTCAAAGCCTGCCTCTGTTTTATTTGATTCAGGTGCAAATAGGTCGTTTGTGTCCACTTTATTTGCTCCTAAGCTAGAGAGAGTCACTACTCCCTTAGATTGTTCATTAGAGGTAGAAATTGCTAATGGTACGATTAATAATATACGTGTGGGATATGACGATTGTAACATTGAGATTGAAGGTCGTTCTTTTCCGGTCCAACTATTGCCTACTACCCTAGGTGGTTTTGATGTAGTGATTGGTATGGATTGGTTGGCTAGAAATGAAGCTAGTATTTTATGTTCCCAAAAGATAATTCGATTGCCTATATCCGAGGGT
>CM067171.1:39360250-39413109 GCA_034093135.1 Erigeron breviscapus | reverse complement strand
ATAGAGGAATTTCTTGTTGTTAAGTCATAGATAAATGATCACTAAGGTTGAGGGGCTAATTGTGACAATTAGCATAATTGAGTAGTTAGACTATAAATAGCCCTCTCATACCTTAGAGATCAGAACCTTTTGATAACTAACACTTCTTTAGATCTACACACAGTTCACAATTCTCTCTCAAAACACACACAAACACCAAGAACACACACTCACCAAATCCGCCATTGATGAATCGAATTCAGTAGTTAAAATCGTGTTATAACAAGTGGTATCAGAGAGAAACATCAATCTGATGACGATCCATAACTGAATTCATTCACAATTTCATCAAAATCAAACTTAATTTCAAATTCTGTTCGTCATTTTTCACCTACTGGTTCATCAAAATTCACACTTCAAATCACATAAAATCACAATTATTTGTTCACCAATAGATTCGTTGTTGTTGAAAACATAATCCTGTCAAGTTTCAAGTTCCAATTCAATCTAAATCTCGAGATTGAATTTTGAGTTTTGGCGCGCATTTTCAGGGATTTGAATCTGTTGTGTTTTGTGTTGAAATTTGTTCATAATCTTGTTGCGGACATGATTTCAAACAGTTTGCCAGTGATTTCGTGAGCTAACTCCTAGTAATTCAAAAGATATTGAAGTTTTAAAAAATTGTTAATGGAGTTTTTCTGGAAATATGTTCAGATGAAGAAGATGACCAAGACGATCTTCCTAAGATCGTTTTAGTTCCAGTGATTTGTGACTTGTTAGACGATCCTCACAAGATCGTTTTTAACAAAAGTGTGGTGTGTAGTGTTTGTTTCTGGCTAATTAATCCGAAAGGATTGGTTGGGTCATTACAAATACTTGAAGTGTTTGGGAAAGAAACCTAAAACGATCTTCATTCAAGATCGTTTCATCTCTTAAAACCCAAGACGATCTTCATCAAGACCGTTTCATACCTTCAAAACCAAGACGATCTTCACCAAGATCGTCTCATTTCCTTGAATAATTTCAAACCAAAATCACTTTTATTCAAGACCGTTTCAGTTTTAAGATCGTTTCAATTTCTATACTTAACCAAATTTTCATTAAAATTCTAAGACGATCTTACTCAAAGACGATCTCACCCAGAACGATTTTGTCAAGATCGTTTCATTTTCTATTCTTCTCAAGATCGTTTCATTTTCTATTCTTCTCAAGATTGTTTCATTTCCTGGTTAATTCAAGATCGTTTCATTTCCTGGTTAACTCAAGATCGTTTCATTTTCTGATCTTACCAAGATCGTTTCTTTTGCCATTTTAAATTCAATTCAATTTTCAAATCAAATCAATCTCTAATGGCTTCTCGTGAAGCATTGGCATTGGGTTCAGATACAAGACCTCCAGTTCTCTACCGTGGTTCTTACGGACTATGGAAGAAACGATTTATGGACTATGTGGAAAGTCAGACAAATGGTCACATGATGAAAGATTCCATCCTTAATGGACTTGCCGTTCATCGCCATCCCACTACTGATGCAATTATTCTGACTCCTGATCTGTTGAATGCTGAACAAAAGAATCGAACAGCTGCAGATAACAGAGCTAGGTCATGCTTATACAAAGCTCTACCGGATGAAATCTATGGCTCTGTTGATTCTTATGATACGGCAAGGAGATATGGGATGAGGTGGCTAGACAGATGGAAGGAGCTGACGTGACTTCGACCATAAGATTGACAAATATTCTGACTGAGTTTGACAACTTCTCCAAATTGCCTAATGAATCTCTTGAAGCTGTCTACTATAGATTCTGCAATGTCATAAATGAACTGAGGAAGAACAATGTCAAGAAAACAGAGATTGAGTTAAACATCAAGTTCATCAAAGCTCTTGGTCCAGAATGGGAAGATTTTGGAACACAGATCAAGCAACATCAAAATCTGACCAAGTTCACCATTCATACTCTTTATGAATCCTTCAAGCTCAATGAAAACCAAGTCCTTAGCAAAGCTTCATCAAACAAAATGCCAGAAGTTGTATCTTCTGATCCTTTGGCATTGATAGTTGAGAAGAAGATTTCTGAAGCTCTTAAGAGGCAAATGGTGGTTGTTTCTTCGTCTGATGAGGAGGGAGATGATCTGATGGCTACAAGAGATGGTGTTCAGATGAACTATATCAAGCTCTTGCCGCGGTAACAAAGCATTTCAAGAGGAAATTTACAAAGCGAGGCCAACAAACAACAATCTCCGCACTTCTTCTACAAGTGCATTTCCCAAGAAGGAACACTATCATCCAAGGAGCAATGAGCAAGGTGAAGCTAATGGATCAAGTATGGTGAAAAGAAGGAAGCCTATGAGAAACCAACTGTTGAGAAGGGTAAGGCATCAGACAAAAAGTGCTACAATTGTGGTATTCCTGGACATTTTGCCGTTGACTGCAAACAACCTCGAAAGCGGGACTATGAGTACTACAAGCAGAAGATGCTGTTAGCCAAACAAGTTGAAGCAGGACATGCATTGCTTGCGAAGATGACAAATGGCTGTTGCTCACTGATGATGAAGATCAAGATCTCTCCGCTAATGTTTGCTATATGGCAAGGTTGGCCAAGAACAAAGTCCTTGAAGCAGAAAGCACTGATGATGAATACCCAGATGATGAGGTAAATCTCGACTCTACTTTTTCTTTGGTTAAGGACAAAGAGTCTTGTAGATTAGCTTTATCTAATTTAACAACTCATATCAATTCTTTAGCCAACAAAAATAAAAAGTTGACAAATAGCATTTCATTTTCTAAAAGTGAATTTACAAAACTTCTTGAAGAACATTCAAAATTACTTTTTTGAATATGATGCTATTAAACAAGATTTTCAAGCTTACAAAGATAAGATGTTGGTTAAAGAATGTGAGTTGAATGTCTCTCCTGATTTTAAGTTATTACAAAAATGTCAATCTCTAGAAAAGACCATTCAAGATCTTGAAAAGACCAATCAAGATCTTGAAATTCAAAAGACCAATGAATGGCTTCGGGCAAATGCAAGACAAATGGATGTTGATATTCTCAATAAAAAGCTTCAAGAAGCTAAACCAAACAATGTTGAACTTGAAAGGAAGATTTCTGATTTAAATCATAATTGTTTTCTGAAAGGCATTGAGATTGATAATCTTGAAAAACAAGTTGAGGAATTTAAAAAGAATATACTTTTCTATCAAGAAAAGTTATATAAAGTTGAACAAAATCCTTTCTTGAATTTCACTGCCTATTTCAACAAGTCCAAAATTGACAAATCAGAACTTCTTCTTGGGTTGGGATTTGAGAATATCACACCATTACAAAAAGCCAAAGAGGAAATTGAACCTTTGTATGATGAAAAATTTCTACGCCTTGGTATGATACAACAATTTATTCGTCCATTGAATGATGAATTTGAGACTGATGAAGTTGAGAGAACACCAAAACAAGAATTTTTGGTTAATTATGATGCAATAAATGATTCATACAAAACAAAAGAATCTTCAATTCAAATTGGAAGAAATTGAATCAAATTTTCAAAACCAAGAATCTGTCGGTACTTCACCTAAACCAACTAAAATGTACTTTCCAACCACATTTTTGGAAAAACAAATAGAAGGTTTACAACAAAAGGTGGAATCTCAACAAAAAGTTATCGATCATCTCAAGTCTCAAAGTCTGAATTCAAAGGATAAATATATTGTTGTTGATACTAAGAAAGTTTGTGAGAATGCTTCTACTCACACTGACCAAAGTGTTTAGTAGACAATTCTACCCAAACTACTTGTGATTCATCTACCAATACCTCTACCCAGACCTTGACTGATTTTCTTGAATGTACTTGTCAAAATACTGCTACATTTATAGCTGATGATTATGTGCAATCTGATTTATCTAATGAAGAACTTGCACATAGTTTAGTTTTGATATGGTACTTCTATAGGTTTTTCACATGCAACACTGTTGATGAGTTAGTTGTTCACCCTAAGCCTAGTGCTAGTATAGGTGTTGATACGTATACTCAATTTTCTTGTGAGACCAAAGATGTGTCAGTTCAAGTTGACCTAATTTCTGAGACTACCCATAATGTGAAGTTGGACACAAGATTCCTGATTTTCAAAATTTTCAAATGAATCTAAACTTAATCAATCTCCATTGAAATTTTCTTTTTCAAAAGATTTCACGAAAGTTGATTTTGATAAATTCATGGAGGGAGAATATATTTTTGATTCAGAAACTGAGAAAAAGATTGAATCTACCAAAATCAAAGTGGAAACAGAAATGGAATCTCAAAAACCATCGTCCAAAGCTCCAACTTCATATTACTCAAAGAAACGAGTTAAGACCAAACTCGTCAAGACTGAACCAAAGACCATTAAGTTAGAAACCTTTGTTACTACCCCAGTGAAACATGTCAAAAAGGAACAAGCTGAAACCCCACTCAGGACAAAGTACACCAAAGTGAAACTTCCGAAAGACTATTCTAATGCTTCTAAATCTAGCTCTCAATCTAGCTTCATACCTAAGGTGTCTAAGTCTAGCTCAGTTTCGCTAACTAAAGATACATCAAATGGTTCAACTAGATATAGGGATAGATATGGGTGGTTTTCTCATGATAAACCAAAGAAGCAAGAAGTTTCCTCACCTCCAAAAGATTCCAAAAAGATGAAAGTGATTAAAACTCCTAGTTCTAATCTTCTTAATTTCGATTCCACAGGTGGAAAGAGCTTAACTAGTGGTGCTAGATGGGTTGCTAAAACTTTAGTACCTAAGATCACTAGTAATCTAAAGAATGTTGAGAAAAAGAAGAATAGAAGGAGGAGAAAGTCTGTCAATAGGAGGAAAGGTGTTACTGTAAATCAAAACAATTCATCTTTGTCAATAAATGTTGAATGTGCCAAGGCAAGACCTTGTGAGCTTGTAAACAATCTTAATTCTCGTATTTGTGATGATGCTTATAGACATGTTACTTTTAATTCTGATGTGAATGTTCGTACGTTTTATTCAAATATGTTTGTTGATAATATGCTTGTTAATGCTTATGTTGATTCGAAAACATGTTTGAATGCGTATCCTAAGTTATATACCCTGCCTGTTTTATCTAACCAAAAAGGACCCGTTTTCAAGTGGGTACCTAAAAACGGTTAAATTTCTTTGATTGCAGGAAATAACCATCTGTGTTTGGATACTCGATTCCGGGTGTTCGAAGCACATGACTGGAAATAAATCTTTGCTCAAGAATTTTGTTGAAAGATTCATGGGAACAGTTCGCTTTGGAAACAACAATTTCGCTCCTATCTTAGGGTATGGAGACATAGAACGAAATGGAATTGTCATCAAGAAAGTTCACTATGTGGAAGGATTAAGTCACAACTTGTTCAGTGTTGGACAATTCTGTGATAACAATCTTCAAGTTCTGTTTCGAAAATCTCTATGCAAAGTCCAAACTCTAGATGGAGTTGATATTCTTTGTGGTGATCGTGATGATAACCTGTTTACCGTCAATCTTGATGATAACCAACCAATTGATAATATTTGTCTCATTTCAAAGGCTACTTCAAAGAATTCTTGGTTATGGCATAGAAGGCTCTCTCATCTGAATTTTCAAACTATCAATACTTTGGTCAATAAGCATCTTGTTGAAGGCTTACCTGACTATAAGTATGAAAGTGAGTATGTTTGTCCTTCTTGTGCTGTTGGGAAGATTAAGAGAAATTCTCATAAACCGAAGAAATCTCCAAATTCTTTAGCACCTCTTCATTTGCTTCACATGGATCTTTGTGGGCCGATGAAAGTACAAAGCCGAAATGAGAAGAAATACATCCTGGTTATTGTTGATGATTATTCAAGATATACTTGGGTCAAGTTCCTTGCAACAAAAGATGAAACAACTCAGATGTTGATAGATTTCATCACCAATACTCAAGTAAATCTTCAACTTCCAGTTCGTTACATCCGTTCGGATAACGGAACTGAGTTCAAGAATGCTGTTTTTGATGAATTCTGCAAATCAAAAGGTATAACTCATCAATTCTCAGCAGTTCGAACCCCACAACAAAACGGTGTTGTTGAAAGGAGAAATCGATCGCTGGTGGAAGCAGCAAGGACAATGCTTGCTTATTCCAAATTGCCATCCAATATGTGGGCTGAAGCTGTTGACACTGCTTGTCACACTCAGAATCGTCCATTATCAATCAGCGGTTCGAAAAGACTCCTTATGAGGTTGTTAACAAACGCAAACCCAACATCAACTATTTTCATATATTTGGGTGTGTTTGTTACATTGAATGATCGGGAGAATCTTGGAAATTTCGAGAAGAAAGGTGATGAAGGATATTTTGTTGGTTATTCCAAAACATCAATTGCCTACCGAATCTACAATCGCCGAACAAACACAATTCAAGAAACAATGAATGTTTGGTTTGATGAGATGTCAGGCATGATTTTTGAGCAAGAAGGTTTGCTCCCAACAAGTAATGATCCAAGTACTTCAAGTACTTCACAAGGAATTCTACCTTAGCTTCTAAATTCAAGAAGTTTCCAACTCCTACAAGTGATGAATTAGATATTCTTTTTGAAGAATTCTATAATTCAAAACCGATTCATGATCAAGAACCTCAAGTCATCGTTGAACCAATTCAAAACAATGAACCTCTTCATAACAACGATCCAGTTCCTGACATCATCATGAATCATCATCAAATTCTTCAGAGCAAGAATCCTCGTCTCCAGTTCCTGATACTTCTTCACCATCCTCTCAGGATATTTATACTCAAGAGAATGTTCAAGAACAACCTTCTCAATTCATTCAGACACCAAATCCGCTGAACACTCCAAGTGTATATGTACCACTTGATTTTGATCATCCAGCTTTTGAGGAAAGAGTTATACCAAGTTATGACTCCATTTCTCAACAAAAATCAAGTTTTCATGATGGTGATGTTGATCTTCATCAACAAGATCCTCTTCCTCATGCTCACAAGTGGACACGTATGCAGAAAACCATCCTACTGATCAAATAATTGGAGATCCACAAGCAGGAGTAACTACTCGTACTTCAGTGAATGAATGTCTTGTTGCACTTTCTCTTAGCAATATCGAACCCAAAACTGTATCTGAAGCTCTTCGTGATCCAGAGTGGGTTAAGGCAATGCAAGATGAACTCGCTCAATTTGAAAGACTGAAGGTATGGAGGTTAGTTCCAAATCCTAGGAAAGCTGATCCAATCGGTACAAAGTGGATTTTCAAGAACAAAAAGGATGAGAATGGAGTGGTGGTAAGAAATAAAGCTCGACTTGTTGCAAAGGGTTATTGCCAACAACCTGGTGTTGATTTCGACGAAACTTTTGCTCCAGTAGCAAGAATGGAGGCCATTCGAATTTTCTTAGCTTATGCCGCATTCCGAAACTTCACAGTGTTTCAAATGGATGTGAAGACTGCTTTTCTGAATGGTGACCTCAAAGAAGAAGTTTACGTTGATCAACCAGAAGGTTTTGTTGATCCTCAAAGGCCAAACCATGTCTACAGGTTAGACAAGGCTCTCTACGGTCTTAAGCAAGCACCCCGAGCATGGTATGATTCTTTAACTACTTTCTTACTTAAAGGAGGATTTACCAAAGGCACAATTGACCCTACCTTGTTCATTCGCAAACAAGGTAAGCATGTTCTACTAGTTCAAATATATGTTGATGACATTATATTTGGGTCGACCAGTCAAACATTTTGCCGAAACTTTTCATCTCTTATGGTCAATCATTTTGAAATGAGCATGATTGGGGAAATGAATTACTTTTTGGGTATTCAAATCAAACAATTACCAACTGGTATTTTTATATCACAAGGTAAATACATAAATGACATGTTGAAAAAGTTTGATATGACTTCATGTTCTTCAATTTCTACCCCAATGGCTGCTCGAACAAACATAAATGCTGATACAAATGGGAAACCATTTGACCAAAAAGAGATATCGAAGTATGATTGGTTCGTTGTTGTACCTAACAGCATCTCGCCCAGATATAATGTTTGCAACATGTATGTGTGCTAGATATCAAGCTGCTCCAACTGATTTACATTATCAAGCTGTGAAACGAATCTTTCTTTATCTGAAGGGGACACCCGATTTAGGTCTCTGGTATCCAAGGGATACTGGATTCAATCTAACTGCATATTCAGATGCAGATCATGCAGGTTGTAAACTTGATCGCAAAAGCACTTCCGGTACTCTACAATTTTTAGGTGATAAAATTGTGAGTTGGTCTTCCAAGAAACAGAATTGTGTGTCACTATCAACGGCTGAAGCAGAATATGTGGCTGCGGCTAGTTGTTGTGCTCCAGTTTTATGGATGAAGACACAACTAACTGATTATGGTCTGAAATATGATCATATTCCTATCTATTGTGATTCTCAGAGTGCCATTGCCATTGCAGTCAACTCAGTAAACCACTCTCGATCAAAGCATATTGATGTTAGATATCATTTTCTCAAAGATCATATTGAGAAAGGTGAAATCGAACTCTACTTTGTGGGAACTGAATTTCAACTTGCAGATTTGTTCACAAAACCATTGGACGAAAAGAGGTTTAATTTTCTGATCTCCAAGCTTGGTATGTTAAATCTTAAACCTTAATCTTTTTCATTTGAAGGAATTCTTGAAACATTTCAGAAAACAAAATACAAAATTGAAAAATTACAAAAATAAACAAAAAGATTTTTTTAATGGCTTGCATATACTATGTATGTAACCCGTTCTTAAATGATATATTTATTGTTAAACACATTGTTATTATACATATAAAATTGATATAAGAAAACAAGGAATCGAACGCCTTTGTGTACTTCCAAGTGTTCTTATATGAATATGTATGTGTAATAGCAATCAAGGTTTTCAAATAAATTTTTTTTTCAAACTCTCAATTGTTGATATGAGATGCAAAGGATCGAACGCCTTTGTGTACTCCCTTGTTCTTATTACAATTGATTGGATTTTCAAATTGCTTAAATGTTTTAATTGCCTCCAACTTGTTGTTGTAAGATGCGACGGATTGAACGCCTTTGTGTACTCCCTAGCTGTCTTACTCTCAACATTGTTGTTGACGCAAAACTTTGTTTCTTTTTGATTTACAAAAACAATTTTTGCTCCACCTTTCTATGAAAATTTTTGATCTATTCTTGCATAGATTAAGGAGGAGTTTGTGATTTCAAAAACCTTCAACACTTCAAATGTGTTTCAAATCTTTCATTCACACATTTGATGTTTTTCCAATGATTTTTACTCAAATGGAGATCGGTGATTAGTTTGCACATAAGCGATAGGTATTTCTCAAAATTGACTCCATGAATTTCATCATCGCCGATGAATTCTAACCCCGGAGTATTCACTTCTTTCATTAGATAGTGAGGGTATTTTGAGTGATGTTGATTTCGTGCAACAAATGGAGGGAGTAAAGTCGAAAAGTGAGAGGTTACGGTGAAATGATGTTGTGAGAAAGGGCTAAAAGAAACAAAAGCCTCCTCCCAAAATTCTCAAAAGCTGGGTAAAACACGTTTCTATCGGATGTCATTTGTTGATATCTCGATATTGAAAAAGTCTTCATGGACCCAGTGAAGCATGCACATCTTTCCTAACCACTCAAGTATTTCTTAACAAATACTTGTTTCATTTCTCACGGAGTTTTTCACATTTCTATTGACTCTTCTTTTGGAAGATGTTGATATTGAAAAAGGGCGACATTCTGCTCCTGTCCCCGACTTCATTTGTTCACTGTGTCTAGAGCTATATTGCTTGGTCATTAATTTGATCATTATTTTTTTATAGGACACATTCGAGTCATATCTTTGTGATATTATTGCTTATCTTTGTGATATAGCCGGAACATTCGTAGTGATATCTTAATTGATATTCCACGATGATCGAATGGAAATCCTACCAATGCTAACATCTTTTCCAACGTTGAACGTAGGTCTCATGATTACATTTCTGTGATTATTGAGTTAACAAGAAGTCTAAGTGACCTCGGTTTTCCCTAAAAAGTCTTTAAGGATAAAATTGTGGTTATCAAATGCTTCGGTAGTGTTAACCATGATTTATATTCTTTGAAGCAATCTAGTGGTTGAAAAGCCGCAGACCGAACTATGTTAGAGACTTGTTTTGTGCATATCTCAATGATACATAGGAAATCCGAAAAATGTTATACATTTCTTTCGGTCATTTCATTAATCCTTTTGATTTTTGAATATGCTAACGGATCATTCTTATCCGGTTTCATTTCTCTTCACACAAACACAGAAAACACCAACACCATGCTATAACGTTTGTCCCAACAACTTCAATCTTCCATTTTAGTCACCCCTAGGATTTCTTGGGTTGGGCTACTAGGTTGGGGATGTTTTGATGGTTGACATTTCTCCATATTTTCTTATTCCTTGAGACATTTAATCAATCAAATGTGTACATAATGACATTGATTCACAATTTTGTCATTATGAGGGGGAGAAAATATTATGATTGATTCATAGTCTTTGTCAACTGAGCTTTTGCTTCGGAAATGAATTTGGTATTGTCTTCAAATGTTCTATCCTTTTCCAAGGCATAGTTATGATAGAAATGGAATAAGAGTCTATGTTGAGAAATTTTTGTTGGTTGTTTCAAATGGGTTTAGGCTTATCAAAGTTTGTGTATAGGGGGAGAAAATTTCATGATGAGTCAATAGTTTCAGATTTTCACTAGACTTTAGTTGATTAAGATTTTGATTTCAAGGGGAATCTGAATTGACTTTAGAGATAAGAATGAAACCAAAGATGAAAAGATTTTCACTCAAGACACTTCAACAATTCAAAGATGCTCCAAAAGATGTATACTCATGGATTGAGGGGGAGCATGATTACTTCATAAGAATTTCATCTAAACTTCATTCAATTGCTAACTCCAAAGTGTTCGAGTTGATGTGACAAAGATCAAAGCTTCAAAAAGGTTGAAAGATTTGTTAGAAGATTCAAGTTAAAGAAGTAAAGCTTCAAAAGAGTCTTCATCAAACACACTTCATTCAAGATCTTCAAGTCATACAACAACATTTTATCAAGAAACTCCAATGCATACATCAAGGGGGAGAGTTCATAGAAACTTCTTTTCAAGAAGATGAGATTCATTCAAGAATTAAAACCGAAGAATCAAAAAGTTGAATCTCACTCAAGAATCGAAGATTGATACATTCGAAACCAAGATTCATACCTTCCGCATTTCAAAAGACAACTCTGATTCATGATTCAACAATTTTCGAAGATTTAAGTCACACACATGTGTTCGACTTCATGATACTCTTTATTCAAGACTCAGACACATTCATTATTCTCTGTTCTAAAAGAACATTGAGAATCCTCACATGATTTAACTTCAAGAAGTTCAAGACCAAGACCAAGACTGAATCAAGTTCTCCAAAGACAAAAGAGAAAGCTTTGAAGACTTGTTTCAACACCCCAATTTGTCTTCACCACCGGGCTCATCAAATTCATTCCTACAAGACAATATAACACGTACTTCATTCATTACAATGTATCACTAAGGGGGAGAATGTTAGAAATCCAAAAATAGTGATAAATTGTAATCTAGAATAGAGGAATTTTTTGTTGTTAAGTCATAGATAAATGATCACTAAGGTTGAGGGGCTAATTGTGACAATTAGCATAATTGTGTAGTTAGACTATAAATAGCCTCTCATACCTTAGAGATCATAACCTTGTCATAATCATTACACCTTTAATTCCAGATTTACACACAGTTACACAATTCTCTCTCAAAACACACACAAACACCAAGAACACACACTTAACAAACTGCCATTGATGAATCGAATTCAGTAGTTAAAATCGTGTTATAACATTTTAGGGCTCCAGATTCCAAATTAAAAATTGACTTAGCTTCTGACGTTTGGATCCAGTTTCCTGAATATCCTTTTAAGCATCTGAAATTAGGTTTTCCCTTCCCAAATTTTATTACTCAGTTCTTTAAGTCGACAATGATTTCCTATGGTCAAGCTAGTCCTATGCTCTGGAGAATCCTATTTGTGTTGAATATCTTAATGGCTAGTAAAAAATTAGAACTTAGGGTTCCAGATTTGAGCATAGTTTACAATCTGACAACTTTTGGCTCGGGGTTTTATATTCTCAAAGTAAAAGATAAAAATAAGCGTTTGATTGGTGAAGTAACTCAGAATGATGATCGCTGGAAATCCAGATTCTTTCTTTTAAATTATTTAGTTGTGTTTCACTCTCATGTATAGAATGTATTTCTTTTTTCTGCTAGCAAAACTCAAGGCTTCAAAGGATAAAGCATCTCAGAAGAGGATTGATAAGTTCTTTGAACTGGATAGTAAGGAAAGGAATTTAGGACACTACATTCTCAAGTCGGCATCTTCAAGCAAGACTAGTGACGATACCATGGAAAACCATTCTGTTCAATCTACTCCAACAAAGAAAAGTTTTCTATCAGATGATTTTTGTGATGAAGGATTATTTGATATGAGTGAGACTCCGAAACGTCGCTCAACTTTGTCTAACACTCGGACCAGCAAGAAACTCAAGACTGAAGCAGGTTTGAAGACGGGGGCAAAGATCAAAACTGATCCTGAGGCGAAATCTGATGTGAAGATCATTGACCTGACTGGAAAGAAGGCTGCTACGCTCAAGATTCAAGACCCTATGGACTTGGAAATGGTTCAGGCGCAATTCAAAGAGGTATTTTAGGAATTCCTTTTCTTTTTAACATTAGTATTTATTGCTTTTGTATAGAGTTAAAGTTTTAGCTTGTTCATTGTTAGGCTCATAAATTGGCTACCATCAGTAGTGAATGTGTTTGGCAATTCATGGGGGAGAAGGCAAATGAATGCACTACTTTGAAACAACAACTCGATAATAGGGACAAAGTGATCAAGGGTTTGGAACAAGACTTTGCCAAGACTAAGAGTGAACTTGCCAAGATGGCTAAGAAACTTGAAAGCCAGACGACCGAACTTGAAAGACAGGCAACCGAATTTGAGAAAAAGATGAAAATAAGGTCAGAAACAATCACTAAGAATGCCAGGATGAGTACACAAAGGTCAATTGCAGGTGTGAAGGTTCAGATGGCTCTTGAAGCCCAGTCGGCTGGTATGATTCTTCCTGAAGAGTGGGATTTGGAAAAGCTAGATAAGGAGTATGTCCGTTTAGGTGGTGTATCAAAGTTGAAGAAACAAGCTGAAGAACCAGTTGATGAGGCAGCAATTGAGGATACATATGACGACATAGTTAAAACAGGCCAGGAAGCAGTTCGTGATGTGTAGGCAGCGGATGAGGCACAGGAAAAAGATAAAACGGAGAAGGATGAAGTGCAGGTTGGAGAAGAAATGCAGGAATAAGATGAAGCAGCTTAATGATCTTAATCAGTTATTTTGATTGGTTGTAATCATATTAGTACTTTTACTATGTCATTTGGATTTGTGGTTTGTAACTTTAAACAATTTCTCTGGGGCGTGGTTAATCTGGAGTGATTAACCATGGTGGTGTGATTAAGTGGTACTTATGAACTTTGTTTAGGACTATGCTTGCTAAGGGAGTTGTCCCAGTGCTCATTGGGCACAATTTTCAAATTTCAAAAAGCAAGTATTTCGGATATTTGTTACGTTGATTTATTGTAGATTGGTATCTCTTTTTCTTTTGCAGGTAAAGCGGATCATCCCATTTTCGGAGGTATAAACTTTTATCATTTATCCTATTTTTGACTATAAAATTTTTGTTCGTATATTAATTTTACAGATACTATTGATATTTTGTATGTATATATATATTTTATAAAAATTCCTGTTTACATGTCAGTCAATAAATGATTTAAATGTTTCTAATCATGAAAACAGTAAAGAATGACAAATATAGAGTTGAATACATGCACCTTATGAGTGCATTTATAGTTCCACTTGTAGGCTATGACTAGCCTTCAGCGTTGTTATTGATCGTCAGTCTTCAATCACTTGTCAAAGTGTTCTGATAGTAATTACTCCTACCTGTTTCCCTGAAGTTATTGCATATCAAATAAAGACAAAGATTTATATCAATTTGTGTGGGAATGAGTTTTAGGAATGGGAGTCCTAAAACCCATTGATGTTTGATATTGAAGATATTAATCTCCAAATCCTCAAAGGGATATTGGTCTCTTAAGATCTAGGGGGTGTCCTCAGTCCCTCGAGCAAATTGAGTGGCTTGGGCAGCCAATTTTGAGAAAATGATTTTTGGGTGGCGTGGTTAGCCAATTTCGGGAGATGGCGTGGTTAGCCAATTTCGGGAGATCGATGGTAACACCGACAACCAATAGAATTAATTTCGACGACCTTGGAATTTAACCCTTCAACCGTGAAATTAATTAACGTGCGACACGGGCGAATTTAAGAGAAGGTGAAAACCTTCAACCAAAAGTTGGCGTGAAAGCCAAAAGGTGAAGACCTTGTTCCACGTTGTAATGCATGTGTTTGATGATATTGATTATCCTTTGAGATCTACAAAGTGTTTCTAAGGTTGGAAGTTTCCTTCATTGGCATAGCTTCTAGTTCATGATTTATCTTTTGCCGTTTCAAATCTTCGATTCCTAAGCTTTCTATAGCATGAGGATCTAAATCTTTGGACCTTTCTACAATTGCTTGAAGTTTAAGAACATCTAAAAATCTCAGCTGTAGTATTTTTAGATCTCTTATAATTTCAGAACTTCTTCTTTCCAAATCCGTTTCAGTTCTACTAATGATAGAAAACAAATTTTCCTTAGCATACAAAAAAGGGTAAGAACGTTTGAGTCTTTTCCTTGCATCAGATGTCCCTGTGTTTTTATTTTTGAAAAACCTTTTCCCTTGTCTATTCGACATAATCTGACAAAAAAGTTTTGATTTATTGAAAGCACCTTTTGCCCCACGATGGGCGCCAAATTGTTTGGTCAAAAATTACCTAAGATAATCTACGTCGAAGACTTAGATCAATAATGTAACCAAACTTTCGTTCGTGAGGTTAAGGGCTTGTAAAATATGTTTGAGATTCAAAGATGCGTTAAAAAGAGTTTAAAAGATTATGTCGACTTAAACAAGGGATGAAGGTCAATTGAATTCGCAAATTAATAAAGATAAAAACAGAATGTAATGCTAATTATATATTCGATATAGTAATTAACAAGATAAAAGTAAAGATCTAGTAAATAATACGATAAAAGTAAAGAGTAAAGAGCAAGAACACCGAGATTTGTTATCGAGGAAAAGCCCTTAATCCTTTAAGGATCGCCGGCATAAAAACCCCGGGAGGAAGCAATCGTCCCTGCCTTTGTTCTCTTATTAATGATTGTTAAATGTTTACAAATGGTGGAATTCGGTTGATCGATGTATCTAAGTGTAAAGTAAATAAGAGCAGTGTGTGTGAATACAAGTGTATTGTGAGCAGAAAGATAAGATGAAATTGGATGCCTAAATCGATCAGCCTCCTTCGTTTATATAGACCTAAGATCTAACTAACTATCCGAAGTTGTAGGGATCTTCCAGGTCTTCAGTAGTTGAACGTTGGAGCATATCTTGACTAGTCTTGTGGCCGTTGAAGATATTCTCCTCATGCTGAAATCAACTTGAAGTCCGATTATCTTGGCAGACTAAGTCTTCTTTGCGTGTTGAAGATTTATCCCATGTGTGTAATCTTCTTTTTACCGTTAGAGGTATTTTCCTTAGCTTTATACCGAATATTCCAGAACCTGCATGCTTATCTCACGTGGAAATAATAATACTTGAAACATAACGTTAGCAAAGTATTAACAAGTAATCAGAATATTCTACTATGTCAAGATCCTGGGACGTCAAGATCTTGGACCTTCAGGATATTGACACCTGAAATTTCACCCATAACAAGTTCATAAATTAGATTAAAAGCACTTAATTTCACAGACCATTTAGCCATTCTACCAGACACTTCAGGTTTTCTTAGCACACATTTTATAGGATAATTCGTCTTAACATGTATAGCATGAGTTTCAAAATAATGTCTAAGTTTAGTAGATGCCATAACTAATGCAAGTATAAGTTTTTCGAGATGAGAGTACCTGGTTTCAGCATCAATTAAACTTTTACTTACATAGTAAATCGGTTGTTGCTGTCCTTCTGCTTCTTTTACCAAAACGGCGCTCACTGCATTTGATGAGACTGCCATATAAAGATATAGGCTCACCATCTTCAGGCTTCACCAGCAATGGTGGAGTAGATAGATACTTCTTTAATTCTTGGAAAGCTTCTTCTTCCCATTCGAACCTTTTGTTCTTCTTCAAGATATCGTAAAATTCTTTACATCTATCAGAAGATCTCCATATAAATCTATTTAAAGCTGCTAATCTTCCCATCAATCTTTGTATATCTTTAGCATTCGATGGAGATTTCAGGTTCAAGATAGCTTTGATCTGTTCTGGACTTGCTTCTATTCCTCTTTTAGTGACCATATATCCCAGGAATTTTCCAGCGCCTACTCCAAAATTGCACTTTGCAGGATTCAGCTTCATATTATACTTGTCCAGGATATTGAATGCCACTTCAAGATCTTTCAAGTGATCTTCAGCTTTCTTGGATTTGACCACCATGTCGTCTATATAGACTTCCATCGTATCCCCCAGTTGGTCTTTGAACATCATGTTGACTAGTCTTTGATATGTTGCACCTGCATTTTTAAGACCAAATGGCATAGCAATATAACAATAAATACCTGTCGGGGTCATGAAGGCAGTAGCTTCTTGATCTTCAGGTTCCATTTGAATCTGTTGAAATCCAGAAGAAGCATCCATAAATGTGAGCATCTCGTGACCAGAAGTTGCATCGACCATGGCATCAATATGTGGTAGTGGAAATGGATCTTTCGGGCAAGCTTTATTGAGATCTGTGAAGTCTACACAAACTCTCCATTTTCCATTTTTCTTTTGCACTACCACCACGTTTGCTAGCCATTCAGGGAATTTTACTTCCCTTATCATTTTTGCTTTTAATAATCTTTCCACATCTTCTTGAATAATAGCGTTTCTTTCTGGAGCAAATTTCCTTCTTTTTTGTTGGATCGGCTTGAAACTTTTATCAATTCCAAGCTTTGATTCTAATTCTTTTGAAATCTTTGCCCCCACTAGTACTTTAATGTTGGGATCTTCAGGAACCAGAATAATTTCTTTAACATCCTGCTCCTCTGGCTCAATAACATCGAAGATCCTCTTCTGTAATTGCTATTGTGAAGTCGACTTTGCTGCTGACTTCATGGTGGAGGTATAGCATTCTCTAGCCTCTTGTTGATCTCCTTTAACAGTGACCACTCCCCAAGGTGTTGGTAATTTAACACATTGGTGATAAGTTGATGGCACTGCCTTCATTTCATGAATCCAAGGCCTTCCCAAAATTATGTTGCAGCCTGGTAGAGAATCGACGACGCAAAATTTCTGCATGGAATTAATTCCACCAACATACACTGGCAGCTTAATTTCGCCAACAGTATATTTGGTTTCGCCACTGAATCCAATCAAAGGTGACGCCTTGCCAGTGATATCTTCCTCTGAAATGTCCATTCTCTTCAAAGTTTCCAGCTTGATAATATTCACTGAGCTTCCATTATCTATTAAGATCCTGCGAACATAATGGTTAGCAATAAATAAAGTGACAACCAAACCGTCATGATGAGGTTCCATTATGTTGAGTCCCAATGTTAATTGTAAATTTAATGATGACAAATCTGACCTATAAACACTTAGTAATCTTTGGTTCTTGTAATCTGATCTGGGTCAGACTAAGCTGACACAGCTTACGATCTGTCTCTGACCCAGATCATGCTTCATGTTTTGTAATGTTAATCATATGGAAGCAAGTGTTGTTCAAGCTGCATCAACAATGTTTATAGCATTCAATCCAAGTCGAAGAGGAGGATTGAAGATAGAAGACCAAGCTGGTAGTGGAAGACAGCTTGGGATTAGCAGTCAGCTTGGAAACACTTAGGCAGATTGGTGCTTTGACAAACGGCCCAATCTGTATCTGACAATCAAGTGAAGATAACAACCTGGATTGAAGATAAGGACAAATGACGTGACTAGGAAGAATCCTAGGATCCAGGTTGGTGGTTGGTTTACATATGCGTGTCCATACTCTTATTGGATGATAAAGAATGTGCGCCAGTACGTGGGGGACCACAAGTACCATGAAAGGCACGATCAAATATTCCTTTATCATCCAGTAGAAGAAGAATACGTGGCTACATTGGATACCAAGAGAAGAAGGGATTTCTCCTATAAAAGCCTCATTCCTTGATTGCATATGTGTGACATTCCTGAGAATCATTCTTCACACAAGTTTTCTCTGCTCTTAGACACAGCTTAGTCTGTACGAGATCAGCTTGGTCTGATTCTCTTGAGCAAAAACTTATTGATTGTAGTTTGTCATTTCATAGGGTTGTTTAGATATCTGTATGCTATCTTTATTCCGCAACAACCCTGTAATTCTTTGTATAGATTATTTCTTAATAAAGGATTACATTTGAAAACCACAATCTATGTTCAAGAATGTTTGTTTCTTTACTGCTTTACTGTTTTAATGAAGCACTTCAGGGTGGTTTTCAAGACGTGATCCTCAAAGAGATTATAGAACGTCAGAAAATACAAGCGATGGAGGAAGAGGCTTCTCTGAAGTTAGCTAAAGAACTACTGCTTGCAGAAGCAGAAGAAATAGGTTCTGAGGTGCAAACACCAGCAAGTCAACCTGTCAACATACTAGAACTTGCTAGTAAAAGAGAAGCTGAGTGGTATGCCAAAATGGCTAAAGGTGAAGCAAGTCTAAGGGAGTATCTACAGAAAACTATGGGAGAAGAAGACACTACACATAGAGGCGACGAAAGTAGCACTCCTCTACTTTCTCAAAGACCCTTGAAAAGACTAAGAACCGTTGGCGCCTCATCATCCACTCCCGATATGCTCCCACCAGCTGACAATGATGCCTTGTTAAATCTCCAGCTTCCAAAGGGCATAGTGTTTGTGGAAGGAAGGGTCTTAAGTAGGCCTGCTGGGATATTCTACACTTCAGAGGATGGGGATGAGAAGTTCTTTCGTTTAAGCGAGATCGATAAGGCTTCTACTCATTTCTTAACAAAAATTTGGAAGATTTGTTCCAAGGATCCCAGTAATACCAACTTCTTAAGGCAGATTGAGCAAGAGTTAGCCAAACAACACCGAGCCACTTAGTCCAGTATATGTTCCAGTCGAGAGCGTATGTATTATTAATGTTTGTAATAGTGGCTTGCTATGTTCGATTAAATAAAATTCCTACTTTTGTTCAAGTTCATAATCTATTCAATTATAACAATTTTTCCATATGCATGACGATTCTCTCACGGCTCTTACTCAAACTATTCCCCAGTTAAAAGCTCTAGCAACATTTTTAACTTGACGATCGACTTCATGCCCATTAGTGGAAATGACTGCTTCAATATTCTCTATCTTAGAGAACACTCCTACAACTTTTCCGTTCGACTTCTCCAAGTTTAATTACTTAAACAGCTTGTAGTTAAATCTTCTCATTTGTTTTCGCTTCCTCGAGAAATTTTGTTTAGGAAAGAAAATTCATATGAACTTACAATATATGCATGAATTAAGGAATTTGTTGTACATATGCTTATATTTAATCATAAGAGAACTTTCACAACACTAGGCATTTAGCGCGGTTGGCTAAATGCGCGAAAGGGTGTGGCCTAGACCCAGGTTCGATCCCGGGGACGGTCGATTTCACCATTTTTATTTTTATTTCTTTATTGCATCCAATTACTATTGTGAGTTATATATATAGATTGTGTAATATATATTCATACCAAAGTTATCGCATCCCAATTACCCGCTCTACTCCTGTTCATAATCAGTACCCTATTATTGGTCTCGTTAAATTATTCTGATAAAGTTATTCAACTTTATTTCATTCAATTCTAGATATAGATATAATAACGCTAAATTATTGGCTTTATTGGCGAGGAGTTATTCCTTGTCGGCCATTTCGACAATTATTGTCATCTGACATCATTGCTTACGTTATATAAGCGAATAGTACTCCACAGTAAAATCATGTATTCTCACCTTAAAGTACAAAATCATTTAAGAATGAAATCTACAGAACTTTATTCGTGCTTATAGTTATAACCTTCTACGATCATCCTGTTTGCTCTTATTCTAGTCATTTCTTTGAACACATTCATTAAATTACTAACTCAAGTTCCATGTTCATAAAAACGCCCTTAACACACTAAATCACCTAATATTTCATAATAATAGCATTTCCAAATCATTCGTTCGCACTAGATCACATAACCATTTCATATTATTTTACTCATTTAACTACCATAGTTTCCAAAAATTCTTGTCTCATCCTATCAATCAATCATAGCTATAAATTTGAACTTAGTCTATAGTTCATAATAAATCATTGGTCTACAATTATAGATTATAAGTATCTAAGACCTTAATAAGCATGTATTCTAGATCTTATTCTCATACTGTTATTCCAACAATGACTGATAATTGTAGACAATTATAAGTAATATAGCTTAGACATGGGCCATCCGGTAATGCATATAATATAGGACATACCATTGGCCAATCCATCACATTACCAACTCATCCAAAATCCCCTATACCTGTACTACTATTTCAATTAACATAGCTTTCAATTCCACACAAATTTTAACAATTTCCAACTCATATCGTATCAGTCAAGCTCTTGTTCACAATATATCGTTTCAGTTCGAATTTATAACATACTGTTCAAATTCAAGTCCATAATATATCATTCAAGGTTCAAGTTCTCAATACATTATTCATATCATAATACTAAGGCAAATGTACTAATGTCTTAGCTATCATGCCATCATGTCAAATTCATAATAACTTATCATTATTCATATAATCTACAATCACCAATACAATCACGAAACATTCAACACTATATAAATAAAAAGGTCAAGTCATAACAAGGTGGGTAAAGCATAGTCCGAATTTTAACTTCAACATTCGACACATTAAAAGTGTTTGTATACAGGGTGTACCATCGGCTAACCCTCCACACACCGTTAATATATAGAATGGATGTCCAAAACTCGGTTCCGATATGTTCTCTAAGTGTTGACCGGGTATGTATACAGGGTGTACCAGTGGCTAACCCTCCACCTAACCAACACTCATTAAACATACCGGGTTAGCTACTATACTTTATCCACGAGGCGCAATCCATGAGATTATTAACTTTATATTACATAGGATAACCATAGATTTGTTGATCAGGCGCCTCTAGGGTTATCGAATGTTATACTCCATTAATGCCATCATTTCATTTTGTTGGGGGACAAATAATAAATGCATCCAAGATTCCACACACATCAACGTTTATCACAACAATTCCACAATTCACGGTGTATCCCGACACTATCATATACGTCCATCAAGTTGTCATATAACAATCAATTCATCAAATCATAAGTAACCTACGAACTCCGTTTAAACCATTTTTATGCATCATACAGTTCACGTTGCACACAAAATTTCCTATCATGCATGCTAATATGAAATGTGGGTGCAATGGCTATAGACTAGGTCAATCCACCTAATTCTCTACAACCTGGCTCTGATACCATTCTGTAACACCCCAACATGGCGGAATCATGGGGTATCACTTAGAAATAGCACATCACGACATGGGAATTATGTAGAGTCAACTATATGAAAACATAAGATCGAAACGATCCATAAACTCGTAAAAACGTATACATTCATCAACATTCATCAAATACACGTTCAATCAATAATAAAAGGAAGTTCAATCAATAATAGTTGATCCTAAAAGTAACCCATTAAAGGGAGAATAAGGATCACGGATCCAGAAGTCCAAAGCTAGTCAATTCTAACAAGCAAGCAATGCAATCATCCATTTTTCCTCTGATTAACTTGATTACCTGAAAAGTGTACTAAAGAGTGTCAACATAAAGTTGGTGAGTTCGTAGGGACATATAACAAGGAATAAACGTATCGGGAATACAACCGTTAACGATATACGGGGATTAGAATACCTAATCACATCAAGAAAACCCTAAAAGGGTATACGTTAGCACAACATCAACACATATCACGATTCAACACGTTTCGGCACGACTTACATGTCTTCCAAAGGCGTGTACAACAACATGACTTATGTGTCTTTCAACAGCATGTATAACGGCATGACTTATGTGTCTTTCAACAGCATGTATAACGGCATGACTTATGTGTCTTTCAACAGCATGTATAACGGCATGACTTACATATATTTCAAATGCATGTTCACAACGTTTACGTTTCATACAATACAACGTTTAACAACTACGATTCCATATAACGATTAACAACGTTCAACAAGCACGTTTAACAAACACGTATATGTACACTTTTCAGCCCAAATCTCAATTAGAGTAGGGAGGGTTTACGAAACTCACCTGAAATGAGCAATAAATTCCCAAGTCGAAAGAAAGTAGAATCAATGTCCACGATAGCTGAAACCTATCATACACGTATCACATTAATCCTAAAGCATCTCAAGAGGTAAGGTCCTATGAATATTGCCCTATTCTTATCATAAAAGCTTTATTATGTCCATTTTATAAGGCTTTGATCCAACCGAAGTGAAATCATTACATTTTGTTTCATAATGACTAGTCGAAACTTGACCACTGTTGCTTTATCAAAACTTTGGAAATGTTATAACTATGTTCTGGACTCAGAGGCATATACCATTGGAAAATAGACTCAATTACGCTTCCGTGGCCGCTTGAATCGTCAAAAACGGACTTACGGATCAAAAGTTATAAGTGTTTGAAAATGACTTTTCTGCAGTTTATCACGGCGCGAGAAATTGACTTCACGGCGCGATAAAATGACTTCGCGGCGCGCGATTTTGTCATCTCGTCGCGATATTTTGATCAGCATTCGAAATTCTTGTAAACTTGAAGCCTCACGACGCGATCAAAGCTCCTCACGACGCGATATACAAAAGAATCTCAAGAAAATGGGTTTTTGACCTCAAATCGACACACCAAACGTTAAAATCGAGTTACCAAAGTTTAACACAACTTAATACAAGTATAATCTAGCATATATATCATCTCTAAACCAAAACCCACTTCCAAAATCATAAGTTACCATTAATGAACTTAGTTAACCCATTTTTGCTCAAGAACACTAAAATTGATCAAAGTTTTGTAGTTAACTAGTTATCTAAGGTATGTAATGATATAAAACCAGTGTTTAGAGATTGAAATTACTTACCAAAAGTGTCTTGATGCACAAATTCGAATTTGGAGTAAAAAGAGAGGATGAACACTTGAAAATGAATTAACCCTTGAATCTTTGAATATGATTGCTATTGTTATAGAATCTAGTTGATTTCCTTACTAATTTTGATGATTAAATCAGAAGAGAATCAAGAGAGGAAGAAGAAGAAATAAAGAGGAGGAGGTTTGGCTCCTGACTTAGAAAGAAAGAAATATAGGAAAGAAATAATAGAGGATAATAATAGAGTTACGGTACATATATCAATAAGTGAGGTAGTAGGGATATATATATCCACTACTTGACTGGGTCCATGATTACTAAACAACCAAAATAATCACGGGTTTATAACCTTTTATAAAAGTTTTGTCGGATGTCTACTAATAACATTATTCCACTAATAAACCAAATATAGTCTATGATAGTTTTCACGAGTATTCCTACTTTCCATAAAGTATGTCGGGCTTTGTCCTAATTGTTCCATTATTAGTTTATCCACCGACACTGTGCCACCGACACTGTTTAAACCGTACATTATACTTAAGGTTTCGTATATACGTTTTCCCTGTTACCACAGTTACTCAATTATCGTCTATAATATAATTTCCATAACACATATGGGCCAATATCATGATATTGTAACATGGGCTTAATTCTAGAAATCCTATTATGACATTATAATTGGCCCAATTTACAGATAAATGTACACAATTATGTCCAAATTTTCGTTTATTGAAATAGTTAATCAAATTACATGCACAGTCAAACGGTAAAAATCATGAATGTTACATTCCTGTCTTTATCACGAACATATAAACTGAATCTTTAAAACGTTTTATTTAAAAGTTTGTAAAGATTAAGGAAAGTTGTATTCACCCCCCTCTACAACTGTTCTGTGTACAATATACTTTGGTATATTGATACACTTTGGGACGTATCAATTGGTATCAGAGCAGGGGTTAAGAATTAACTTGACTTGATCCTTGCATATTTTCTTTTATAGTAAAGCATTATGTCATCATATATTGATAATGGTTCTTCAACCAGACCACCCATGTTTGATAAAGATGATTTTAGTGGGTGGAAAGGTAGAATGTCTTTGTTCCTTGAATCCATCGATAACAATATGCTTGACATCCTTGCGGATGGTCCTTATGTTCCTACACAAACCATTGTGGTAGAAGCTGTGGTCAGGGAAGGTCAACCAACCATTCCTGCCACAGTTAAATCTATTGTTAAGGACAAGGCAGATTGGGGGGATTAGGATAGGAGGTTGGCAAACTTGGATGTGAAGGCTAGAAATTTCATTGTCCAAGCTGTGCCCAAAGACCTTTACCATTCCATTAAAATGTGTTCAACAGCTAAGAAAATGTGGGGTACATTGACTGTTATGTTTGAGGGTTGCTCTACCTCCATGGAATCTACTATAACCACCTTAACCAGGAGGTATGAGAGATTTTTCTCTTTGAGAAATGAATCCTTAACTGACACTCATACCCGCTTTAATGCTTTAGTTAATGATTTAGCTGCTGTTGGAATAACTAAGAAAAATGAGGTTTTAAAGAGTAAATTTCTTGATTCATTACCACCTAAATGGAACAACTATATTTCTTCTATTAAATTAAGTTCTGTTTATCATGATCTTGATCTCCCTGGACTTTTTGGTTTACTTCATAACCAAGAATGTTCAGAGGCTGAAAAGTTGATTGCTATGGGTGATTCTTATAGTCAGCTTGCTGCTGCACTTGTTGCCTCTATGACTGAACACCCTAGCTCAATGTAATGAGATCATTCCTTGTGTTGATGATGAAGTTCCTGTGATTTCTAACACTAACTCTGTTTGTGCTGAATCTGAATGTGATGAATCTGATGGTGATGAACTAGCTAATGAAGTAGCTATGTTGGCTGAAAGGATCAGAAGGAGATCCTTTAATAAGTTTAAAGGGAAAGGAACTTGGCCAAGCTGATAAGACCAAAAAGCCATTTGACATGTCCAAAGTCACTTGTTACAAATGTGGCAAAACTGGACACATGGCTGGAGATTGCAGATCCAAAGAGTCTTCTCAAGCTGTGTCATCCAAAGGTGGAAGAAGTGAAAAATACTCAAAGCTCAAGACAAAATACAAAGCCTTAAAAGCACAAGTAGCTGAGCTGAGTGAAAAGGTGAACAAAAGTGAGAAAAGTCTGGTAGCCAAAGACTGGGCTGAAAGTGCCACTTCATCTGATGATGAACTGTACAAAGATGCCAAGTGTTTCATGGCTAAAGAAGCCACTCAAAAGTTTGCTGAAGATCTTGTTAAAATACAACAGCAATCTGAGTCAGCTCACCAGGCATCTACCAGTCAGACTGCTCCACCTGAGGTAATTTCTTTTTCCAATCTGTCTGATAATGAAAAACTGTCTAGACTAAATAGATTGGGTGATGAGGTTCTTTTACAAAAACACTTTAATCAAGAACTCAAAAAGGAAATATCTTTTGAAACTTGATAACAGTTCAAAAAGTCACACCATTGAAAAACTGGAATCTGAAGTTAAAGCTCAAAAACAATTAAACTCCATTTTGGTTAAAGAAGCTAAAACTGCAGAAGAAAAGTTTTTGAAAGTTAAGCAAATAACTGAGTCATGGTGCATTTGTTCTAAAAGAACTGCTAAGTGTGTAAATGTGCAAATCCCTCATCAGATCCAAGCTATTTTTGATGGTGATTATGATAGGGCCATAGCCATTGCTGAAGTTTGTGCTATGGAGCCTTGTTATCAGCCTCCTTCACCACCCAAAGTCCAAACCAAAGGGAAAAAGTCTAAACCAATTAAGTTGGTTCAGAAATCTGGTATTGGGTTTAATGATCCTGAAACCATTGGTCAGACCATTGTTGAAGCTGTGTCTGAAGCTGATAAGGTTGTTGTTTTAAAACCTGAGGAAAGTCTTGACTTATCTAAGCTGACCATTACCCAATCTGTGTCAGATTCAAAGTCTAAAACAAACAATGGTAACTCAAAGAAAAATAAAAGAAAAGTTAGAGATCATAGTATTCCAAAAGAAAAGATAAAGCTTTCAAAGAATGAGAAGTCTGGTTCTCAAGGAAAATTGTCACAAACTGAATCTGTGTCTATTTCAAAAGATACCAAATCTGACTCTGACAAAATGATTTCAAAATATGTTGAGTCTAGAAATGGTAAGGTTTCAAATGATAACTTTCTGAAAAATGTGTCTGATCCTAATGTTGTTGATCAAGGGAAGTTAAGAGATGAATGTAAGAAATCTGGAATAGGCAAAGGTTTTGTTAAAAAGGAAACTCTAAATGTTGCTAAAAGAATTTCAAATCTGGTAAAGGACAGATCAAGCAACAATGGGTGTCCAAATGTGATAAGAGTTTAAGTTCTGTTTCCCAGTCTGAGTCAGACCAGATGGTCAGCTCTGGTGAACCCATCCTTGGATGGGTTCCCAAAAAGAACTAATCTCTTATTATAAATGCAGGGCAATCATGACGATAATACCTGGCACTTGGACAGTGGGTGTTCCAAGCATATGACCGGATGTAAGTCCCTGCTATGTAGCTTTAGGATTCGCGCTGGTCCTAATGTTACTTTTGGAGATGACTCTCAAGGAAGGACTGAAGGATTTGGTATACTTTCAAATGGTCCCCTTACTTTCAGAAGGGTCTCATATGTAAATGGTTTGAAGCACAATTTGATCAGTGTAAGTCAATTGTGTGATGCTGGCTATGAAGTGAGATTCAGGTCTGATAAGGGCATTGTTCTTGATTTAGAAGGCAATGTGGTTCTTATTGCAAAGAGGGATGAGTCTTTGTATTCTTTTGACATGAGAAATCCAACTGTGACAAGAGAAGTTTGTTTCATGTCAAAGACTCAAGATGAGCTGAACTTGGTTGTGGCATAAAAGGTTGTCTCATATGAATTTCAAAGACATCAACAAGCTGTGTAAGAAAGAGTTGGTGTCTGGTCTTCCAGTGATCAATTATGGGAAGGACAAGCTGTGTGGTGCTTGTGAGAAAGGCAAGCAACATAAAGCTACTTTTAAGTCTAAAACATGCTCAACCATTGATAATTGTTTGGATCTTGCTTCATATGGATTTATTTGGACCAATTAGTACTCCTTCATTCACTGGAATGAGGTACTCCTTGGTTATAGTTGATGAATATTCAAGATACACCTGGGTTTTCTTTCTCAAGCACAAGAGTGAAGCTGCTGACAACATTATTCATTTTATCAAGCAAGCTGAAATTCTCTACAAAAGGCCTGTTAGGCAATTAAGAAGTGATAATGGTACTGAATTTAAGAATATCACTCTTAACTCATTCTGCAGTGAAAAAGGAATTTCACAAGTCTACTCAGCTGCCAGAACTCCTCAACAAAATGGTGTGGCAGAAAGAAGAAACAGAACTCTAATTGAAGCTGCCAGATCCATGATGGCTCAAAACAATGTCAAGTCACATTTCTGGGCTGAAGCAGTACACACAGCTTGCTTTACCCAGAACAGATCCCTTATTGTGAAAAGACACCAGAAGACTGCATATGAACTTCTTAGGGGGAGAAAACCAGAAATTGGTTTCCTAAGAATGTTTGGAAGTCCTTGTTACATTCTAAATCAGAAAGACCATCTTGGAAAGTTTGATGAGAAAGCAGATGAAGGTATCCTACTTGGATATGCAACAATGATGAAGGCCTACAGAGTTTACAACAAAAGAACCAAAACTATTGAAAACTCTGTCAATGTAAGCATAGATGAAGGTTGTTCTAAGCCAGATTGCTCTCCTCCTGAAGATGAAGATTTCAATTTTGAAGAACTGGCTGTGCCTGAGAATGAGACTCCAACTAATTCTCCAATTGGAGCTGATAATGCTCAAACTCAGGGGGAGCAACTTTAAGAAGAAGAAGATGTTCCAATCTTTAAAAATGTGCAAGCTGATCCAACTCCTACTGAAGAAAATATTCAGAATCCATCAAATGACACTCCAACTGACTTAGATTCCACTACTTCAATTCAAGCAATCAGCCTTTCCTCAAGCTGACCATGTTGGACCTTCAAATCTGAATCAGCCCATTGTCCCAGTTACAAATAATTCAACTCATGTTACCAAATGGACAAAGAGTCATCCAATTAACCAAATCATTGGTGATCCTCTCTCTGGTGTTAAAACAAGAAGAAAGGCAACAGGCAATTTCTGCATGTTTGTCAATTTTGTAAGTAAGGTGGAACCAACTGAGGTTAATGAAGCTCTGGCAGATCCATCTTGGGTAAATGCTATGCAAGATGAACTCACACAGTTTGAAAGAAACAAGGTTTGGGAACTTGTTCCAAGACCTCATCACAAGACTGTGATTGGAACCAAGTGGGTCTACAGAAACAAAATGGATGAAAGGGGAGTTGTGACCAGAAACAAAGCAAGATTGGTAGCTCTTGGTTACAAACAAGAAGATGGAATTGATTATGATGAGACTTTTGCACCAGTGGCAAGACTAGAGGCAATCAGAATGTTCTTGGCCTTCTCTGCTCACAAAGGTTTCAAAGTCTATCAAATGGATGTGAAGAGTGCATTTCTTAATGGGAAATTGGAAGAAGAAGTCTATGTTGAATCCCTTAGTTCGAGATGGTTAACCTTGAAAGTGTAATATACAACAAGTCTAATAATCACTAGATTTGGACTAGTATTACTTGTAAATAAATATGCAAGAATATATAAACAAAGTAATACGAGACTTAAAGCAATAAACAAATAAAGTGGAACATTATGTATTGTATCCTATGAGTTACAAATGATCTATTTTTGTCAAATAACTCTTTAGGATCGAGATACTTAAAGTTGTGAAGTATCCCTGTTTAAGATCGAGAGTATTTGGACAAATTCACTTCAATGCAAAATGAATGCTTAAAAGTATTTTTGTCAAGGAAATGACTTTGTATTTATAGGCAACAAAATTCACCAGCGAATTTTGTGCCGTACAAATATGGTTGCATACATTTAATGATCCGACAAGAACATTAAATGTATTGGATAAGGAATAAGGATAAAGTCACATCAAGTGCAAGTGTATCCTTTTATCCAACCACCTTAACACACGTATACTTTGGTAAAGAACAAGTGGATTGTTCTTTGGAAAGTGTGTTAAAGGCAAAAGTCAATCCTCGATATCAGTGTTCAGACTTGCAGGATCTAGAACACTAACAATCCTCCAGTGTACAAATCTGGTAAGACTTTCCAGTGGACTCCGCCATTTGTTAAGTCTTCTTCCTTCAGACTTCAGTCTTTGACTTCAGTCAGAATGTCTTCAGTAGAAGTAGATCTGGACTGGGGTGAAGTCTTCAGTGAGCTAATCTGGAGAATACTCCAGATTTCCTATACAAGTATTTGCTCACTGGTCTTCCATTATTTCTGGACAAATCTTCAGAGGACTCCAGATTCCAAGTCTGGAGTAGGTCCAGTAGAACACGCTTCTGGACAGTTTCTTCAGTGAGGCTCCAGTAGTCGAGTCTGGAGCGAGTCCAATAAAACACGTTTTCTAACAAACCTAAATAAGGTTCCAGTAGTCCAGTCTGGAGCCAGTCCAGTAAGTCTGGACTAAATCTGGACCTAACAAATTCCCCCTATTTGTTTAGAAATAATGCAAGTATTTTTCAGACTTATAGATATACAAATTTGTATGTCTGGAAAACACTTGGTCGATTTAAGTCTAAAAAATCTAAGTTACTGGAAAACACTTTATAGATCATGAGTGTTTTCAGTTTTCATCTTTTAAGTTCTAACTTAGACTAAATCTGGTCATTTACTTATAAAAATAAAAATTGCAACTATTATTACTTTCATCAAAAAGGAAAATAATTACAACTTTCATAAGACAATTAATTACAATAAGTACATGATAAAAGGTTTAGGCCCTTCTTTTCGATGTCCTTTCTGGAGCATCTTCAGTAGCCTTCTTTTTTGGAGATGGAGATGATGGAACAGACACTGGTGGTCTCAGACCCAACACAGCTTCCATTTGTTGAATTCTTCTCCAGACCTTCTCAATCCTCTTCATAAAGGCCTTAACATCTGGAGACAAATCAGTTTTACCTTTAAAGGTCATTCCAATCTCCTTCAGTTCAGTCCATCCAAAAGCTTGGACTGAAGTATCCTTCCTTCATCTGTAAAGTTACCCTCTCTGGTCAACTTTACATTGAATCTGGTCATTCCTTGATGATTTTCAGCCAACTTTATTTCAGCATCAATAATTCTTCTGGCATTGGCCCTGAAATTCATCATATCATCAAACTTTGCTTTCTGCTTTGCCATATGAATCATTTCTTCAGTTTCCTTGGATACACCACTCTGTTGTCCTTCAGTGGACTGGAGTTCTTGGCGATTGATTCTCAGAGTAGTATCCAGAGGAATGAAGGTACTTATATCAGCATCTTTTATTTCCTTCATTTGTTTGGCAGTGAGCTTCGGCAGACCAGTCAATCTCTTTCTATATTCCAACTCAGAGCACCAGCATTTTTCTTATCTTTCTGGAGGCTTACCAGTTCCTCCTTTCTCTGTCTGATCAATTCTGGTATACTGACACATAAATTAATGAATCATATACCTGTTCTTCTTCAGCGTAGAACGAGCGTATATGAACATCATTCAATGCATCTAGACACTGATGAACTCTGGGGTCATCCTTCATCCTTTTAAAAACTTCAATATTAATGCCTAACCTTCCAGCATTGTAGGAATCCAGAGTCCCATGATTAGCCATATCCCTATGATGGGCCAGCAGTTCATCTCTTTGATTATTCTTGAAAATTTCATCATGATGCATTGTTGTTCTAACTTCCTTGAAGTTTCATTATCAACATCTTCAGTTTGCTCTTCCTCTTCACCAGATACAACTTTTTCTTTTCCTTTAACAGCCTTCAATGTAGTAGGAATATCTGGGAAGGTTTCAAACTGGGGCTCAATGCATTGTTGTTCTAACTTCCTTGAAGTTTCATTATCAACATCTTCAGTCTGCTCTTCCTCTTCACCAGATACAACTTTTTCTTTTCCTTTAACCGCCTTCAGTGTAGTAGGAATATCTGGGAAGGTTTCAAACTGGGGCTCACTGGCTTCAGTACCAGTAGCCTCTTCAGTAAGCCCGGCTTCAGTGCCATATGCTCTTTGTGATTGGTCACCAGACAACTCTTCCCCCTTGGAAGGATCTCTAGTTCTTGACTTCAGATCATTCCACAATTCTTCCATCATATGCCTGTCCAGTGAACCAAAGGTTCTTCCAGTTACTGGATTAGCATCAGTCATAATTTGCTTGAGTGCCTGGACTTCCTTTTTCATATTTTCAACTTCTTTTGGCAAGTCCTTTGGCAACTCAACTTCTATCATTTTCACAACTTCTGGCAACAAACCTTCTTGAATAGATCGAAGGACAGATCCAGAAATCTCTTCAGTGATTTCTTTAAGCATACTGGATCTGAACTCCCTTGTACATTCTTCACTTATTATTCTTGCAATAACAGTCTGATCAAGAATGGGTCTGCCTTCCAGTGAGCTGACCCTTGTAACTAACTTCTCAACTTCTTCCTTTAGACCTGCCAGTGGTTGAACAATTTGACTATCCACTGCAGTCTGAACAGAATTTACCAGTCTGGACTCCAAACCCTGGACTGCCACTTTAAATGTTTTCAGAATTGCGATTGGTGGCCAGTACCAGCTCATCTAACTTTTCAAACACCAACTTCTCATTCCCAGCAAATAGGTTCATTTCTGATGCTAAATTATTTGACAATAAGGATTTGAAATCAGAAATAACCTGGGAAGAGCTCTGGAGTGATCTCTCCAGGTCCGCCACCTTACTAAGAAGGCCTTGGACCTCGGTTGAAGAAGAAGTGGAGAGACCACTGGGAGGTGCCAGATGAGAAGTCAATCTGGTCATTATAGGTACTTGTGCCCAGACCTCTTCAGTTTCAACAGTTTCAGCATTTATAACTGTAGAGTCTGGCACACCTTGTTCAGAAGGGTTGACTGGGGTTTCGATAGGTGGTTGAGATTGTGAAGTTTGAATGAATGGGGTGAAGTATGGAGTTGATTGTGGAATTGAAGGTGGTGGAGGTGGTGGCATGCTTGATTCTGGTGGGGGTGGAGGCATTCTGTTTCTGGAGGAGTAATATTTGTTTCTGGTGGAGGTGGTGGCATTTCTGGTTCACTTTCAACTTGCTCAACATCTTCACCCAGAAAGTTCATGTCTACATCAAAATTTTGACCTTCAGAAATGGGAGAATCAGCCTCATCCCAAAACATATCACCAGTAGATGTACCAGCCTGTTCACCAGCCTGGACATTCAAGTCAATCTGAGCCTCTTGCTCACCAGATGCTTGTTCTTCAGTCTGAACAACCTGCTCAACAACTTGAGCCACATCTTCTTGTACAACAGCCTGGACATCAGTATCCACTCTCTGTTCAATTTGTACAATAGATTCAATATTCTCCTCTTCAAAAATAGGAGACCCATCAACATTAATTGTATCACCAGGATGGGTTGATGGATTTACCTGGACTCCACCTCTCATCAGACGCCTATGTGATCTGGGTCGTCTGGAAAGCTCAACAGTGGGTTGCACACCTTCTTCAGGAGCCACTTGACTTATTGGTTGTACCATCTCTACAACCTGAACATCTTGGTCACGAGCAGGTATTTCAACAATCTGGACACTGCCTGGTGCCACATTCTCTTCAACCCTTTGAAACGTCAACATGGTTGGAGGAATATCTACCTCACCATCTCTTGATTGTAGGTTGTTTAGATCCCTTAAAAACTCACTCATAGAAAAATGAGTAGTATCAATATCATATTGGTCTCCTAGACCATTTCTGAACATAAGGGAAAGAAAACGGATATATGGAATATGGGGTTTTCTCCCTTTTGCTTTCAGTCGATCCACCAAATCATTAAACAAGATCTGAGCAAAATCTACTCTTATTCCGAACCATAAACAATAGGCAATCTGGAGCTGGGTTTGATTTATCTGATCAAGACCTCCAGAACTACCTCCTAGACATTCTACCAAATGAGTGAAGAAAAATCTCCACGAATCTGTCAGCCTACTCATATAAATTGTGCCTTTTCTCAACAACTGGCCATTGTCATCAACAATTTCTGTGTGCCCCATCAACCTGCACACTTCCCTGAAATTAATGCCAGAAGGAAGTTCGATGGGCAGCTCATTCTGGTCAAGGTAGTTCAACTGTAAAACAGACCTGAGCAAACTCACCGAGAAACTTAAGGATCTGGTACCTCCATTAAGAGTGTAAGAAATTGATGAAGTTTCTTCGTTATAAAAAGCGGAGTACCAGAATTCACATAAATAGTCATGGTACATTCTCCCTGGATTTAGGGTTAATGCACCATACAGAGGGCATGAGAGAAAGAAAGTATTCAATCTCCCAATGATAGAACGAGCAGGATGAACACTGGAAAGTTTGGCCATCCAGTTATTCATATTGATTCGAATGGCTTTTGCCTCAAGAGAAATATGTCTCGGTTTAACAACATTATCAACCGGAGCATATTCGGCAGATAAAAGATTTTTGGGTGCCATTTTTGATTGATAGATGAAAATGAAATTGAATGAATTTAGGGCTTATGAAGAAGAAATTAATGAATTTGCAGTTAATAGGAGAGATTTAATGATTGGAAAAAGAATGAAGAATTGAATGAAGGAATTTGAAGATTTGGGAGTAAATGTTCGAAGTAAATGTAAAGTGAAAGTGAAAGTGGGTATATATAGGGGAGATAATGTGGAACTCAAACAGATTAATTTGAAATTATCAAATACAATTTTTGATAGGGTTCTGAGATCCGCATTAATTACATCACATCATACATAAATGCATGACGGTTTATAGCCCACAAACAGTAACAACTTGTACTTTTTGTTTTCCCAAAGTAAAAAGACCATCATTGTTTTGAAAAATTTACATGCCACGTAGGATTTATAAGATAAATATCTTTGAAAAAAGTTTGCTTACGTGGCACACACAATGACCAAGTATTTAGAAAATATTATGACATATTTCAGTGCATCTGGAGGTTGACTGGACACTCCAGTATCACTGGTGGATTAGTCCAGTGAACATGTACTGATGGTACACTGGAGGGACACTCCAGTAAAGTACCAGTGAATACCATTTTTGAAAGACTGGTAACCTCAAACGCGCACGTCAACTAATACAGACAAATGAGAGGGACACATTTACAAGGAGACAAAGTCACTTCAAACACGCACTTCAACCTGTCCAATTACCAGTGAGAGGGACACATTTACAAAGCACCAGTAATATTTTCTGAAGAATTTGTCCAGTGAGAAAATAAATTCCCCCTGAACTTAAAACAATTTTAATAGAAAAATATTTTTCAAGTCTTCCCTGGAATGTTGTTCCAGAAATCTAATAATGCAAAGATAGTACACAAAGGCGTTCAATATCTGAGCAGTCACCAGATTTAAGGATTTAACATTCCCAACTCACCAACAAGATATTCAAAAGTTTTGACATCCAGAGGTTTGGTAAAAATTTCAGCGAGTTGTTTGTCAGTGGGAATAAAATGGAGTTCAATGTTGTTTTTCATAATATGATCACGAATGAAATGATACCTTAGATCAATGTGCTTCGTTCTGGAGTGCATGACTGGATTGTTTGAGATAGCAATGGCACTGGTATTATCACAAAAGATTGGAGTCTTTGAATATTTAATACCATAATCAAGCAACTGGTTCTTCATCCAGAGTATCTGAGCATAACAACTGGCTGTAGACACGTATTCAGCTTCAGCAGTGGACAATGAAACTGAAGTTTGCTTCTTACTGGTCCAGCTGACCAGTTTGCAACCTAGGAAATGACATCCACCAGTTGTGGATTTCCTATCTATCTTACAACCTGCATGATCTGAATCTGAATAACCCATTAGATCCATGTCTGAGCCTTTGGGGTACCAAAGACCTAGACTGGGGACACCTTTAAGGTACTTCAGTATGCGCTTTACAGCAAGCATATGAGATTCCCTTGGATTAGACTGATATCTGGCACATAAACATGTTGAAAACATAATATCTGGTCTACTGGCAGTTAAATACATCAGTGAACCAACCATGCCTCTATAGACAGTGGTGTTCACTGGTTTACCATCTGGATCAGAGTCCAGTGTCAGTGGTGTAGAAATTGGAGTTGGTTTAGATGGTGAAGAGTTCATATCATATTTCTTTAAAAGATCTCTAACATTATTTTCCTGATTAATAAAAATGCCATCTTTGTTTTGTTTAATCTGGAGTCCAAGAAAATATGTTAATTCACCCATCAAACTCATTTCATATTCAGTGGACATGATTTTAGAAAATTTCTTGCACATATTTTCATCAGTAGACCCAAAAATTATATCATCAACATAAATTTGTACCATTAACAGATTACCTTTCTCATGAAGAATGAATAAGGTATTGTCAATTGCACCTCGTTTAAAACATTTTTCAACAAATGTTTAGTCAGAGTATCATACCAGGCACGTGGGGCTTGTCTGAGGCCATATAGCGCTTTGTCCAGAAGATATACCCAATGTGGATGCTTGTCATCAACGAAACCTGGAGGTTGTCTGACGTAAACTTCTTCTTCAAGCTTTCCATTCAAGAAAGCACTTTTTACATCCATCTGGTAGACCTTGAACTGATGATTAGCAGCGAATGCTAAGAAAATTCTGATCGCTTCAAGTCTAGCCACTGGAGCAAATGATTCATCAAAGTCGACATCTAACTGGCAGTAGCCTTGTGCTACCAGTCTGGCCTTGTTTCTAATTACGTGGCCATCTTCATCTACTTTGTTTCTGAAGACCCATCTTGTTCCAATTGGTTCTTTCCTTCCAACTGGGAAAGGAACCAGATACCAGACCT
Organism: Erigeron breviscapus; assembly: GCA_034093135.1. Taxonomy (NCBI): domain Eukaryota; kingdom Viridiplantae; phylum Streptophyta; class Magnoliopsida; order Asterales; family Asteraceae; genus Erigeron; species Erigeron breviscapus. The sequence continues at coordinate 39,376,874 of CM067171.1, read as the reverse complement.
TGTTCCTTTCAAACTGGTGAAGCTCTTCTTGAATAGCAGTCACCCAGCTTGGATCTTCCATAGCCTCGTCAATCTTCTTTGGTTCCATCAAAGATAGAAAACTGACGTATAAGCATTGATTACTGGAGGCTCTTCTGGTCTGAACTCCACTACTGGAGTCACCTATGATCTGATCAATAGGATGAGCTTTTGTCCATCTGGAGTACTGACCAGGAGTGTTACTGACAACAATATCAGTGCAAGAATTCAGTTGAGTCTCCTCTGGAGTTGCTTGGAGGAGGATCTTGCCAGATTACTTCAGTATCTCATCTGAGTCATTTAAATCACGATTTGCATCATGAAATTCTTTATTTGAAGGCATTTCTTGAAGTACTGGTTCAGTTTGGAATTCTTCATAAGAAGACATTTCTGGTCTATTCTCAACTGACACTGATACTGGGGGAGTAGTACGCACATCTGAACCAATATTAATTTCAGGGGGTAGTTTGAAAATAATAGAGGGATAGAATGGAGTACTACTGGAGAGTTTCTTTTTCTGAACAGGTTCCAGATCAGGATGACTGGAAACTGTGTCTGGTGAATCTTCAATTTTGTCGTTTATTGGATCAGATTCACAAAAGACAATTGGAGTTACTGGGGGAGTGTCAAGGGCTGGCTTCTTGTTGATTGCAGCATTTGATTCATCAAATGTGACATGAATTGACTCATGGACCTTCTCCAGTCTCTTGGTGTAGACTCTGAAGGCCTTGCGAATGGCTGAATAGCCTAAGAAATACCCTTCATCAGCTTTGGCATCAAATTTGCCTAGCTGACTGGAGTCGTTCAGGATGTAAACTGGACATCCAAAAACTGTGAAAATAACCAATATTTGGTTTTCTATTTCTTAAGACTTCATAGGCTGTCTTTTTGTGTCTTTTGATGTACATTGATCGATTCTGGGTGTGGCAAGCAGTTGCAATTGCTTCCGCCCAGAAACTGGTAGACAGACCAGATTCAGCAAGCATACTCCTGGCAGCTTCTATCAGCGTTCGATTCTTCCTTTCCACCACTCCATTCTGTTCTGGAAAGCGGGATGATGAGAAATTCTGGGAGATGCCAGTGTCAGTACAGAATGACTCCAGAGTTGCATTCTGGAATTCTGTTCCATTGTCACTTCTTAACTGACACACTTTTCGACTGTACTTGAGCTCAATTTGCTTGATAAGACTGATGATTTCAGCAGCAGCTTCACCTTTAGACCTTAGAAAGATCACCCAACAATATCTGGAGAATTCATCTACGATCACCAGGGTGTATCTTTTACCAGCACGAGTCTGAAAGTTCACTGGACCAAAGAGGTCCATATGAAGCATATGAAGAGGTTCAGATATGCTGAAATTCTGTCTGGTCTTGAAACTGGTAAGTTTTGCTTACCCATCTCACATCCTGGACATGGTCTTTCCTTTTTGAAGGAAACTGAAGGTATCCCATCTGCAAGTTGTTTTCTGGACAACTTATTAATGTTTTGAAATTTAAATGGGATAACCTTTTATGCCATAACCAGTTTGTGTCTTCATCAGCTTGAGTATAGAAACACTGCTCTGAAGGAGAGCTTTCCATATCCATCACGTACACATTCCCTTTTCTGGGAGCAATCAACACACCTTCCAGTCCTTGTTGAATACGATGCCCTGAGCAACATTGAATAAGACTTGATAGCCATCGTCACACAGTTGGCTTACACTGATCAAGTTATATTTCAAACCATTCACAAATGCAACACGTCTAAACTTGACTTGTCCATTGTTCAGAACACCATATCCCTCAGTCTTTCCACAACCATCATTTCCAAAAGTAATGGAGGGTCCATCAGAAATAATGAACTCCTCCAGCAGGGTCTTACATCCGGTCATTGTCCTGCCAGCTGCACTGTCAAGATACCAGATATATTCTTTCGATCGCCCTACACATACACCAGATATTGATCAGTTAGATTTGGAAACCCATCGACTGATGGGTTCACTGGACCCTCCCTTATAGGTCCCTGGGGCAATCTGGTCTAGTTCACTTTCTTCAACAGTGGTCTTAGTTGAAAAGACCTCTGGGGTTGATAGTTTTGAAACCTTTTTCTTTTTCTCAACTGGAGAAATAGATTTAACTTTCTTGGCAAAAGGTTTTGTATTTTGTCTAGGGCCAGATGAAGTTCCCTCAATAAAGTTTAATCTTGCATTAAAACTTTGTGATTGACGAGTCAGAATTTGAATCTGGCTCTCTATCCTGGACAAAATATTTTCTTCAGATGATATCTTAGCCTTTCCAGTCAAAGGCTTTGGTAAGGGATTGGTCTGAGGCAAAGGTCTATTCCGATAGACCTCTTTAACTGGAGCAGTCATCTGGAGCTCTCCAGTCTTAACCTCTGGGGATTGAACTGGGTAAAAATTGGCCTTTTGGGAGTTCAGACTCCTCAGAAACGTGGTGGTCATTTGCCAATTATCATAATCACTAACCTCTATCAAATAGGGGACCCTTTCCACCCAATTCTTCCCTATTTGACTCTTCCTGGTGTTGTTCCCAACAGACATTGACATCTTCCTTCACCAGGTGCTCATCTACTTCCAGAGTCATGTAACAGCAATCTCTTTCCTCTTCTTCATCAGCAGATGATTCATCAGAAGGAACCCACTTCTCTTCAGTTGTTGCAATCATGCACTTATTATTGGTTTCCATTTATTGTGCCATGAGAGCAATTTGGGCCTTAAGCTTTTTATATTTCAATTTATAGCTATCATCAGGCTTATTATTAGAAGAGAATGGACCAGGCTTGGATGCAAACTGGTTGGACCTGCACTCTTTCATGAAATGACCCTTTTTGCCACACTTCAAGCATGTCAAATTGGTCTTGTCAGTGGAAGAACTGGATGCAAATTGTCCAGATGGCTTATTTGCTCTTGCTTTGAAACGGTTAAACGTTTTAGCAATCATTGCAATAAGGTCATCATCTTCAGTTTCATCACAACAGTCTGGAGAGACTTGACTGGATTCTCCAGAATCCATGAGTTCAGACACCATCTTCTTCATAGAAAATACATTCTCAGAAGATATTAGTGCTGTACTTGGTGGTTCAGAATAACTAACCACTTTAGGAGTACTGGAGGCATGGTTAAAAGCATCTTGTTCTGCCACCACTCTCTGGGCTTGATTTTCTTCAGTGTACCTGAAAGCTCCATATAAGGTTGAGAGAGTGTGTGTGTGCAGAGTTTTACCTTGTCGTAAGACTCGGATCATGTGAGACCATTTGGTGGGTAGAATGTCACAAAATTTCTCCAGAAGTATATCCTTGTCCTTCTCAACCCCAAGACCTCTCAGTTGGTTTATGATACTCATAAATCTGGTGTAAGTACCAGTGAGAGACTCGTTAGGTTTAGCAAAAAATGACTCATACCTCTTGTTTAAGGAGACCTTTCTGGTGACAATGGTGTCATCTCCTCCTTCATGCTGGTTTAAAAGTCATCCCACATGGTTTTAGCACTAGGAAAAAGAACTAGTGTGGGAATTAGGGTTTCTGGAACGGCCCGAGGATCATGTTTTTGAGAAGGGTGTCTAGATTCACCAATCTCCTCTCCTCTTCAGACCAATGTTCCTCCCTCTTTTCCCTTCCTCTTCTAGATCCAGAAGGATCAAGAAGGAGGATTGAGAGGTGATGTAGGTACATAAGGACCTTCGTTTAAAATTTTCATCATATGTTCCTCTCAATACCAGTGACATGCAAAACCATCCTAGCCTTCCACGTACCAAATTCATCACTGTTCCCACTGAATTTAGGAACAGGATTATTTGAGTAGTGCACATGCACGTGTGGAGAAGCAGGAGTAGGAGGAGGTGGTGGATTAGTGTTATTAACAATTGGTGGTTCATTTTGATCATTAATATTTGCATTAGGATCGGGACCAAGACTAAAACCTTGTGTATTCTTGGTTAGCCATCAAGAAACAGATCTAGGCAATGTTTAGCCTTCTGCTCTGATACCAAATGTGAGTCCCTTTAAGTTCGATGGTTAAACCAGGAAAGTGTAAAATACAACAAGTCTAATAATCACTAGAATGGACTAGTATTACTTGTAAATAAATGCAAGAATATATAAACACAGTAATACAAGACTTAAAGCAATAAACAAGTAAAGTGGAACATTATGTATTTTTCAATTGTGTATTTTATTTATGATGTTTAAATAAAATACAAGGTTGTTGGGAATCAAGATAATACAATTAAGTATGTATCCTAACAACCTATGAGTTACAATATGATCTATATTTGTCAAATAAATCTTTAGGATCGAGATACTTAAAGTTGTGAAGTATCCCTGTTTAAGATCGAGAGTATTTGGACAAATTCACTTCAATGCAAAATGAATGCTTAAAAGTTTTTGTCAAGGAAATGACTTTGTATTTATAGGCAACAAAATTCACCAGTGAATTTGTGCCGTACAAATATGGTTGCATACATTTAATGATCCGACAAGAACATTAAATGTATTGGATAAGGAATAAGGATAAAGTCACATCAAGTGCAAGGGTATCCTTTTATCCAACCACCTTAACACACGTATACTTTGGTAAAGAACAAGTGGATTGTTCTTTGGAAAGTGTGTAAAGGGAAAAGTCAATCCTTGATATCAGTGTTCAGACTTGTAGGATCTAGAACACTGACAATCCTCCAGTGTACAGATCTGGTAAGACTTTCCAGTGGACTCCGCCATTTAGTCTTCTTTCTTCAGACTTCAGTCTTTGACTTCAGTCAGAATGTCTTCAGTAGAGTAGATCTGGACTGGGGTGAAGTCTTTAGTGAGCTAATCTGGAGAATACTCCAGATTTCCTATACAAGTATTTGCTCACTGGTCTTCCATTATTTCTGGACAAATCTTCAGAGGGACTCCTGATTCCAAGTCTGGAGTAGGTCCACGAAAGCGAGTGGTGAACGCTCCCCTCCTCCACGGCATGGTCTGTGAAGGAGTCATAGCTTTTCTCTGAAGACAAGCCGTCCCGACCTGCCGTATCTTCAGGCCTTCTACACGAGAAATAAAGCAGGGGCTGGATTAAATGTCGCAGGGTCGGGTATAGGCCGAAAGGGCTAAGGACAAATACCACGGCACTACGGTTCCACCCCCTCCCCCGAACTCTTTCCCTATGCCTTTTCTTCACCTCCCCTGCTTACCAGACCTCATACCCGGTAGTGTCACCGCTGGTTCACGGACTGCGACCTCTCTCTAGCCGGACTAATTCTTCCGTGTATTGCACGGAAAATTGTGAAAAAAACGGGTTTACGAAAAAAAAGTCTAGTAATGGTTCAGTAGCCAGTTTTTTTTTTTTTTGTTTATTTTTTGGTGGAGTGCATTTCTGAATGGGAAATGGAAGAAGAAGTCTATGTTGAACAACCTCCAGGTTTTGAAAGTTCAAAGTTTCCTGACCATGTGTTCAAGCTTGACAAGGCTCTCTATGGATTGAAGCAAGCTCCAAGGGCATGGTATGATACTTTGTCTAAATTCTTATTGGCTAATAACTTCAAAAGAGGTAATGTTGACAAGACTTTGTTTGTGAGAAAGTATAATGGTGATATCCTGCTTGTGCAAATTTATGTAGATGATATAATATTTGGGTCTAGCAGTGAAAGACTTTGCAAAAAGTTTTCTGAATTAATGTCTAAAAAGTATGAAATGAGCATGATGGGAGAACTAAACTATTTTCTGGGTTTACAAGTTAAACAGACTAAAAATGGAAATTTTCATAAACCAAGGAAAATATGTTAAAGATCTCTTAAACAAATTTGGTTTTAGTGATTGCTCACCTATGAAAACTCCTATGGGAACTGGTGATAAGCTGGATGAAGATAAAAATGGCAAATCTGTTGACATCACAGCTTATAGGGGTATGATAGGATCATTACTTTACTTAACTGCTAGTAGACCAGATATTATGTTTGCTACATGTCTTTGTGCAAGATATCAAGCCAGTCCTAAAGAATCTCATCTTAAGGCTGTGAAAAGAATCTTTAGATACCTTAAAGGTAGTCCCAATCTGGGTCTTTGGTATCCCAAAGACTCAGGATTTGATCTAATTGGCTATTCAGATTCTGACTTTGCAGGCTGTAAGATTGACAGAAAAAGCACTTCAGGAGCTTGTCAATTGCTTGGCAATAGACTTGTAAGCTGGTCCAGCAAAAAGCAGCATTCAGTTTCTATCTCCACTGCAGAAGCTGAATATGTTGCTGCAGGAAGTTGTTGTTCTCAAATTCTTTGGATGCAATATCAGCTTCAAGACTATGGTGTCACTGCAAAAAAACTCCAATCTTTTGTGACAGTACCAGTGCCATAGCAATTTCAAACAATCCTGTGCTTCATTCAAGGACCAAGCACATTGATATAAGATATCATTCATTAGAGATCATGTGATGAAAGAAGATGTTGAACTCCACTTCATTCCAACAGATAATCAGCTTGCTGACTTGTTCACAAAGCCATTGGATGAATCAAGGTTCAACTACCTCATAAGTAAGCTAGGTATGCTTAATTTGTAAAAAGTAGTGAGCTAAGTAATAACAAATCTGACCCCTTAGAGTTATTCTCAATTTTGAGGGTAAGCTGTGTCTGACCCAGACTACCCTTTTATACTTGGTGTATTTTCAAATAAAAGAGGGTAAGCTGAGTCTGACCCAGCTTAGTGGTTATTTTTGTTATTAAATATCTCAGTGCGTTTTATTATTTACAATATTTTATTTAGTTTACTTATTTATCCATTTTCTATTTAAATTGGTGATTCACACGTGTATGGTAACTGGTGGTTACTGAAAAAGTACCTCCACTACTTGTTCATCCTCCAATCAAAATCTTTCTCTCTCCAATTTTTAAACGGTTAAACTATAATAAAGTATATATATACTCTCTTTAACCTAAACCCCTAAATCTCTTCTTCATTTCTTTTAATCAATTGTTCTTTTTCTCTCAAATCTGTATACTGTTTTATAAATTTTAATTTCTTCTTCTAAAAATCTTTTTATAAAAATGGCATCATCATCTTCTGTTTCTCCTGCTAATAATTCTCAATCAGATTCCTCGTCTGAATCTGAAGTCTCATACCCAGCTCCAGTAAGCGTGAGTAAGCTTACACCCTATGTGGTGGGTAATAATGTGGTAGTAGTCCCGGCTGATCTTGATACTGGTAAAATCAAGATTGGTAGTCTCGTCTCAGCCAATGTTCATCCTCCTTCTTGGGCTAAAGGATATGATGAGATTGTAGCATTTTTGTGGTATCCATCCATTCGGCAAGATGATGATTGAAAAGCCAGATGTGGTGTTCAAAGATCTCTTGTGTGAATTTTGGGCAAGTTGTTATGTGGGTCAGAACAAGAAGGGAGATCCTGCAATCTTTGGCACTATCCTCAATGGTGAGAAAAAGGTATATATTTCTTTACAGAGGATTAGGTCTGCGTTTGAACTGTCATATATGCCAGATGATATTTATGAAAGTGTTGTGTCTCACACTGAAGCCAAAAGTGTTTTGCAAGATGTTGGATATACTGGTCCATTGGCTTCAGTTGTAAAAATGAAATATTTAACTGGTATATGGAATTATCTTTGCACAATTTCAAAATCTTTACAAGTAAAGGCAGGCAGCTTTGATCAACCTAATGCTTTAGAATTGCAAATTTTTCATGCTATGGTCACTATGACCAGAATAGATTTTGCTGCTGTAATTTTTAGGGACTTAGTTGGCCGAGTCATAAAGAGTCTTACCATACCTTATGGTAGGATTCTTGCTCTTATTATTGAAGCCATTCTTGATAATGATTTCAGTTGGAAACTGGTCAGACTGTTGAATGTAAGGCCATAAATAATAACATTTTCAATAGTCCCAAGGTAACTGCGCAGGGTCTGACCCCAGCAATGCAAATTTACCTTGATTATTACAGGCAAAGGGAAAGAGAGGAGGCTGCTAATGAGGAAGCTGTCCCTACTTCGACGCGATCTGAGTCTGACACTCAATCTGCCAATCAGGGGGACCAAGGTACACATGCTTCTGAACCCTCAAACTCTTCCAAATCTATTCATTCTTCTCTCTAAGAGGGTGAAGGGTTGGCCACATCATCAGCCACCCTAGCCACACCCTCATCCATTCTTCAAATCCGCTTCTAAAAGACCCATTGTTGAGGACTTAGTACCTCACAGTGCTAAAAAGAAAAGAACTCAAAGGAAATCTGTGTCAGCTTCTGGGGTTGATAATGCAACATCCAATCTTGAGATCCCCCAAGGTGCAGTGGAGCTAAGGAACGTTCCAAAGCTGACTCTGCCACCCAAGCTGATAAGCCGAATTCACCACACCCATCTGCACTCTCCCAAAAGAGTGTAGACGAGATAAAGGGAACACCCATTCTACCCAACCCTCCAAACAGGGTGAAGGTATTGAAACAAAGACCTCCTCCTAAGGTCATACTGAGTCTGTGCCGAAATCGCCATCATCAGCCTCCCAAAAGGTTGATGATATCATTAAAGGGATAACAATGGATTGCCCATCCATCCTCAAGGGATGATCTGATGGAAGATGCCAGTGGAGGAGTTGATCAACATCATGATCAACACATTCCCATTGGCCCTCAGCCTGAATTAAACGTCAATCTTTCTCAGGCTGACCAGCACATCATCATTTCTGAAAAATTTGCTCATGAGACTCACTCTCATGAGAATTCACCAAAACTCCCTTAAGCTCCACCCCCTTCTATATGAGCCCAATGACCCTGATATTAAGGATTGCAGGCTGCTCTTTCCAGAGTCAGTGGCTTTTAAGCCAACTGCAAGTTCTTCCCAAGCTGCCACTATCTCATTTTCAGATATGGTGGGTCAGCTCACTGAGTTCACTTCAACCTATAAGGTTGAGAGCTCAGCTGACCAAATGCTTGGAAAAGATCCAAAAGGATCAGGAATTGACGGACAAGAAGGTGGATAAGCTGAGTCAAGATCAGACTGCACTGGAAGAATGTGTGAAAAAGGCAGTTGATTTGATGCAGCAAAACCATAGCAAGCTGACAGCGTCTCTTGATGGTCTTACAAGGCAATCAATGAAGAGAAGGAGAGAAACAAGAGCACTCTGAGTCAGATTGAGAAAGCTGCAACCAAGTTCACAAGAGATGTCACTATTGAGCTTCAATCTGCCAACAAGTCACAAGCAGATTTCAAGAATGATCTGATTGAAGCCTCAAAGAGTGTCAAAACAAAAATTGGACTCCTCCATGAAGATTATGTTGAATTAAGGAGAGCCTGCTGTCTAACAAATATCAAGATTGACTTGATCAACCAATCAAGGACTCTTTGCCACTCCAATAAGCTCTTTCCCTGCTGATAATGACAAAAAGGGGGAGAAGAGTGCTACTAAGAAGAGTGTTGCTGAAGCTGAGCAGGAAAAAGAATTAGAAAGAGAAAGACAAAAAGCTAAGGTTGACAAGGAAATTGAAGAATACTTTGATAGACTGAAAGAAAGACAGAGGAAGGCTAGAGCTGAGGAGGAGGCCAATGATAGAAGAATGGTTGTTTATGGTTCAAGTGTGGAAACTGAGAAAAGGAGATAAAAATACCAGAATCTGAGTCTGGTGGTGAAAATGTTGGAAATATGAATGAAGAGGCTGAAAAGGAGAGTGATACAACTAAGGGGGAGACTGATGTAGTAATGGAAGATGCTGGAGAGATAAGGGTGAAAAATATTGTGAAAAGTGTTGGTGGAAAAGGAAAGTCTTCCCAAGCTGACCCTGTACAAGCTGTGTCATCTCAAGCTGACCCAGCTCCCAAAGAAAAACCTGTTGAATCATCTTCAAGTGAAGACACAGCCACTCTGACTCAATTTATGTTAAAGAAAAGGCCAACTGAAGCTGGGTCAAGTGGTGTGAAGATCTTAACTGACAAAGAAAAGGATTGGGAGCTTGCAATTAAACAGGCTCCAGAACTTGGGGTAACAGTTGAGGTGGCATACAAAATGGTTAAGGAAGACAGACTGCAAAGAGAGAAAATGGCAGTGACTGAATCTGATCCAGAAGTTGCTAAGGTTCTTCAAGAAACATTGAATAAGGAAGATGAAGAAGACCTTGCAGCTATTGGATCCAAAAAGAAAGATGTGGGCAAAGGCAAGAAGAAGGTGGTTCACACTAAACCATCACAGAAGGTAAAAGATGTGAAGAAAAGTGTTGAAGTCCATGATAGGTGGGAGGCTCTGGAGAAAAGAAAGGTGACTGAAAATCTTAATTATAGAAGGCATCCAGAGCCAATCACCCAGGTTCAACTCAAAAGAAAAAGAGGAAAAACCATTCCTAGCATCAGGTTCACCAGAGAAGGGTATGAAACAAGCTGGGAAACCCATGATCTTGATAATCTGTATGAGTTAGGTTACACAGAGTGGGTTGAATTGCATGATATCATCACTGGTATGCCTGGAATTCATAGAGAGACTGTCTTGGAAGCCATTGAGAAGAAGTTGGCTGCAATTGTGAAATACAAGATTGATATCACTGGCCTTCCAAGACCTAAAGCTTATGATATGGATGATGAAGATGAGTCAGATGAGCCACTCAAAAAGAAAAGGAGAAGACATGGAAAAATCAATGCTCCTGAAGGTGATCACACAGATTTTCTCAAGAATTTGAACCCTTCAGAGCTACTTGCTCAATTATCTCCTGAAGCTCTTGACAAGATTCTTAGTCATCTCGATCTGTCTCTACCTGCTGGTGTTACAAATGCAAGATGTGGATTGTTTATCACTGAACCTGAACATGGGATGTATTTTGTGAATGCAAGAGGGAAATTGGTTTTCCAAAGGACTGCTGAACTGCAACAGGTACCAGCTATGTACCTATACACCTTGTACAGATTTTGTGCTGCTTTTGGTGAGAATGGTAATGGGTATGAGCAGTTCCTTATTGATGAGGGCTTAGATAGAAAGTTAGGTGTAAAAGTTGCCCCATCATTTGAAGTTAAACAAGAAGCAGTAGAAATGATTGGGGAATAAGTTTGGTTTGTAATTTTTTTTCTCAATATATGCAAGTATTTGTACAATTTCTGTTTTCTTGTTAGAACTTCATATCAGATTGAAAAGAACCCAAAAGATTCAAATGGTCACAAGTGTTAGTCATATTTTACTTGATTCTTTGTAAGCTGATAGTTAGAAGTAGTTGTGGGTTTTGTCATCATCAAATAGGGGGAGATTGTTGAGTCCTAATGTTCATTGTAAATTTGGTGATGACAAATCTGACTTATAAACACTTAGTAATCTTTTGGTTCTTGTAATATGATCTGGGTCAGACTAAGCTGACACAGCTTACGATCTGTCTGACCCAGATCATGCTTCATATTTTGTAATTTATGGAAGCAAGTGTTGTTCAAGCTGCATCAACAATGTTTTAGCATTCAATCCAAGTCGAAGAGGAGGATTGAAGATAGAAGACCAAGCTGGTAGTGGAAGGCAGCTTGGGATTAACAGTCAGCTTGGAAACACTTAGGCAGATTGGTGTTTTGACAAACGGCCCAATCTGTGTCTGACAATCAAGTGAAGATAACAACCTGGATTGAAGATAAGGACAAATGACATGACTAGGAAGAATCCTAGGATCCAGGTTGGTGGTTGTTACATATGTGTGTCCATACTCTTATTGGTAGATGAAGAATGTGCGTCAGTACGTGGGGGACCACAAGTACCATGAAAGGCACGATCAAATATTCCTTTGTCATCCAGTAGAAGATTAATACGTGGCTTCATTGGATACCAAGAGAAGAAGGGCTTTCGCCTATAAAAGCCTCATTCCTTGATTGCATATGTGTGGCATTCCTGAGAATCAATTCTTCACACAAGTTTTCTTTGCTCTTACACACAGCTTAGTCTGTTGGAGATCAGCTTTGGCTGATTCTCTTGAGCTGAAACTTATTGATTGTTGTTTTTCATTTCAGGGTTGTTTAGATATCTATAGGCTATCTTTATTCCGCAACAACCCTGTAATTCTTTGTATAGATTATTTCTTAATAAAGGATTACATTTGAAACCACAATCTGTGTTCAAGAATGCTTTTATTTTTTACTGCTTTACTGTTTTAATGATTCTTGTTCTTTACTTACTCATATAAACTGAATCTTTAAAACGTTATTTAAGTTTGTAAAGTTTGAGGAAAGTTGTATTCACCCCCTCTACAACTGTTCTGTGTACAATATACTTTGGTATATTGATACACCTTGAGACGTATCACAGTATATCATCGAAGTCGTCTTCTTCAAAAGAGACAAAATCTGAATCTGAAATTGATGCTTTCTTCACGCTTCTTTCTCCTTTATCCGTCTTGCTTTGCTTAGCGAATCTTTTGGCTGCTGAATATGTTGTCCCACATACTTCTGATCCTCCAGAAATTGTATTAATTACTCTTGCATCTGGCGGTGGAGAATCAGCTTTTTGAGTTGGCTTAGGTTTTGAGAAATCCATGCCTTCAACATCTTTAGCCTTCTTCCTTCCAAGGAGTTCTGTGAGATACCCTTTAGCTAGAAGAGTGGAGATCTCCCTTCTCAACATCTTGCAATCTTCTGTGAGATGGCCAAAGTCTTCGTGATAGGCACACCATTGGCTAGGATCCTTCTTTTTGAAATAAGAATCATTCTTCTTTTGTGGCCATCTTACTTTATCTCCAAGTTCTCTTAGAGCCATTATAACACCAGGCGTGCCAACTGAAAAACAGTATGTTGAAAGAGCAGGATAATCAACCCCATCATCTTCTTCGACTGCATTAACTTGATTATCGACATGTCTTGTGTAAGGTTTGTTTCTTGGCTTGAACACTGGAGTTTCCGCCTTCCGATTTGGACGATCATATGATAAAGCTTCCAATTTTGAAGACGTCAACTCATTTTCTTCAAGTCTTATAAATCTTGCAGCCCTCGCTTTAGCTTCATCCAGATTTCTGCATGGCGTCATTATAAGATCTTCCTGGAATTTGGATCCTTTGAGGCCTCTTTGGAGAGCTTGGATAGCGGTCAACATATCCAGTTTTGGAATATTAAGTGACTCCTTCGTAAACCTGGTCATAAAATCTCTAAGGGATTCGTTAGGTTTTTGAGTAACTTTATAAAGATCATCTGTCAATTTTTCAAAAGTTCTACTACAAGAAAATTGACTATAAAATAAATTAGTTAAATCTGCAAAAGAGTTAATAGATAAAGGAGGCAAACTCTGCAGCCATTTTAAGGCTGATCCAGAAAGTGTAGATCCAAAGCTTCTACATAAGCAGGCTTCCTTTAGATTGGATGGAATAGGTATTGTTTCCATCTTTTCCAGATATAGTGCAATATGCTCTTGAGGATCAGTAGTTCCATCATATGGCTTCATATTTGGAACTTGAAACTTCTTTGGGATCTCTACATTGGCGATCCTGTCACCATATCTATTCATAAGATAAGATGCAGGGTTGACTTCTGGGATTGGATTACAAAATCCAGGAACAGTAGAGATCATATCTTTCAGTCTTTGAAACTCCCTTGCAATGTAGTCGTTCGTCGTTTGACCCTGCGATGAGTTAGCAAAACCAAAAGAACCAGAAAAATTATTAGCATTATGTAAACCTGCACCCATAGACGCAGATGCTCCAGCAGCATTAGTATTTTGTGGAATGTTGCTCCCAAAGTTCGAGGTTGCAGTTGGGAATGGCGTGCTTGGAGGTGCAGATCCAGGGGCTGCAGATGGTCCTGGAGTTGAAAATAGATTCCTTGGAGTGAATGATGGTCCATTCTCTGAGATTCTGGACTCCAAGATCTTAAATTGAGTCTGATTATACTCCTGATTTGTTTTAATTGTATCATTAATATTCTGCAAAATAGTAAATAGGTTAGGCATGTTATCAGAATCATTATTTTGAGCAGAATCTCTAGATCCAATATTAAATGGGTCTGGATAGCCTTCAGAATTATAAAAGCTCGATCGTCCTGCTTGGCCAGATCCAGTGTTGAATTGAGACGAATTTCCCGCAGGAATGTCTCCAGCAGCATTAAAGTCAGTGCCCTGATCAGCAGGTCCTTTGTCTTTGTTTTGATTCGAGATTCGAACCGTATTGTTCCTGTTTCTTCGATACGAATTATTTCCTGCAGAATGACCAATCATAGAAGAAGAAATAGCAGGAGCAGTTTGCGAAGAGTTAGTTGGTTGAGTCGACATTTTCGGAATTAATTTCGGAAAATTAGTTTTCTTTGATAAAAATTGAAAATTTTAATCGATCGAAAGCACCTTTTGCCCCACGGTGGGCGCCAAATTGTTTTGGTCAAAAAATTACCCAAGATAATCAACCTTGAAGACTTAGATCAATTATGTAACCAAACTTTCGTTCGTGAGGTTAAGGGCTTGTAAAATATGTTGAGTTTCAAAGATGCGTGTTAAAGAAAAGATTTGCTAAAGAATTATGTCGACTAAACAAGGAATTAAAGGACAAGTAATCGTAAATAAAGAACTTAAGATGTATCGAAATAATGTAAAGAACAGAATAATGCTAATTATAATAAAGATCTAATAATTAACAAAAATAAAAGTAAAGATAAGGGAACAAGAACACCGAGATTTGTTATCGAGGAAAAGCCCTTAATCCTTATGGATCGCCGGCATAAAAACCCGGGAGGAAGCAATCGTCCCTGCCTTTGTTCTCTTATTAATGATTGTTAAAATGATTACAATGGTGGAATTCGGTTGATCGATTATTGCTAAGTGTGAGAATAAAGATGAGAGTGTAGAGAGTAGTGTGTGAATACAAGTGATCAGAGATATCGCTAGTGAGTAAAGTATATCCTATATCGATCAACCTCATTCGTTATATATAGACTTAGATGTTAACTAACTATGCGAAATAGTTGGATCTTCTAGGTCTTCAGTTGAACGTTGGAGAGTATCTTGACCAGTCAAGTGAACGTTGAAGTATTTCTCCTCGTGCTGAATTCAACTTGAAGACCGATTATACTGGCAGACCAAGTCTTCTTTGCGTGTTGATGTATTATCCCATGTGTGAATTTCCTTTTTACACCGTTAGAGATATTCTTCACAGCCTTATATCGAATATTATGGAATCTGCACATATAACTCATGTGGAAATGATAATAACAAGTAATTCATATCGTTAGCAAGATATTAATAAGTCATCAGAATATTCATCAATGTCAAGATCCTGATATGTCAAGATCTTAGGCTTTCAAGATATTGGTACTTGAAATTTCACCCATAACTAAGCCTTAACTTGGAGAAAGAAATCGAAGGTCTTCCCTATCTATGTTGATCGACCAAAAGGAAAAAAATTGAGCGGCCAACGAAAGGGAGGTTGTGTGACATGAAGGTCACCTTTGGTTAAGTATAAGGACTCCCCTAGAACTTGGAAGAGATCACTAGCAATGTTGGAAAACGAAAGTAGTTGGAAGAAGAAAACTAAGGACAATAAGATATTGGGATGTGTCGAGTAACCCTCAATATTAACAGTGATGATATACCCCATACGGAGCCCTACCTCCGTATGTGAATCTGCTATTACGAAGGCTGCCTAAGGATGTTTTCCGCCAGAAATACGGAGCTCACCTCCTTCAGAACGGAGCTCACCTTTCAGAATGGACCACCTCAGTCAGAATTACGGAGCTCGCCCATCAGAACGGAGCTCCGCCAAATATGGAGGAAATCTCTTGTTTCTTCACCCTAAAGAAAAGGGATTTACCCAAATCTCTTCCTAAACGATAGGGTATCCCCCTAAAAACCCTAGAACCCTAACTTATCCCCCAAGATAAGTTTCTCCTATAAAAAGAGGTCATCCCCATCGAATGGAGGCATGTTCTCTTCACCCTCAAAACACCTAAGGTGGTCGGCTTCTCTATGGAGAAGTCTCCACCGCCAACACAAACACCTCCGATACAATGGCGTTAAGCTTCTCAAAGCTTTACACCGGTAGGGAATCGCCAATAAATCGAAGAAAACCCCTCCTTGTTCCCGATCGAAGGTCCATGCGATTCTTTGTTGGAATTTCGTCTGCCCAAAACACATATTAAATTGACGTGGCTAGTACGTGATGATCCAAGTCGGGTCATACCCAATAACAAGCTAGACAAACACTTATAATATTTATTTATATGATATGATCTTTAAATAAATATCAATACTTGAAACATTTAGAAAGTGGTTTTCTAAATAATTGCACTTGAGAAATGTATATATATATAAATTATATGGATAATTTATTTTGAGAGAAATATGAATGTGTTTTATTTGGTGAAATAAACACATATATATGTTGTGTATAATATATAACATGTTACATAAGGTATGTAACAAGTTACAAGACTTTTATATAAAATGTTTTATATAAAATACAAGTTTATAAAATTGGTGGAAAAGTCCCATGTGATGGACCTAGGGGCCGCCCCCCCCATGTGTTTTGAGTTTTTCTCCACTTAAAACTCATGCATTCTCTTATTATTATACACACAACACTCAACATAGAGAGTATCACTTCTTACATGCATTTTGCAAGAACTCTCTCAACTTTCTCAAGAGCAAAAACTCTCTTCTTTTTCTCTTTTAATTTCGGCATCAAGGAGGACAAAAGGGAAGGGTTTTTCAAG